>OY293420.1:2295819-2328910 GCA_958502065.1 Chrysolina americana | reverse complement strand
TGAGATCACTTCAAAATATTCAAAAATCGGCTGAACTCCTCTGACGACCCATCAATGAACTTTGATGATGAGAAGTAGTAATTTGGACAGAAACGAACGTATTCTGACCTAATACAATGCAAACCAACTCGAATTCGATTTTTGAGATCACTTCAAAATATTCAAAAATCGGCTGAACTCCTCTGACGACCCATCAATGAACTTTGATGATGAGAAGTAGTAATTTGGACAGAAACGAACGTATTCTGACCTAATACAATGCAAACCAACTCCAATTCGATTTTTGAGATCACTTCAAAATATTCAAAAATCGGCTGAACTCCTCTGACGACCCATCAATGAACTTTGATGATGAGAAGTAGTAATTTGGACAGAAACGAACGTATTCTGACCTAATACAATGCAAACCAACTCGAATTCGATTTTTGAGATCACTTCAAAATATTCAAAAATCGGCTGAACTCCTCTGACGACCCATCAATGAACTTTGATGATGAGAAGTAGTAATTTGGACAGAAACGAACGTATTCTGACCTAATACAATGCAAACCAACTCGAATTCGATTTTTGAGATCACTTCAAAATATTCAAAAATCGGCTGAACTCCTCTGACGACCCATCAATGAACTTTGATGATAAGAAGTAGTAATTTGGACAGAAACGAACGTATTCTGACCTAATACAATGCAAACCAACTCGAATTCGATATTTGAGATCACTTCAAAATATTCAAAAATCGGCTGAACTCCTCTGACGACCCATCAATGAACTTTGATGATGAGAAGTAGTAATTTGGACAGAAACGAACGTATTCTGACCTAATACAATGCAAACCAACTCGAATTCGATTTTTGAGATCACTTCAAAATATTCAAAAATCGGCTGAACTCCTCTGACGACCCATCAATGAACTTTGATGATAAGAAGTAGTAATTTGGACAGAAACGAACGTATTCTGACCTAATACAATGCAAACCAACTCGAATTCGATTTTTGAGATCACTTCAAAATATTCAAAATCGGCTGAACTCCTCTGACGACCCATCAATGAACTTTGATGATGAGAAGTAGTAATTTGGACAGAAACGAACGTATTCTGACCTAATACAATGCAAACCAACTCGAATTCGATTTTTGAGATCACTTCAAAATATTCAAAAATCGGCTGAACTCCTCTGACGACCCATCAATGAACTTTGATGATAAGAAGTAGTAATTTGGACAGAAACGAACGTATTCTGATCAAATACAATGCAAACCAACTCGAATTCGATTTTTGAGATCACTTCAAAATATTCAAAAATCGGCTGAACTCCTCTGACGACCCATCAATGAACTTTGATGATAAGAAGTAGTAATTTGGACAGAAACGAACGTATTCTGACCTAATACAATGCAAACCAACTCGAATTCGATTTTTGAGATCACTTCAAAATATTCAAAAATCGGCTGAACTCCTCTGACGACCATCAATGAACTTTGATGATGAGAAGTAGTAATTTGGACAGAAACGAACGTATTCTGACCTAATACAATGCAAACCAACTCGAATTCGATTTTTGAGATCACTTCAAAATATTCAAAAATCGGCTGAACTCCTCTGACGACCCATCAATGAACTTTGATGATAAGAAGTAGTAATTTGGACAGAAACGAACGTATTCTGACCTAATACAATGCAAACCAACTCGAATTCGATTTTTGAGATCACTTCAAAATATTCAAAAATCGGCTGAACTCCTCTGACGACCCATCAATGAACTTTGATGATAAGAAGTAGTAATTTGGACAGAAACGAACGTATTCTGACCTAATACAATGCAAACCAACTCGAATTCGATTTTTGAGATCACTTCAAAATATTCAAAAATCGGCTGAACTCCTCTGACGACCCATCAATGAACTTTGATGATGAGAAGTAGTAATTTGGACAGAAACGAACGTATTCTGACCTAATACAATGCAAACCAACTCGAATTCGATTTTTGAGATCACTTCAAAATATTCAAAAATCGGCTGAACTCCTCTGACGACCCATCAATGAACTTTGATGATAAGAAGTAGTAATTTGGACAGAAACGAACGTATTCTGATCTAATACAATGCAAACCAACTCGAATTCGATTTTTGAGATCACTTCAAAATATTCAAAAATCGGCTGAACTCCTCTGACGACCCATCAATGAACTTTGATGATAAGAAGTAGTAATTTGGACAGAAGCGAACGTATTCTGACCTAATACAATGCAAACCAACTCGAATTCGATTTTTGAGATCACTTCAAAATATTCAAAAATCGGCTGAACTCCTCTGACGACCCATCAATGAACTTTGATGATAAGAAGTAGTAATTTGGACAGAAACGAACGTATTCTGACCTAATACAATGCAAACCAACTCGAATTCGATTTTTGAGATCACTTCAAAATATTCAAAAATCGGCTGAACTCCTCTGACGACCCAACAATGAACTTTGATGATAAGAAGTAGTAATTTGGACAGAAACTAACGTATTCTGACCTAATACAATGCAAACCAACTCGAATTCGATTTTTGAGATCATCGAACTTTGATGATGAGAAGTAGTAATTTGGACAGAAACGAACGTATTCTGACCTAATACAATGCAAACCAACTCGAATTCGATTTTTGAGATCACTTCAAAATATTCAAAAATCGGCTGAACTCCTCTGACGACCCATCAATGAACTTTGATGATGAGAAGTAGTAATTTGGACAGAAACGAACGTATTCTGACCTAATACAATGCAAACCAACTCGAATTCGATTTTTGAGATCACTTCAAAATATTCAAAAATCGGCTGAACTCCTCTGACGACCCATCAATGAACTTTGATGATGAGAAGTAGTAATTTGGACAGAAACGAACGTATTCTGACCTAATACAATGCAAACCAACTCGAATTCGATTTTGAGATCACTTCAAAATATTCAAAAATCGGCTGAACTCCTCTGACGACCCAACAATGAACTTTGATGATAAGAAGTAGTAATTTGGACAGAAACGAACGTATTCTGACCTAATACAATGCAAACCAACTCGAATTCGATTTTTGAGATCACTTCAAAATATTCAAAAATCGGCTGAACTCCTCTGACGACCCATCAATGAACTTTGATGATGAGAAGTAGTAATTTGGACAGAAACGAACGTATTCCGACCTAATACAATGCAAACCAACTCGAATTCGATTTTTGAGATCACTTCAAAATATTCAAAAATCGGCTGAACTCCTCTGACGACCCATCAATGAACTTTGATGATAAGAAGTAGTAATTTGGACAGAAACGAACGTATTCTGACCTAATACAATGCAAACCAACTCGAATTCGATTTTTGAGATCACTTCAAAATATTCAAAAATCGGCTGAACTCCTCTGACGACCAATCAATGAACTTTGATGATGAGAAGTAGTAATTTGGACAGAAACGAACGTATTCTGACCTAATACAATGCAAACCAACTCGAATTCGATTTTTGAGATCACTTCAAAATATTCAAAAATCGGCTGAACTCCTCTGACGACCCATCAATGAACTTTGATGATAAGAAGTAGTAATTTGGACAGAAACGAACGTATTCTGACCTAATACAATGCAAACCAACTCGAATTCGATTTTTGAGATCACTTCAAAATATTCAAAAATCGGCTGAACTCCTCTGACGAACCATCAATGAACTTTGATGATGAGAAGTAGTAATTTGAACAGAAACGAACGTATTCTGACCTAATACAATGCAAACCAACTCGAATTCGATTTTTGAGATCACTTCAAAATATTCAAAAATCGGCTGAACTCCTCTGACGACCCATCAATGAACTTTGATGATAAGAAGTAGTAATTTGGACAGAAACGAACGTATTCTGACCTAATACAATGCAAACCAACTCGAATTCGATTTTTGAGATCACTTCAAAATATTCAAAAATCGGCTGAACTCCTCTGACGACCCATCAATGAACTTTGATGATAAGAAGTAGTAATTTGGACAGAAACGAACGTATTCTGACCTAATACAATGCAAACCAACTCGAATTCGATTTTTGAGATCACTTCAAAATATTCAAAAATCGGCTGAACTCCTCTGACGACCCATCAATGAACTTTGATGATGAGAAGTAGTAATTTGGACAGAAACGAACGTATTCTGACCTAATACAATGCAAACCAACTCGAATTCGATTTTTGAGATCACTTCAAAATATTCAAAAATCGGCTGAACTCCTCTGACGACCCATCAATGAACTTTGATGATAAGAAGTAGTAATTTGGACAGAATCGAACGTATTCTGATCTAATACAATGCAAACCAACTCGAATTCGATTTTAGAGATCACTTCAAAATATTCAAAAATCGGCTGAACTCCTCTGACGACCCATCAATGAACTTTGATGATAAGAAGTAGTAATTTGGACAGAAACGAACGTTTTCTGACCTAATACAATGCAAACCAACTCGAATTCGATTTTTGAGATCACTTCAAAATATTCAAAAATCGGCTGAACTCCTCTGACGACCCAACAATGAACTTTGATGATAAGAAGTAGTAATTTGGACAGAAACGAACGTATTCTGACCTAATACAATGCAAACCAACTCGAATTCGATTTTTGAGATCACTTCAAATATTCAAAAATCGGCTGAACTCCTCTGACGACCCATCAATGAACTTTGATGATAAGAAGTAGTAATTTGGACAGAAACGAACGTATTCTGACCTAATACAATGCAAACCAACTCGAATTCGATTTTTGAGATCACTTCAAAATATTCAAAAATCGGCTGAACTCCTCTGACGACCCATCAATGAACTTTGATGATGAGAAGTAGTAATTTGGACAGAAACGAACGTATTCTGATCTAATACAATGCAAACCAACTCGAATTCGATTTTTGAGATCACTTCAAAATATTCAAAAATCGGCTGAACTCCTCTGACGACCCATCAATGAACTTTGATGATAAGAAGTAGTAATTTGGACAGAAACGAACGTATTCTGATCTAATACAATGCAAACCAACTCGAATTCGATTTTTGAGATCACTTCAAAATATTCAAAAATCGGCTGAACTCCTCTGACGACCCATCAATGAACTTTGATGATGAGAAGTAGTAATTTGGACAGAAACGAACGTATTCTGACCTAATACAATGCAAACCAACTCGAATTCGATTTTTGAGATCACTTCAAAATATTCAAAAATCGGCTGAACTCCTCTGACGACCCATCAATGAACTTTGATGATAAGAAGTAGTAATTTGGACAGAAACGAACGTTTTCTGACCTATTACAATGCAAACCAACTCGAATTCGATTTTTGAGATCACTTCAAAATATTCAAAAATCGGCTGAACTCCTCTGACGACCCAACAATGAACTTTGATGATAAGAAGTAGTAATTTGGACAGAAACGAACGTATTCTGACCTAATACAATGCAAACCAACTCGAATTCGATTTTTGAGATCACTTCAAAATATTCAAAAATCGGCTGAACTCCTCTGACGACCCATCAATGAACTTTGATGATAAGAAGTAGTAATTTGGACAGAAACGAACGTATTCTGACCTAATACAATGCAAACCAACTCGAATTCGATTTTTGAGATCACTTCAAAATATTCAAAAATCGGCTGAACTCCTCTGACGACCCATCAATGAACTTTGATGATGAGAAGTAGTAATTTGGACAGAAACGAACGTATTCTGACCTAATACAATGCAAACCAACTCGAATTCGATTTTTGAGATCACTTCAAAATATTCAAAAATCGGCTGAACTCCTCTGACGACCCAACAATGAACTTTGATGATAAGAAGTAGTAATTTGGACAGAAACGAACGTATTCTGACCTAATACAATGCAAACCAACTCGAATTCGATTTTTGAGATCACTTCAAAATATTCAAAAATCGGCTGAACTCCTCTGACGACCCATCAATGAACTTTGATGATGAGAAGTAGTAATTTGGACAGAAACGAACGTATTCTGACCTAATACAATGCAAACCAACTCGAATTCGATTTTTGAGATCACTTCAAAATATTCAAAAATCGGCTGAACTCCTCTGACGACCCATCAATGAACTTTGATGATGAGAAGTAGTAATTTGGACAGAAACGAACGTATTCTGACCTAATACAATGCAAACCAACTCGAATTCGATTTTTGAGATCACTTCAAAATATTCAAAAATCGGCTGAACTCCTCTGACGACCCATCAATGAACTTTGATGATAAAAAGTAGTAATTTGGACAGAAACGAACGTATTCTGATCTAATACAATGCAAACCAACTCGAATTCGATTTTTGAGATCACTTCAAAATATTCAAAAATCGGCTGAACTCCTCTGACGACCCATCAATGAACTTTGATGATAAGAAGTAGTAATTTGGACAGGAACGAACGTATTCTGACCTAATACAATGCAAACCAACTCCAATTCGATTTTTGAGATCACTTCAAAATATTCAAAAATCGGCTGAACTCCTCTGACGACCCATCAATGAACTTTGATGATAAGAAGTAGTAATTTGGACAGAAACGAACGTGTTCTGACCTAATACAATGCAAACCAACTCGAATTCGATTTTTGAGATCACTTCAAAATATTCAAAAATCGGCTGAACTCCTCTGACGACCCAACAATGAACTTTGATGATAAGAAGTAGTAATTTGGACAGAAACGAACGTATTCTGACCTAATAAAATGCAAACCAACTCGAATTCGATTTTTGAGATCACTTCAAAATATTCAAAAATCGGCTGAACTCCTCTGACGACCCAACAATGAACTTTGATGATAAGAAGTAGTAATTTAGACAGAAACGAACGTATTCTGACCTAATACAATGCAAACCAACACGAATTCGATTTTTGAGATCACTTCAAAATATTCAAAAATCGGCTGAACTCCTCTGACGACCCAACAATGAACTTTGATGATAAAAAGTAGTAATTTGGACAGAAACGAACGTATTCTGACCCAATACAATGCAAACCAACTCGAATTCGATTTTTGAGATCACTTCAAAATATTCAAAAATCGGCTGAACTCCTCTGACGACCCATCAATGAACTTTGATGATGAGAAGTAGTAATTTGGACAGAAACGAACGTATTCTGACCTAATACAATGCAAACCAACTCGAATTCGATTTTTGAGATCACTTCAAAATATTCAAAAATCGGCTGAACTCCTCTGACGACCCAACAATGAACTTTGATGATAAGAAGTAGTAATTTGGACAGAAACGAACGTATTCTGACCTAATAAAATGCAAACCAACTCGAATTCGATTTTTGAGATCACTTCAAAATATTCAAAAATCGGCTGAACTCCTCTGACGACCCAACAATGAACTTTGATGATAAGAAGTAGTAATTTAGACAGAAACGAACGTATTCTGACCTAATACAATGCAAACCAACACGAATTCGATTTTTGAGATCACTTCAAAATATTCAAAAATCGGCTGAACTCCTCTGACGACCCAACAATGAACTTTGATGATAAAAAGTAGTAATTTGGACAGAAACGAACGTATTCTGACCCAATACAATGCAAACCAACTCGAATTCGATTTTTGAGATCACTTCAAAATATTCAAAAATCGGCTGAACTCCTCTGACGACCCATCAATGAACTTTGATGATGAGAAGTAGTAATTTGGACAGAAACGAACGTATTCTGACCTAATACAATGCAAACCAACTCGAATTCGATTTTTGAGATCACTTCAAAATATTCAAAAATCGGCTGAACTCCTCTGACGACCCATCAATGAACTTTGATGATAAGAAGTAGTAATTTGGACAGAAACGAACGTATTCTGATCTAATACAATGCAAACCAACTCGAATTCGATTTTTGAGATCACTTCAAAATATTCAAAAATCGGCTGAACTCCTCTGACGACCCATCAATGAACTTTGATGATAAGAAGTAGTAATTTGGACAGAAACGAACGTTTTCTGACCTAATACAATGCAAACCAACTCGAATTTGATTTTTGAGATCACTTCAAAATATTCAAAAATCGGCTGAACTCCTCTGACGACCCAACAATGAACTTTGATGATAAGAAGTAGTAATTTGGACAGAAACGAACGTATTCTGACCAAATACAATGCAAACCAACTCGAATTCGATTTTTGAGATCACTTCAAAATATTCAAAAATCGGCTGAACTCCTCTGACGACCCATCAATGAACTTTGATGATAAGAAGTAGTAATTTGGACAGAAACGAACGTATTCTGATCTAATACAATGCAAACCAACTCGAATTCGATTTTTGAGATCACTTCAAAATATTCAAAAATCGGCTGAACTCCTCTGACGACCCATCAATGAACTTTGATGATGAGAAGTAGTAATTTGGACAGAAACGAACGTATTCTGACCCAATACAATGCAAACCAACTCGAATTCGATTTTTGAGATCACTTCAAAATATTCAAAAATCGGCTGAACTCCTCTGACGACCCATCAATGAACTTTGATGATAAGAAGTAGTAATTTGGACAGAAACGAACGTTTTCTGACCTAATACAATGCAAACCAACTCGAATTCGATTTTTGAGATCACTTCAAAATATTCAAAAATCGGCTGAACTCCTCTGACGACCCAACAATGAATTTGATGATAAGAAGTAGTAATTTGGACAGAAACGAACGTATTCTGACCTAATACAATGCAAACCAACTCGAATTCGATTTTTGAGATCACTTCAAAATATTCAAAAATCGGCTGAACTCCTCTGACGACCCATCAATGAACTTTGATGATAAGAAGTAGTAATTTGGACAGAAACGAACGTATTCTGACCTAATACAATGCAAACCAACTCGAATTCGATTTTTGAGATCACTTCAAAATATTCAAAAATCGGCTGAACTCCTCTGACGACCCATCAATGAACTTTGATGATGAGAAGTAGTAATTTGGACAGAAACGAACGTATTCTGACCTAATACAATGCAAACCAACTCGAATTCGATTTTTGAGATCACTTCAAAATATTCAAAAATCGGCTGAACTCCTCTGACGACCCATCAATGAACTTTGATGATGAGAAGTAGTAATTTGGACAGGAACGAACGTATTCTGACCTAATACAATGCAAACCAACTCGAATTCGATTTTTGAGATCACTTCAAAATATTCAAAAATCGGCTGAACTCCTCTGACGACCCAACAATGAACTTTGATGATAAGAAGTAGTAATTTGGACAGAAACGAACGTATTCTGACCTAATAAAATGCAAACCAACTCGAATTCGATTTTTGAGATCACTTCAAAATATTCAAAAATCGGCTGAACTCCTCTGACGACCCAACAATGAACTTTGATGATAAGAAGTAGTAATTTAGACAGAAACGAACGTATTCTGACCTAATACAATGCAAACCAACACGAATTCGATTTTTGAGATCACTTCAAAATATTCAAAAATCGGCTGAACTCCTCTGACGACCCAACAATGAACTTTGATGATAAAAAGTAGTAATTTGGACAGAAACGAACGTATTCTGACCCAATACAATGCAAACCAACTCGAATTCGATTTTTGAGATCACTTCAAAATATTCAAAAATCGGCTGAACTCCTCTGACGACCCATCAATGAACTTTGATGATGAGAAGTAGTAATTTGGACAGAAACGAACGTATTCTGACCTAATACAATGCAAACCAACTCGAATTCGATTTTTGAGATCACTTCAAAATATTCAAAAATCGGCTGAACTCCTCTGACGACCCATCAATGAACTTTGATGATAAGAAGTAGTAATTTGGACAGAAACGAACGTATTCTGATCTAATACAATGCAAACCAACTCGAATTCGATTTTTGAGATCACTTCAAAATATTCAAAAATCGGCTGAACTCCTCTGACGACCCATCAATGAACTTTGATGATAAGAAGTAGTAATTTGGACAGAAACGAACGTTTTCTGACCTAATACAATGCAAACCAACTCGAATTCGATTTTTGAGATCACTTCAAAATATTCAAAAATCGGCTGAACTCCTCTGACGACCCAACAATGAACTTTGATGATAAGAAGTAGTAATTTGGACAGAAACGAACGTATTCTGACCAAATACAATGCAAACCAACTCGAATTCGATTTTTGAGATCACTTCAAAATATTCAAAAATCGGCTGAACTCCTCTGACGACCCATCAATGAACTTTGATGATAAGAAGTAGTAATTTGGACAGAAACGAACGTATTCTGATCTAATACAATGCAAACCAACTCGAATTCGATTTTTGAGATCACTTCAAAATATTCAAAAATCGGCTGAACTCCTCTGACGACACATCAATGAACTTTGATGATGAGAAGTAGTAATTTGGACAGAAACGAACGTATTCTGACCTAATACAATGCAAACCAACTCGAATTCGATTTTTGAGATCACTTCAAAATATTCAAAAATCGGCTGAACTCCTCTGACGACCCATCAATGAACTTTGATGATAAGAAGTAGTAATTTGGACAGAAACGAACGTTTTCTGACCTAATACAATGCAAACCAACTCGAATTCGATTTTTGAGATCACTTCAAAATATTCAAAAATCGGCTGAACTCCTCTGACGACCCAACAATGAACTTTGATGATAAGAAGTAGTAATTTGGACAGAAACGAACGTATTCTGACCTAATACAATGCAAACCAACTCGAATTCGATTTTTGAGATCACTTCAAAATATTCAAAAATCGGCTGAACTCCTCTGACGACCCATCAATGAACTTTGATGATAAGAAGTAGTAATTTGGACAGAAACGAACGTATTCTGACCTAATACAATGCAAACCAACTCGAATTCGATTTTTGAGATCACTTCAAAATATTCAAAAATCGGCTGAACTCCTCTGACGACCCATCAATGAACTTTGATGATGAGAAGTAGTAATTTGGACAGAAACGAACGTATTCTGACCTAATACAATGCAAACCAACTCGAATTCGATTTTTGAGATCACTTCAAAATATTCAAAAATCGGCTGAACTCCTCTGACGACCCATCAATGAACTTTGATGATAAGAAGTAGTAATTTGGACAGAAACGAACGTATTCTGATCTAATACAATGCAAACCAACTCGAATTCGATTTTTGAGATCACTTCAAAATATTCAAAAATCGGCTGAACTCCTCTGACGACCCATCAATGAACTTTGATGATGAGAAGTAGTAATTTGGACAGAAACGAACGTATTCTGACCTAATACAATGCAAACCAACTCGAATTCGATTTTTGAGATCACTTCAAAATATTCAAAAATCGGCTGAACTCCTCTGACGACCCATCAATGAACTTTGATGATGAGAAGTAGTAATTTGGACAGGAACGAACGTATTCTGACCTAATACAATGCAAACCAACTCCAATTCGATTTTTGAGATCACTTCAAAATATTCAAAAATCGGCTGAACTCCTCTGACGACCCATCAATGAACTTTGATGATAAGAAGTAGTAATTTGGACAGAAACGAACGTGTTCTGACCTAATACAATGCAAAACAACTCGAATTCGATTTTTGAGATCACTTCAAAATATTCAAAAATCGGCTGAACTCCTCTGACGACCCAACAATGAACTTTGATGATAAGAAGTAGTAATTTGGACAGAAACGAACGTATTCTGACCTAATAAAATGCAAACCAACTCGAATTCGACTTTTGAGATCACTTCAAAATATTCAAAAATCGGCTGAACTCCTCTGACGACCCAACAATGAACTTTGATGATAAGAAGTAGTAATTTAGACAGAAACGAACGTATTCTGACCCAATACAATGCAAACCAACTCGAATTCGATTTTTGAGATCACTTCAAAATATTCAAAAATCGGCTGAACTCCTCTGACGACCCATCAATGAACTTTGATGATGAGAAGTAGTAATTTGGACAGAAACGAACGTATTCTGACCTAATACAATGCAAACCAACTCGAATTCGATTTTTGAGATCACTTCAAAATATTCAAAAATCGGCTGAACTCCTCTGACGACCCAACAATGAACTTTGATGATAAGAAGTAGTAATTTGGACAGAAACGAACGTATTCTGACCTAATAAAATGCAAACCAACTCGAATTCGATTTTTGAGATCACTTCAAAATATTCAAAAATCGGCTGAACTCCTCTGACGACCCATCAATGAACTTTGATGATAAGAAGTAGTAATTTGGACAGAAACGAACGTATTCTGACCTAATACAATGCAAACCAACTCGAATTCGATTTTTGAGATCACTTCAAAATATTCAAAAATCGGCTGAACTCCTCTGACGACCCAACAATGAACTTTGATGATAAGAAGTAGTAATTTGGACAGAAACGAACGTATTCTGACCTAATACAATGCAAACCAACTCGAATTCGATTTTTGAGATCACTTCAAAATATTCAAAAATCGGCTGAACTCCTCTGACGACCCATCAATGAACTTTGATGATAAGAAGTAGTAATTTGGACAGAAACGAACGTATTCTGACCTAATACAATGCAAACCAACTCGAATTCGATTTTTGAGATCACTTCAAAATATTCAAAAATCGGCTGAACTCCTCTGACGACCCATCAATGAACTTTGATGATGAGAAGTAGTAATTTGGACAGAAACGAACGTATTCTGACCTAATACAATGCAAACCAACTCGAATTCGATTTTTGAGATCACTTCAAAATATTCAAAAATCGGCTGAACTCCTCTGACGACCCAACAATGAACTTTGATGATAAGAAGTAGTAATTTGGACAGAAACGAACGTATTCTGACCTAATAAAATGCAAACCAACTCGAATTCGATTTTTGAGATCACTTCAAAATATTCAAAAATCGGCTGAACTCCTCTGACGACCCAACAATGAACTTTGATGATAAGAAGTAGTAATTTAGACAGAAACGAACGTATTCTGACCTAATACAATGCAAACCAACACGAATTCGATTTTTGAGATCACTTCAAAATATTCAAAAATCGGCTGAACTCCTCTGACGACCCAACAATGAACTTTGATGATAAAAAGTAGTAATTTGGACAGAAACGAACGTATTCTGACCCAATACAATGCAAACCAACTCGAATTCGATTTTTGAGATCACTTCAAAATATTCAAAAATCGGCTGAACTCCTCTGACGACCCATCAATGAACTTTGATGATGAGAAGTAGTAATTTGGACAGAAACGAACGTATTCTGACCTAATACAATGCAAACCAACTCGAATTCGATTTTTGAGATCACTTCAAAATATTCAAAAATCGGCTGAACTCCTCTGACGACCCATCAATGAACTTTGATGATAAGAAGTAGTAATTTGGACAGAAACGAACGTATTCTGATCTAATACAATGCAAACCAACTCGAATTCGATTTTTGAGATCACTTCAAAATATTCAAAAATCGGCTGAACTCCTCTGACGACCCATCAATGAACTTTGATGATAAGAAGTAGTAATTTGGACAGAAACGAACGTTTTCTGACCTAATACAATGCAAACCAACTCGAATTCGATTTTTGAGATCACTTCAAAATATTCAAAAATCGGCTGAACTCCTCTGACGACCCAACAATGAACTTTGATGATAAGAAGTAGTAATTTGGACAGAAACGAACGTATTCTGACCAAATACAATGCAAACCAACTCGAATTCGATTTTTGAGATCACTTCAAAATATTCAAAAATCGGCTGAACTCCTCTGACGACCCATCAATGAACTTTGATGATAAGAAGTAGTAATTTGGACAGAAACGAACGTATTCTGATCTAATACAATGCAAACCAACTCGAATTCGATTTTTGAGATCACTTCAAAATATTCAAAAATCGGCTGAACTCCTCTGACGACCCATCAATGAACTTTGATGATGAGAAGTGGTAATTTGGACAGAAACGAACGTATTCTGACCTAATACAATGCAAACCAACTCGAATTCGATTTTTGAGATCACTTCAAAATATTCAAAAATCGGCTGAACTCCTCTGACGACCCATCAATGAACTTTGATGATAAGAAGTAGTAATTTGGACAGAAACGAACGTTTTCTGACCTAATACAATGCAAACCAACTCGAATTCGATTTTTGAGATCACTTCAAAATATTCAAAAATCGGCTGAACTCCTCTGACGACCCAACAATGAACTTTGATGATAAGAAGTAGTAATTTGGACAGAAACGAACGTATTCTGACCTAATACAATGCAAACCAACTCGAATTCGATTTTTGAGATCACTTCAAAATATTCAAAAATCGGCTGAACTCCTCTGACGACCCATCAATGAACTTTGATGATAAGAAGTAGTAATTTGGACAGAAACGAACGTATTCTGACCTAATACAATGCAAACCAACTCGAATTCGATTTTTGAGATCACTTCAAAATATTCAAAAATCGGCTGAACTCCTCTGACGACCCATCAATGAACTTTGATGATAGAAGTAGTAATTTGGACAGAAACGAACGTATTCTGACCTTATACAATGCAAACCAACTCGAATTCGATTTTTGAGATCACTTCAAAATATTCAAAAATCGGCTGAACTCCTCTGACGACCCAACAATGAACTTTGATGATGAGAAGTAGTAATTTGGACAGAAACGAACGTATTCTGACCTAATACAATGCAAACCAACTCGAATTCGATTTTTGAGATCACTTCAAAATATTCAAAAATCGGCTGAACTCCTCTGACGACTCAACAATGAACTTTGATGATAAGAAGTAGTAATTTGGACAGAAACGAACGTATTCTGACCTAATACAATGCAAACCAACTCGAATTCGATTTTTGAGATCACTTCAAAATATTCAAAAATTGGCTGAACTCCTCTGACGACCCGACAATGATAATTTGTAAAGACGATTTTTTTTTAACGGAGCAATGTATGTGTGTATAAAGATAAAAATAATATTCTTCAAGTCTTAAATGAATGAACAGTATATTTCCACAAATTTTTGGTCATTTTTGTTTATTGCCACCATCAAAACGAACGAATATTTTTGTGTGGTTTCATCTCAGTATTGAAGTCTATCATTTACTTTTGAACAACTTTTTTCCCTTTTTTTTTTTGGAAACTTTAATTTTTGTGAAAATAATTTTACAAAAATGTGTCGTTCTCGGCAAAATATACTGTTCACTCATTCAATACTTGAAGAATTTTTTCATTTTCATGTTCATACACTCAAACATCCCCCCATCAATAATAAAAATCGTTTCTGACCCCCTTTTTTTCTCAGGGATAAAGATCCTTAAACGATGTTATTTATCGGGCACATCGATATCCTTGCTCTCCTACACTTATTGCAGACTGTGGAAGGTTAAAATCACTCAAAAACCAAGTCAACAGACAATAATAATAATAATGTTTATTGGAGAAGAAAAAGAATGAGGCACGAATCTCTCACCTTGAAATTCGTCCAGCCACCTCGGCTGATCGTGATGTTCCGTGGCTAAAACGCCGGTATTAAGGAACACTAAAATAATAATGAGCCAGTAAAACGACTGGGACTTGACGGCCTTCCGACAAGCCCTCCGTATCCGACGGTTGACCCTTTCAAAGTCCTTCTTATTCCTCTTGATCCACGATTCCTGCTGCACTTCTTCCTCACCTATGTGGTCCGTGGATTCCATTTCGTTCTGGGCGACGTTTCTATTGTCTTGGTTCTGATGGTCCTCGCCTTCCGGCTCAATGTCTTCCGCTTGGGTTATCCAGTCTAAATACCCTCTCAAGTCTTCCTCCAGCTGCTGTTTCTCCCGGAGTTTGTGGAAGTCACCCCGGGCTTTCGCTTTTTCTCTTTCCTTTGAAAACTCACTAGGATTTCAGAAGAATTAACAGTTGCACACCTACTTTAGTTTTCGGGGAATATCTTCGGTCCAAGAAACAGATTCCGAAAAGACCCTACCATTCGATCAAAGCACACTGAGTGACGATTTTGAACTGCTGATTCTACTTGCCCGTGCTGCAATTTTCACCATGACATACGAATGGAGGGAAAAGAAAAAACCATCGAAAGTGCCAACTTTCCGCTGAATCAAAGTGAAATCTTGAATGAGATCATTACATTAAAAAACTTTGCTTAATGGATCATCCTATTCCACAAGAGGAATGAGAACAGAATCATAGCACCACATGGTATACTCAGCACGAGCAGAAGATAAGAAAAAATAATGCTATTAGAGAAGTAGCCCCGGAGCGCCACGGCAAATAATAATAATAGCCGTCCTCTACCCGCACAGGCTATGCCTTTGGGTACACTCAACGAGTGTTTATGAGGGAGTATTATTTTTTATTTTTTATTATTTTTTTTCTCCGTTAGGAATTACCCAGACAGGCCCTGTCTCCGGAGCCCCGACACTTCCGGACGGCGCGCTGGTGTATCATTAACCCCAGTGAACACTCCCCACGTCCGTGGGGTGAGTGATTACTGGGTCCGAGAGCGAGTATTATTATTATTATTATTATTATTATGCCATGAATATCAATTTTAAAAACAGTGTGATCATGTCATCAATTTGCTATTTAGTCCAGGGTAGGTAATTTTTGAAACCAAAAAAATTATAGTGGGATGAAACCCATTGGAAACGAAAGATAATATGACAAAAATAAATGGAAACATAAATTACGGGCGACCTGATGTCGGGAAGTAGGAGGGGATGAGTTTTCAAGGGTAAAATGCGGTTTATCTCGATTTCCGACAAAACTACAAGTCCTATGGAAAAAATTTCAATGGAAAAGTTGTAGGTAATGGAAAGATCTATAAATTTTGTGTGAACACTTTTTTCACATAACCTCAAAATTTATGTGGAAAATTCAAATAAACCAAGATTTTGGTTTTTTATATTTATCTTTTACAAAAAAAAAAACACGAAATTTGGTGAAAACTTACCTTTTTATGTTCCAAATATACTGTAATTTTTTTTTGATACATTTATTTTATTACCTAATTTTGACTAAATATCGAAAAAGCATCCTAATTTTCAATCAAAAAATCTCACGTCGAAATATCGACTTTTTAAAAAAGTTTGTGGGCTTTTTGTTTGTTGAAATCTCTACTTTCTGATGGTTTTACAACTGTCTCAAAATATTGTTGATGTCTTATCAAATATTGACTTAACTAATTTATTTGATTGTTAATTATAGTAATATATTTCGATTTGTAAATTTTTTGTTTACCTATCAATGTAACATGGAATATTACGTTTTTCGAGTAATTGAAGTATAAAATTCAATGAATAGCTGAAAATTGTACATGTTTGAAAAAAAATCGGATTCGAGTTTTTTCGTTTTTTGCATTTTCTAAGAAAATTCACCACAGCAGTGTATATTTTTTCACACCATCGGAAAATAGAGATTTCCATATTTTCGATATTTAGTCAAAATTAGGTAAAAAATAAATATTTCGATTCAAAAAATTACAGTGTATTTGGAACATAAAAAAGTAAGTTTTCTTTAAATTTCGTAATTTTTTTTTGTTTGTGCGAACAGTACTGTGCAAATGGACAGCCAACTAGCGATACAGAACTTTTCAGTTCTCAACGAATGAAGGCCTTGTCCGATGCGGAAAATCTGCGAAGGCTGTGACAAGTGCAGATATTTTCCCGTACTGATATCAAAATGGTGAAAACTAAAGCACAGGATCAGTAAATTTAACATTCTCGTATCCTTCGATCAAAAAATATACACCGATTTTCGAGGATATCACGCTCCTCACAAAATGGATCAAACACTTGCTTTTAATCCGTTCGAAATGAGTAAAAAGGTAGGGCAAGGATGATATCCTCATGCAAACGTATAAAATATGTTTTTTGGACCGTGCCAAGGCAATAGAGATATTCCCAAAAATTGTACGGTCAAAAAAGCGCTCTACATACTGTCTGATGACAACTTACCCACTCAAAACACCGAGAATCAAATTCATAACGAAAAATGCACCCAGAATAACCATCGAAACAAAATAAGTCCACTGCCACGTTCTTCCCAAGGCATCTTGTATCTGAAAATCATATTCAATGTCACTATTTGCTCAGTTAGAGTAAAAACCAGAATATCCACCTTGATATTCAGCACAGACTTAACAAGTTGATCATCAGGGTGCATATTTTCCGTAACAATACATCGCATACAGAGAATCTAACGATCAACAGAACATGATTGTCGCTTATAAAGTAGTCAACGCTGTTAGCAACTTTGGGCTCGCCGGACCCTTTCAATTGATCTTATTTCCTCACTCTTTCCACGCCCCGTTCACTGAGAGAAACTGTATGCCACGCAATGATTACTCACATTGTAGAGTACATCGGTCCACCCTTCCAGCGTGATACATTGAAAGACAGTCAACATCGACAGCCCGAAATTATCGAAGTTGGTGATGCCGTTGTTTGGTCCTTTCCAACCATCTATGCAAACCATGTCGTCGCCCAACGCGCTACAATTGAATCCGGACTCATTTCCGCAAGGATGGGGTTCATCCATCATTTTTATTTCTGAAACATTAATAATAATAATAATGCAACACCGATGATAAAGCAATTAGTTGCTCCAAGCCAGAATGGGCTCCATACGTTTTGATGAAGAAAATGTTGTCCGCTCCGGTCAAAATTAGTACCACTACGTTCCAGAACCTTCCAGAGCGTTTATTCTGATTCATTCCTTATTTTTCCCAAATTTTCTAGAACGGTCCAGAAGCCTCGAAAGCATTGTACATTCTACAACCTTCCGGACTATTTGTTCAGATGATTCGTTCTGATTCATTCCTTATTTTTCTCAAATTTTCTAGAACGGTCCAGAAGCCTCGAAAACATTGTACATTCTAGAACCTTCCGGACTATTTGTTCAGATGATTCGTTCTGATTCATTCCTTATTTTTCTCAAATTTTCTAGAACGGTCCAGAAGCCTCGAAAACATTGTACATTCTAGAACCTTCCGGACTATTTGTTCAGATGATTCGTTCTGATTCATTCCTTATTTTTCTCAAATTTTCTAGAACGGTCCAGAAGCCTCGAAAACATTGTACATTCTAGAACCTTCCGGACTATTTGTTCAGATGATTCGTTCTGATTCATTCCTTATTTTTCTCAAATTTTCTAGAACGGTCCAGAAGCCTCGAAAGCATTGTACATTCTACAACCTTCCGGACTATTTGTTCAGATGATTCGTTCTGATTCATTCCTTATTTTTCTCAAATTTTCTAGAACGGTCCAGAAGCCTCGAAAACATTGTACATTCTAGAACCTTCCGGACTATTTGTTCAGATGATTCGTTCTGATTCATTCCTTATTTTTCTCAAATTTTCTAGAACGGTCCAGAAGCCTCGAAAACATTGTACATTCTAGAACCTTCCGGACTATTTGTTCAGATGATTCGTTCTGATTCATTCCTTATTTTTCTCAAATTTTCTAGAACGGTCCAGAAGCCTCGAAAACATTGTACATTCTAGAACCTTCCGGACTATTTGTTCAGATGATTCGTTCTGATTCATTCCTTATTTTTCTCAAATTTTCTAGAACGGTCCAGAAGCCTCGAAAGCATCGTACATTCTACAACCTTCCGGACTATTTGTTCAGATGATTCGTTCTGATTCATTCCTTATTTTTCTCAAATTTTCTAGAACGGTCCAGAAGCCTCGAAAACATTGTACATTCTAGAACCTTCCGGACTATTTGTTCAGATGATTCGTTCTGATTCATTCCTTATTTTTCTCAAATTTTCTAGAACGGTCCAGAAGCCTCGAAAACATTGTACATTCTAGAACCTTCCGGACTATTTGTTCAGATGATTCGTTCTGATTCATTCCTTATTTTTCTCAAATTTTCTAGAACGGTCCAGAAGCCTCGAAAACATTGTACATTCTAGAACCTTCCGGACTATTTGTTCAGATGATTCGTTCTGATTCATTCCTTATTTTTCTCAAATTTTCTAGAACGGTCCAGAAGCCTCGAAAACATTGTACGTTCTAGAACCTTCCGGGCCATTTGCTCAGATGATTTCCTCCAATTGTTCAGTACTTTCCAGAAGCTTAGAGAACTTCCTAAACTCATTATTCTATTCTAGAAATTTCCAGAGAGTTTCACCGACCACGCCTTCTCACTGGTGGCCAAACTTTCCAGAATTTCACTTGAGTGTCTTGTCAGTACGTATTATAACTTTCAAGAGGCTCTGTTCTGGTTCATTCCACAGTATTCTCAAATTTTCTTGCATTATTCAGAAGTTTCCAAAACATTCCAGACTACTCTCGCTTGTAATCCAGAAATGTCTAGAAAGTTCCGAACACCCCGTCCCCTCACCGGTGGAACATTTTTCCTGAATTTAACTTCGCTGACTTTTCAATACGTTCTAGAAACTTCCGGGCCCTTTGTTAGGGTTTACTCCATGATTTTCCTGATTTGTTCAGCACTTTTCAGAACTTTCAAGAACATTCCAGTTTTTTATTTTCTATAAATTTTGAGAGAGTTTCACCCACTACGTCTCCTCGCTCCAAATTTTCCAGAATTTCACTTAAGAGCCCTTTCAGTACGTTCTATAACTTGCCGGAGTATCTCTTTCGGTCCATTATACGGTTTTCTCGAATTGCCCAGCACTTTCCAGAAGCTTCGAGAACATTCTAGACATCTTTCTTTTATAATCTCAAAATTTCGTTTCAGTACGTTCTAGAACCTTCCACAGCCTCTGTTCTCGTTTATTCCTCAGTTTTCTCTAATTCTCTAGCATTGTCAAGAAGTTTCGACAACATTCTAGACTCCTCTCTTTCATAATTTTTGAATTTCCAGAGAGTTTCACACACCACGAGCCCTCACGGTGACCGAAACTTCCTGAATTCCACTCAAGTTCTGTTAAATAGGTTCTAGAACCTTCCACAGTCTCTGTTCAGATTCATCTCACGTTTTTTTCGAATTTTTTAGCAATTTCTAGAAACTTCAAGAACATTCTAAACATATCTCTCTTATATTCTTAAAATTCACAGCGAGTTGCACCCACCAGGACCCGTCACCGGTGGTAAAATTACCTGAATTTCACTCTAGTGTCTTTTCAGTACGTTCTAGAACCTTCCACAGTATCTGTTCTGATTCATTCCACAGTTTTCTCGAATTTTTCAGTACTGTCAAGAAGTTTCTAGAACATTCTAAACTTCTCTCTCATAAACTTAAAATTAAGAGAGAGTTCCACCCGAGTTAGTCACGGTGACGGAAACTTCCTAAATTTCACCCAAATGTCTTTTCAATTGGTTCTAGAATCTTCTACAGTCTCTGTTCTGATCCAATCTACGGTTTTTTGGGGTTTTTCAGCACTGTCAAAAAGTTTCGAGAACATTCTAGACTTCTCTCTCATAATCTTAAAATTAACAGAGAGTTCCACCCGAGTTCGTCACGGTGACGGAAACTTCCTAAATTTCACCCAAATGTCTTTTCAATTGGTTCTAGAATCTTCTACAGTCTCTGTTCTGATCCAATCTACGGTTTTTTGGGGTTTTTCAGCACTGTCAAAAAGTTTCGAGAACATTCTAGACTTCTCTCTCATAATCTTTAAATTAACAGAGAGTTCCACCCGAGTTCGTCACGGTGACGGAAACTTCCTAAATTTCACCCAAATGTCTTTTCAATTGGTTCTAGAATCTTCTACAGTCTCTGTTCTGATCCAATCTACGGTTTTTTTGGGGTTTTTCAGCACTGTCAAAAAGTTTCGAGAACATTCTAGACTTCTCTCTCTCATGATCTTAAAATTAACAGAGATGTCCACCCAAGTCCCTCACGGTGACCGAAACTTACTGAATTGCTCCCGAGTGTCTTTTCAGTACGTTCTAGAACCTTCCACAGTCTTTGTTCTGATTCATTCCACAGTTTTCTCGAATTTTCCAGTACTGTCAAGAAGTTTCTAGAACATTCTAAACTTCATCCGAGTTCCTCACGGTGACCGAAACTTCCTGAATTTCACCCAAGTGTCTTTTCAATACGTTCCAGAACCTTCTACAGTCTCTGTTATGATCCATTCCACGGTTTTCTCGAATTTTTCAGCAATGTCCAGAAGCTTCAAGAACATTCTACACTTCTGTCGATTGCAGTCTAAAAAACTTTCTAGAGTGTTCCACACACCACGCCTCCTCACCGGTGGATGAACTTTCTTAATTAATTTCAATTCATGCTTTTCTCGAATTGTTCAGGACTTTCCAGAAGCTTCGAGAACATTCTAGGCTCCTCTCTCTATGAATATTATAGATCATTCAAGATAATTTTAGGACATTTGAATGTCTTCTCGAACATTCCAGAGTGTTTTAGAACATTCCATATTATCTAGACCATTTCAGAACATGTTAGGTCATTTTCGAACATTCAAGATTACTCTCCATTATTGTGGAGGGTTTCAGATTCTCCTGGAACATTTTAGAGCACTCTAGATCTTTGAAGAACATTTTAAATTTTGAAACATTTTTAAAAAATTTGATTCTTTCTGGAAGGCTCGGATCATTGAGGCCACTCGAAACATTTTAGATTCTATTTAGGAACATAATGTATGAAAACGCAAATATATCGCATTAAACTTTTTTGTAACAGCCCAAACTCACCTGATGTTGAATTATTGAAGCACGTCTTATGCATTTTTCCTGAGAATAACTCCAACCCAATGATCGCATAAATAATAATAACAAATAGTACTAAAAGAGCTATATGCAATAAAGGCACCATGGCACGAAGAATCGAGTTCAACACAACTTGTAAACCTGAAAAATAAAAAACAAATCGATATATTTTCCTTCAATATGTCATAAAAATTTATCGCAATATAAACTATTGAACGAAGCTACTTCACAGCGAAAAGAAAAGGAACTCAATGGCGGAATATATTTCATGAAACATTAAAAAACTATTTGCATTGTCGAATTGGATCCGACAGAGCGTTACAGTTGATTCAAGTAAGATAAATGAGATTCGTACCTACAGAATACCCTTTAATTCTAGCAGCAAGTTTCTAATGAATTCTCAAAGGCTTAAAACAGTTAATAGGATTACGAACTGACTCTCTGTTTCAAGCAAAAAGACAAAATAAACTTTCTATCGCCCACTGATTATAATATAATGCAAATGAAACTTGTACAGCAGGTGAACACCGAGGAAGATTCATTCAAATTACATTTCACAAATATAGCGCAGACAAAACATAATTTATCCTTCCAAATCAACGTAATATAGAATTCATTTCTCACTGTAAATTCAAGTAAAGGGAAAAAGGATTTGGCGATGTTATGAGAGAATGTTTTATTTTTGGAAAGAATATTCCATGGTCAAATATACTTCGGTCGCCAGGAGAATATTCGGAAAAACTTTCTTTTGTGAACTAATTCGATGATTCCCTTCGTTCTTGAGATACTGGCGATTTATCGAGTTTTTTGAACAAACATTAACACAAAGACGTATTTCAAAACCTATTGTAACGCGCTAGAGCCGGACCTACACAGTATATCTGTGGTCGACCCGTAAACAATTGCAGACCTCATCGTTCGAGAATTGCTTCAATCACTTCGAAGAATGAACGAGAGCCATCTAAGAATCATCTACAACAGTCACCGAATGTTGCGAACCATACCACGGCAAATAATAATAATAGCCGTCCACTACCTGCACAGGCCATGCCTTTGGGTACACTCTATGAGTGTTTATGAGGGAGTATTATTATTATTATTATTCTATATAATGATGATCTTTCTCGTCGTCTCTCGGTGTTTTTGAAATGATCCACCAGGAGCCTGCTGCGAGTATAAATGCAGGACCCTTTATCGGAGATAACAGTTAGATAATACAGAGTTGGCTTAGCTCCAGCTGCTTTCATTCTTGAGATATCGGCAGTATCTCAAGATCAAATGAAAATTGAAAACATTTATTTTTTCATCTCAGATAGGAACCGATTCAAGAGATTTATTCATATGTACTTTTCATGTTATCTATTTTCGAATAAAGATTCAGCCCACGGAGTTTGTCGCTTCTAATCTGAATCACCCTGTACTGCTTCGTCATCTCGAGATCAATCGATACAGATACAAAGAGCGTCTAGTATCATATAAGAAACGTATCGTTTCAAACTAATGGGTTTATCTTGTCGGGATGGAGTAACAATTCCTGACCGAATCGTTAAATCCAAGGTTGGCAAATATATCCTTCGAGATCTGACTCAGATATAGGCCCGTTTCATTTGGAAACACTGCTCCTGCATCTCGATAACCGAATGCTTGATCGATTCCCATGAAATTTTGATGCGCTATGGCTTGTACTCCAGAGACTACTTGACCAGCATGATATTCCCGATTCTCTGATCGTTCTTTGAACTCTAAGCTATGTAGAATAGGTCTCCTCTACATGGACTAGAGAAGCGATTTCACATTCACATATACGAAATTTCCAGGGAAAAATTCTACACTAATATACTACAAGTCTTCCGCTTCAACCTAAACAATTGGTGTATTTGTCAGTTGTAAGTTAACAGAAAACAACTAGTGCCTACTGCGACCGTTAAGTTATATCTGTTAGATTCTTGGCCAAGTTTTTTCCAAAAATTATATATGCTTCAACAGAACCCTTCATAATTATCCATGAGCGATTTCGGGAGTAACCAAATCACTACAATCTTCAAACAGGATGTGAAGAACGCAAGAAATGTCATTTTTAAAGTACGGTGGAGCTGTGATATGAACCTTATTCGAGGATATATTGAAAAATTCTTAGCCTACTATAGAACCAAACAAAATTTCAATCTCAAAATATTTTATTACTCAACATATTCTCCTCTTAATTGGATACATTTATTACAGCGAACCTGCAACGTCTCAAGACTTTTAAAAAAAATGTTTCTTCTTGCTCTGCAAACCAGACCTCCACAGCTTTTATTACCTCCTCGTTGAAAGAAAATTTAAGACCTTTCAAACTTTTTTTCAGTTGAGGAAAGAGATGACAGTCGGACGGAGCAAAATCTGGTGAATAAGGGGGGTGTTCTAGTAATTCAAGCCCTAAATCACGAATTTTTTGCATGGCAACATGAGATTTGTGTGCAGGGGCGTTGTGCTGCAAAAACAAAACACCTCTGGATAGCTTTCCGCGTCTTTTCTCTTTAATTTTTTCCAGTGGTCAGTAATGTCGAATAGTAATTACCAGTTATTGTTCTACCCTTATTCAAAAAATCAACCATGATTACTCCATGGCAATCCCAAAAAACTGAAGCAAGAACTTTTCCAGCAGATTTTTGGACACGAAACTTCTAAGGTCTTGGAGAACCGGAGTGTCGCCATTCTATCGATTGTTGCTTTGTTTCTGGATCGTAGAAATGTACCCAAGTCTCATCCATAGTAACAATTCGGTTTAAGAAGTCTACATCGTTTTCAAATCGAGCACAGATCGAACGCGATGCTACTACCCTTGCACGCTTTTGGTCAACATTCAAACATTTGGGGATCCATTTTGCAGCAATTTTTCTCATGTCCAAATTGACGTGAACTATATGATGAACGCGTTCGTATGAAATATTCAATGCTTCAGATATCCGTTTTAGACCAATTCGACGGTCTGTTGAAATCATGTCATGAACTGCATCGATATTTTCGGGGGCTGACACAGAAACTGGCGTTTCCGATCGGTCATTATCTTCAATGGAAAATTTACCTCTTTTGAAGCTTGCAGTCCAATTTTTCACGGTCGCATACGAAGGACATTGATCACCAAGGGTATTAAGCATATCTTCGTGAATCTGCTTACCTCTTAACCCTTTTAAATACAGGTACTTGATGATGGCTCGATACTCCAATTTTTCGATTTTCACAATTTCGGTGGACATATTTTTTCTTTTAATTTATTGCGTAACTCTGGTTCACTTTTTTGACGTCAAACTTCACAATGACACTTCTCATAAGTTATGGTTCGTTGCTATGTTAACGCAATATTTTGTTTATGCAGGGAACTGGTCTAGGCTAACTAGATATCAATAACATCCTCGTATACCCAGAATCGATTGTGATATCCTTAGGTCGCATTTAACGCTTCAGCAAACTTTGCACATTGAAGTCTACGTTGTCATAGAACAGTTGGAAAAGTGCTGGTTTTTATAAGAGTCAGAGGAAGCCTTTTCAAAGCTTGTGATTTCCAAATATGTTGAGAAATATCCCAACAAACTCAGCACATCTATCAAACTGCGCGATCTAAACCTTCTATACAGAAATCCTGCAACCCCCATTTGCAGAGGTGATACACATGCCCTTGGTCTCACGACTGAATGTAAGCAATCGACTAGTGCAAAATGACTTGTGCATACAAAGGCAAAGAAGTTGCTGACTCATTAGAACGAAAACGAGCACAAAGTGATTTCGTTGGCCCGGAACACGCTAGTGATTTAGCGATAGGTCTGACGAAAACTGAAAAGAACACGTGGAAAACCACAATCTAGAAAATACACGGGAAAGATTTTTTTATAGCAGTGTGTCAATCATTCCACCAAGGACCCATATTATCAGAACCACCATTTTAACAGAATGGTTTGGGTAAAGCCTGCGGAGTTCCAAGCGAAGATCTCGATATTTGGTCCGTTTTTCCTTCTCTTTCCGGATGATGTTCGTTTCGCCAGGAGCCGAAAGTTCTATGACGAAAATCGTCCTACTTTGATGGTCCATTTCATTACTTCAAGGGAGTAAAGTAGAATCGGAACGGTAAGCATACTAGTTGCAGCAATTTTGTTCTTCCCCGACAGTTCTGATGACCAGATCTGTCGGAGTTTGTACTGATACTTGCCGCGGAGAGAGTTTTTAACAGTAGTTGGGCTCAAAGTTTTTTTCTGGTTTTTTGGGAATTGACCTTGAGATTCTCCCTCACAAACCCCCATATAGTTTTCCTTCACCATTATGACGATATCGTCAGCGTATACTCGTCCCCGATTAAGGTCTATAAGGTCGTCTTACACAAGGTTCCTCAAAAGTGGGGATAGTAATCCCCCTATGGACAGCCTCTCGTGGCTTCCACCTCCATCATGTCCCCGAATAGGAAGGCTTGTATTACCCTACAGCTAAGCATGGCAGATATCCACTGGTTCAGGACTGGTGCAACGTTTTTTTTTAAGGGCTGTAGTGATACATGCATATGATGCAGATTGGATTCCATCTGGATCTGCTGATTAAAATGGACCGAAGGTTCCTATAGCCCATTCTATCCTGGGCTATCAGAGAGTATCTCTAAAGATTTTTCTTTGATTTTTATGAATGATTTTTCATCGGATCGTTTGGCAAGATTTTGTTCAGTCGTGATTATTCAGCCGTGCTCCCGACTTCTTCGTCTTCCTTTTCTCTCTTTGTATGACTTTTTGTACAGAAAGAGGGCGCCATTGTATTCCCCCACTGCTTTGTTCTCTAGGCCTTATTGAAGAGAGATCTGATCCCTTTTTTCAAGGTTTCTAGCTCTTTAGTCTGGAAGAATTGGAATATTTTGAGAGTTGAGTAAAGAAACGTTATAATCATCATCATTTCTATATCACTGCATCTTTGAGGCTCTGAACGTAGGTTCTTCTACATTCGGTGGCATGTAAAGTTCATATCGCGGGTCCATCATGATTAGTGACTTTTGCGCGCTCTACCGGCGGTTTGGAACATCATAGGAATCAAGTGGATGTGTGTGAATTGTAGAAAATTCTTCAATTGTGCTATGAGTAATAACCCCGAAAATCCGCCAAAAAAAACGTGGTTTTTCTAGATTACTGAAGAAAGTTTTCTTCTTACGAAGTGGTAAAGTTGAATATCCGAATGGGCGAACCAAAATACATATAAACCCGTTGAGAAAAAAACGTGAGGAATTATTTTCTGGAAACTACAATTTTGGATCTCGTATGATTGAATCACCATCATCCATCCGAATATTTTATTATTGACTGAGCGAATTCAATGTTTTATACAAAGCATGTTCATTAAATCTGGTAATTGCTTTCTAACAGGACAATGGATCCATTTGTTGACAAAATGGATTACGTATAATAAAAATAGCATGCAGTGGGATATATCCAAATATCCATGAAAATTCTATATTAATAAACTGCAACAATGCATCAACTGCGACTAAATTTCATCATCGAGTGAAGTAGCCAATAAAAAAGTGCCAAATATGAATCATTTAGAAATCGTACTCACTTGGTACACCAGAGACGAGCCTCAAAGGTCGAAGAACCCTGAATGCTCGAAGAGCTTTGACGTCAAAGGTATCTCTGGTGAGGTTTTGTAACGCTGTACTAATTAATCTGAAAAAAAAATCGATTCAATGAAAACTCAACTTCACCGAGAAATCAGTACCGACATTGCTGAGAAACACTCACCCTATAACTACGATTGTAAAATCAAGTAAATTCCATCCGTTCCGGAGGTACGCCCCTGGATGCAGCAAGAAACCATACGCAAGAATTTTCATAACACATTCAGCCGTGAAAATAACGAGAAAGAGATACTCGATTTTTTCCTGCAAAGTAAAATGACATCAATGCCAGCGTAATATATAGATAGATATATGATCCGTTTATTTTTTCAATTTGAATTTCAGTGGGCCTCCAACTGAACACACTTTTTTTTAACTGTCTTGCATTCTTCAAATTCCCCTAGGAATATTCTTAACAAGTCATTTCTAAAAATAATTGTGGAATTCTCTTTCACCATTTCATTTCTGAATGATAATAACTTTTAGTCATGTTTTTTTTAACCGAATCGGAAATAAAGTCAAGATTACTTCATAAATTAATACAATATTTTGGGTTCAATGCCGTTGTGGGGCACAAGTTCTCTTCCAAAAAAAATAATCAATCAAGATTAATATCTGTATATAATACACAATCAATGTTTTCTATGGTGTTCCTCAAGGCACCCTCTGTGGACCATTACTGATGTGTTCATACAATTACATACCTATCCAAGAGGATTATCGGTTGCTGATGATTTCAAAATCGTATACCGTATTGAAGCTAATTGTTGAGGTCTTCAAAATGACGTAAAACAATTATTTTACTTTCGTTCAACCTGGAACGAGAGGGTCGCTAATCGCACCAAGAATGTCACATGCTCGTACTAGGCAAGAGAAGAGTCTACTTAAGTTTTGGCACCTAAGACCTTGCATTGGATGTAGACCGAAATTACTCCCCCAACGATAACCAAATATTTTGAAGACTAAGGCTAGAAAAGTGCTAGACGAAGTTCAAAGGATGTTCTGCCTGGAAATGACTGCTCTTGAAGCCATGTAGACTTGAAATAAAACACAGGAAAGCTGTCACATCCTACTGATGGATTGCGACAGCACACGGCCTGTTCTCGACTTCAGAAGAGGCCTAAATACTGTAATTCTCACGAATAAAAAATGTAGTAATATGCCCCTGTACACAGCACACTCTGGTACAGAGACAGCTCGAGGTTGGCAGGCATGTCCAGAGTAGGGATATACAAAAGACACTTGTAGTAATATTTATGGGAAGGCCTTTGCCACAGCCGAACAAGGAAGCCATACGTTTCCTTTTTGCCATCCCCTGCTCTCTCCATGATGTTTTCTACCTATGGATTCTACCTGCTCTCCTCAAAGTCTGTAGGTGCTTGTCAAGGAAGCAAGTTCCTTTAATCCCCCTCCTCAAGCCCTGGTAGGGATGGTTCTCAGTCGGATGATTTGGTGTACGGTTTCAATCGTTTGAAAAAACATTGTAAAAATAATTTTCCATTGAATTATTTGAAATTCTTTTTTCAGTGACTCGAAAAGTTTTGGGATAGAACGAAATTTTGAAAATTTTGACTATGTGATGTAAATCAAGTCAAGAAAATTGTGAAAATACTTTCCCGCCAAAATAATTTTTTTCATTTTTTCCCGCCAACTTTTATTTTTAATTGTTTGAAAAAAAAATTGTGAAAATATTTTTCCTGCCAAAATTATATTTAAAAATTTTTTTCCCACCAAATTTTTATTTTTTTTTTCAATTGTTTGAAAAAAAATTGTGAAAATATTTTTTCCTTCAATTTTTTTTATTTTTTTCTGTTTTGGTATAGAACAAAATTTTGAAAATTTTAACTATGACCTTGAATCGACCTTGTCAAGAACATTGTGAAAATACTTTTCCCGGCAAAATTATATTTTCGCGCCAATTTTTTTTTATTCTCAATTGTTTGAAAAAAAAAGTGAAAATATTTTTCCTGTAAAATTATTTTTTTTTCATTTTCTTGACCTCTAAGTGACTCAAAAAAATCTGGGAAGGAACGAGATTTTCTAAAATTAATTTCGACTTTGACCTTGAATCGACCTTGTCAAGTCAAGAAAATTGTGAAAATGCTTTTCCCGCCAAAATAATTTTTTTAATTTTTTCCCGCCAATTTTCATTTTTATTTTTAATTTTTTGGAAAAAAAATTGTGAAAATATCTTTCCTGCCAAACTTTTTTTCATTATTTTTTTTCTGTTATTGACTTGATAAGGATGGAACGAAATTTTTGAAATTTAACTTTGACCATGACCTTGACTTGACTGAACTTCTTTTTCCGCCGAAATAAATTTCTTCATTTTTTCCTTCCCTTTTTTCTCATCTTTCTCAATTGTTTGAAAAAAAAAATTTAAAATATTTTTCCCGCAAATTTTTTTTTTAATTTTTTTGGAACTGTCAGCGAGCCAAAAAATTATGGAAAGAATCGAGATTTTTTAAATTGACCTTGACCATGACCTTGAAACAACAAATTTTATTTATTTTCTGTTCGAAATAAATATTTTTAAAATATTTTTCCCGCCAAAATTATATTTTTAATTTTTTTCACCATTTTTTTTTTATTTTTTCAATTGTTTAAAAAAAATGGTTATTTTTTGTTCCCCATAATTTTTTTTTATTCTCGAAATTATTTTTTTTTTCTCATAAATTTTGGTTGAAAAAATTTTGGAATGTTTGTTTCTCATTCCTCACGTAAGATGAAAAATTTTGTTGAGATGGTCCGAGATCAAAATATTCAAAAATTGACCTGGACTTGACCTTGCCTTCGACAATCGCCGGCGACAATCGCCGGCGACAATCGCCGACGACAATTGCCGACGACAATCGCCGGTAACAATGGCCGGCGACAATCACCGGCGACAATCGTTGACGACCTTCGTCGACGACATTTTCCGATGATATTTGCGGACATTTGCCAAAAAATTGTGAAAATATTTATCCCAGCAAAACAATTTTTTTAATTTTTTTCCACCAATTCTTTTTTCATTTTTTTGATTGCTCGATAGCAAAATTGAAAATATTTTTTTCGCCAACATTGTTTTTAAATTTTTTTCCCGCCAATTCTTTGTTTTCAACTGTTTAAAAAAAATTGAAAAAAAAATTGTAAAATTACTTTCCTGCCAATTTTTTTTTGTCAATTTTTTTTCAATTGTTTTGGGATAGAAAGAAATTTTGAAAATTTTGACTATGACCTTGAATCGATCTTGTCAAGTTAAGAAAATTGTGAAAATACTTTTCCCGCCAAAATTATTTTTTAATTTTTTCCCGACAATTTTTTTTGTTATTTTCAATTGGTTGAAAAAATAATTGTGAAAATATTTCTCATTCTGCTTGATAGGCCTCGCGACGTATCTCCTTTAGAGATAAAAGGGGGCTTGAGTTTATGAGAACACTATTCGCCAGGACCACTACTTCCATCAAATCAGAATTAACTTGATATTTCAGTGCATAAAGATATATTTGTCAAGCATTCAATACCAACTGTAGTGTTAATTCATTTGGATGGTTTGCAGTACAATTTGAATTATTCTGAGCATCGGTAATAATTGAGTTCATTAATTTTGAATCGGATCCCCACGTGTAAATGCCGACTACATGATTATGAGAAACAAGCACAAAGGGATTGATAGAGAAATTGGTACTTGCGACTTGGTAGTAATCCTTGCAGATTATTTTTTACGATTTCCCCAGGAAAAACAACCCCAGGCATCTCTCATATATATTATAATCAAATTTGGATCACATTCGGTTCGTGTTGAGCAAATCAAACTTTATTTCACTTCGAAATAAAACAAAATTTTGCAATCATTCGATTATTCGAACTTGTTTGCATCCAACTGCATTCTGGAGGCAAAATCACAGTTGAAGTTTCTCGCATAAATGTATCGTAATAATATTACAAATCACCATAATAAAGATACAAATAACTTACCAAATACGTATTTGTCATATTCGAGTCGCTACAAGGAAAAGGTGTGAATACAGCTAAGGCAACACAGTTTGCAAAAATTGTAAGCAGAATCAACCATTCGAAGGGCCTATGAAAATAGGTTAAGGAATAATAAAAAAGTGAAGGAAACTTTGGTGTCTGTAGAATATTTTAGCTACAATTCAGACACGAAAATGTTAACTGGAAACTGAAATAAAACTATGGACCAGCCGGAATTTGAACCCATGCATCTGAATGTCTCACAAACTGACGTCTCACACTTTCAGTTCAGCTTTTCTTGTTAATAAGAGAAAACAAGTGATCATCTTCATACTTGTTTCACGGTTCACCCGATCATCAGTGTAGACCTAGTTACAACATGCAATCGATTCACAATCGGTTTTGTTAACTGACCTACGACTCAATTTCTAAGGCGGAGCAGGCCCAAAAAGGGTGTCAATCATCAAACCAAGTACTTAACGGTACAAAAAGGATACTTCCATTCGACAACATCAATGCACAGCTTCCTGATGGGGTTCTTGAGATAGAGACAGAAGAGGGCACGCTGCGGTCGATCGGGCGGTGCTTTCCCGCCGCGTCGAACGGGACGTTTGGGGGCCGTCGGCGTCCGAACCCCACTTGCCCCGGGCTCGCAACGCCCGCCCCCACGGTACTCATCGCAGTGGCGGTTGCACTAATCGGGCCTTGCCATGCACACCCTCCTCCTCCTGCGTGCGAGACCGGCTGCACGGACCAGAAGCGGTTGCTGGAGGATTCGCGAAGTTCATACTGCAGCCCTGAAAAGAAAAAGTTATCGTTAGTTAAAGTTTATTCCATACATGTCAATTATACAAAGGAAAAACCCC
>OY293420.1:1807572-2295619 GCA_958502065.1 Chrysolina americana | reverse complement strand
CATCATACCAGGAACAACAACAAATATCCCTAAATTGTCAAATCCATTCAGAAATCTTGGACAAACCACTAACAAATTTCCTAGAAGATAAAGGGTATTATACTATGTGATTTTCAATGCCTTTGAGACTCTCATTACTGAAAAATTTCAATAGTACGTATTTCGCGATCCAGTCAAAACAATTTCAAGAGGAATAAAACATCATACAAGAATACTCAATCAAAAAATAGAGTTGTTGAGCATAGAGTAACTCAGGAGGTCAGTGTGAGGTCTCGTCTCTTCAGTGATATAGCCGATATTGTTACGTATAGAGACGAAAATATTTTTCTTTGTTAGTAATGATATCCTCGAAAATTGAATTCAAAAACAGCTCCCGCAGACATTCTGCCTTTTTGTGCATACAGACGAGTTATCATTATACAACTGGAGAATACTAATAGTCGAATACTACGACACTATAGAAAAAAAGCTATACATATTTTTGGTGGCACGAGTTTCAACACCCAGCATATATAAGTGACATAAACCAATCCGGATTGTTCTCTACGATTCCTGTATGATGACCGTTGTCGCGAACTGAAACATACGCTTTTATTACAAGCAGCGCCTCAAATGAAATGAGTGAAATTACAGATTTCAATGGATTTTCAACAATTACTCTAAAAAACGTTCATTTATATGCTACCGTATCACAAAATTGCACTTGCCTCTTTGCCAGGGCTCGTATCGATGAACAAAAGAGGGCTTTGAATTTTGTTGACTGGTTTTCAGCTATTTACGGAAGTTTAAAGCTCCAATCTACAGAAACTCGATTAGTGGAGTCACCAACTACTGCCTTTAGGTAGGATTTCCAGTAATTCGCAAAGCTAAATTGAAAAAATTATCGAGAATTACGTGATGCCATTCTTTCTTTCAGAAACCAATAGATGTGCGATGGGGGGGGGGGGAGAGAAGGAACGAATGCGTGGTTATAAAGGCATTCTGAGGCAAGATATACAAAATGTATGCTGTTCCTGAATTATTATATTAACGTGACTGCACTTGGACAAACCTATCACCTCTTTTGCTCATATATACGTTCGTATTTAATGTCAACTACTATTATGTAATCTACTATTGTATCAGATTTCCTGGAATCTTCGAGTTGGTCCAGATTTCACTCGGGTCAATGAGTATGTCTCTATTAAGACGCCAAGCAGGTAGATATACTTCCCGATGGATTGTCCTTTGATTGAAAATTTCAACTCAGATAATAAAAATAACAATTACAGCATTCATCAATATAACTCCGTTGGTTCGAATCATTACAACAATTCGATATACATTTCGCCAACAGGTTTCATTAAAGTTATCGTCAGAGAAAAACCATAAAACCGTTAGTCGCGGTTTCAAGATTAGAGCTGAATTATTAACGTCAGTGCTGGACACTTTTTAGGAACTGTAAAATTAGTTGTAAAGTTTTGATGGCTTTCCAAAGAACTTCAGAGCAGGCTATACCATAAATAGAACGACAATACATACAACAAAAATCAAAGTGGTTCCAGAAAACAACCGCATGTGATAGTACATGAGACATAGAGGATCAACCACACTAATATCATAGTACCTACCCTGTATATTAGAATGAATCGCAAATCAAATAATTGAAAACGTAGTACCTACTTCCTGTCGTCACTGGTTCCACTCTTGCAGACATTCAATCAATGGTTCAATTCAAAACTCCATTAAAACACTACACAGCATTCAATAAATAATGTAAACAATGCGCCTTTCCCAGCTGTTATGGAATGGGAGGTGAAGTGACATCCATAGTCAGTAGTTCTAATCAACTAGAGGTATCGTATGTATAGGTATTCAACCACAAAAAGTTGAACTTTCGTCAAAACAGAACAGATGGCAACAAGATGGCTTGGAATATATTGGACTTCTTTAATTTTTTCACATCATTTTAGGTGAATGCCTTCAAACGAAAATTGGCAACAAGTTCAAGTTTGTGTAGGATGAGTTGAGAGTAAAAGAGGTACATATCTAATTATCTTGGATAGAGTCCAAAAGGAAAGTTCGTGGTTTCTCATACATTAATGAATAGATAAATGGGCATGTAGGAAAATAGAGGGAAAATGATTGACTTGGAATCTTTGGAAACAACAATTATATAGTAGTTCGCTCCTGAACTGTTATTTGACTTTTTTTCTAATATTCCTCGTGCCCTCCAATCTATTGTTCACTAATTCCTGTTCTCTGTTTTCTCTCTCTCTCTCTCTCTCTCTCTCTCTCTCTCTCTCTCTCTCTCTCTCTCTCTCTCTCTCTCTCTCTCTCTCTCTCTTTCTCTCAATATATAACTTCTTGGACAAGCTTTCTCACGACGCTATTGTCCAGTTCTTTTCCCATTCTGTAGGGATCCGCCAAACCCCAGCCTGGCTACTAGTGTGAATATCTCCATATTTTGACACTAACTTGTTACTGATATGTCAAAACACATCAATCGATTTTGATTGTAGAGAATATTTACGGCCATTTGTTGCAATACTAGTTTATCTGACTTCTGTCAGAGACGTCACTGTTTTTTTTTAATGATATATGCCAATTAAAGGCACATCAAAGAGAAGACCATACGAAATTAACAAGGAAAAATATTATTTCCAAAAAAATCTCACTTTATGAATAAAAAACACAGGGTGTTCCTGAATATCATGTACATACGGAAGGAGGTGGTTCTTTGGCTAATTTGATGACTGACATAGGTCCTCAACGCTTCGTTGCCGATCTACAGGGTGTTGAAGTATTTTAAGTTCTTTGTTTAAGCTCCTGGAGTTTCAGAGATTCCTCCTTCGAATTTGGAAAACAGTTTACGCTGTAGGGATTACCTCATTGGGCTTGCCTAATAGCTGTGAGAGTTCACAGGGTGATATTTTTTCAGGAGTCATGCCCACGTAAACTTTTTGCGGTGCCCCGCTGGCATATTCTGGTTTTCAAAATTTCATATACTGCGTCTTTGAGGAACGAAATCTTATTAACGAATCTCGTCAAAAGTCGAAATGCATTTTCAAGAAATAAACAAGTCATCACGTATGAGCTTGCTGAAAAGGCCTGCGAAATATCTCCAATATGAAGTATCCCTCGCCCTGTGTTTTTCCACAACCTCATTATATATCAGCACACACACAAAACCCTCCGTTCTCCGACCGACAGGCCAGTAGCGAGTCCAATCAACCATTGCTGAAATAACGAGAAAAGAAAGTGAAAATACTGAAAAAGAAGATCAAAGCGATCATTTCAATTATGATTGTCCCCAACCACAGGGGCATGACGAAAATTGGATTTGTGATGGTTCACCGAAGTTACATAAGCCGGGCTTTTCGGCAAAAAAACTGATGAGGTTCGAAAACAGGGACGTGCGTTCATTTCCTCATAATCGAATATTCTAACAAGGGTTGCCAATGCGTGAGGAAATCTCCAATATAAGAGGATTTTCATTTTGGAGTTGGAGAATTAAGTGAGTATTGAAAAATTGAGAGGAATCACATTCCTGAATTCTCAGTTAGTTCAACAGGCTACAGGCAAAAAAAAGGCAAAATTTTATTGATGTAAATTTTGAAATATTAACTACACACGCGCCACGGACATATAAATATCAACGCTCTTAGGGGTGATGAGGTTTAGCCCTGCTCTCTGTTTCCAGTGGCGGGCAAACCATCTAGCACATCTGTGCTTGGACAAACCCCACGCTGTTGTGGGCCATATGCTCGTAAGTGGTTTGGTCCTCTTCCCACCTTCTTAGAGTTATGCAAGGGATCTGATTGGTGTACTCACTAACATCAGTTCATTGGGGTTTCATGACTGAAATCATCATCTACTAGATCCCGGAAAAACTATAGAAAAACCGGGTTTAGAACATTGTTCTGCTTCTACTCGTTCTCTAGTGGCCCATGGAAAATATCCAGTGACTGGTGAATCAGCCCTTGATGACTCCTCGGAGCATTATAATGGCTTCTATTTCTCGCCATGTTCCTGGTGAGTGGGCTCCCTAGGATGAAATATCTGTAGAACTTCTCAGAAAGTTTCTTAATGTATTCTTCTATACTTTCGATGTCGATCAACTCTTGCAATGCCGTCGACCGAATGTACCTGACACTATCCATGATCATTCGCAGTACTTTTGTACCCTCTCCAGACGCACCATTTGGTATCTGGGGATGCTGCAGAACACTGGACAAGCGTAGATCATTGCTGATTTAATGATCTGTTTATAGATCAGTACTTTATTCTCGCGCTCCAGCTTGGAATTCCTGGCTATCAGTGGGTACGTTCTCTTCAACGCTGCCATGGCTCGCTAGTCGCTAAGCTGACGCGCTTGACAAAGATCAACCACCTGTCAAATTGTACCCCAAGGTACCGCATGGAGTCCGTCTCGTCAATCTGTGTGCCCAGAGCCCTGGAACCCCCTGTGATCTCTACGATAAAGCGTTTCCACTTCTACGTGAAGTTTATGTGCTCTGTTTTCACCGAATTTAGCGCTATTCTATTCTTCGCTAGGTCCGGAAATCAAACTGCTTCTCCAGGGTCTTGCTTGAGCAGAATTCTGTCCATCAACTTGGCAATCGCACCCAACAGTGAGATCGGGCGGTAGCTCTCCATCTTTACTGTTTATTATGTAGATCAACTGGACCAGCGTCCTTCGTGAAAGGTTCCTTGTCCATACCAGGTGCTTTATTATCCAGATTTTCGCTGGGGGAGCGTCTGAATTCCGAAGTCTCCCCAGTCGCCCCTCTGTGGTATTCGGTGGCGTCGATACCTGTCCGGAAAGCGCTCTGAAAGTAGTCGGCGAACATTTCGGCCTTTTCCAGATCCGTCATCGCCTGCCCTTGAACAATGACATGTGCTACAGCTATAGCTGAGTTGGGGATTTACAGAAAAACTGAAAGATGCCACAAGTTCATGTTTCCTGGGATGTATTTCACCATCAACCGTTGCAGATTTCTACATGGTGATATGCCATAACCTGCACAAGATTTAATGGGGTACTGGTCTATCATGTGCAAAAGCAACTGTAAAATTTGGGAACTATCCGCGATGATTGAACCATTTTTTTACGTCAACCACAATCGATACGCCACTGCAGAACCGCGAGATGCGTCAATGGTGCAGGCCTCTACAACAATGAGTTGATAGGGCCCTATCGTTCCCTAGCGGGGCTAACTGGAAAATTTTCACGACAACCTCATTCTCCGCTTGGAATTGTGTACAAACCGTAACGGAGCAACATTCGATCATTTGCTTCAACATTAAACCATGTAATTCTGTCGTGCTGTGTTATGGTTGCAAAAATATCAATTTACTTTGCCATGTTGTACCTAATGTGAGTAACATCCCAATCTCACTTCTAACCCCAAGTCTGATGAAGGGGGAGGAAAAGTGAGCCTGCATGGTAATTTCTATCCAGTGGCAGCGCGTTTCTACCAATTATTCAGTTAATTTTTTTGTTATATTTTTGTAATTCCCCTTGGTTTTCAACTTCTTTTGGTGGGAAGAGCACATTAACAAATTTTGTGGTAAATCACCCTGTACATGTCTCAAAACCAAACGACTCTAGGGCTAAAAAAAGTTACCCAAAATATCATCCATAATTACCCACACCTGAATTGTTCCAGAATTTTTCTGACAACTCTTCTGTCCAAACAATCACTGACGAAATTTAGTTCACTACGTATTTCTATCGATGCATAAAAACAAACTATGGATTTATGGAAAATCCTCGCCTGAAAGGAATCGGCTCTATTACTCTGAGAGCATTCATTACATTTCAGGATTCGTTCTTCTAAATTGGCCACTTCAACGAAAATATGTAAGATCGAAGAAATATGTTCCATTCCACTTTGCCATGGGCCTGAGTGAATTCCATATTTCAATTCTTGAAAAATCGATCGCATGATATGAGAGACACTATGCAATATACCAGAGATGCAGTCTTTGTATTCTATTCCTTTATAAGACGATTCGGTGCTGACTACATTGGGTAAATTAAGTGAAGGATTCAATATCTCGTAACGTATGGAAGAGACAGTTCCAAAGCACGAGTACAATATTGAATTGTTCACATATCACCGTCAAATAATTTTATTCCAACATATTTTATGTTCCCAATCCTGAAAGCTAGGTAGAAAATACGTAGAAACTCGGCACATTTTCCAACGATATCGGAAGTGGAAAATTACGGCAAAATGTCGTTACTTATTATAACAGAAAATGAATGCCATGGACTGAGTGCACCCTTCAGTGTCGATAATGGTGTCGACCTGATCCTTGTCACCGAATGGAACTTGTATGGAAAAATCAGCAGATCACAGAGTTCTCCTACAGTTGCACAAGGATATTCCATGTAGGTTATGTAAGATTACATAAAATGCGTTTGGGCTTCAACTCAACCGAGTTCTAGTAGTTTGTCATTATTCTGCTATTGTTTTGCATGCGATAAATGTTTTGGAATGGGTTACACCCAGTAGAATACGTCAAACTATTTCATTTTCTGTCCAGGCTGTTTATTCTTTCCTTCGAGAATTTCTCTATGGGAATTTCCTTCGTCTGTAGAAACAGCAAATTTCCGGAAAAACTGAAGGAGTTGCCCTGGCTGAGAATAAGGGAATGAGAGCTCGCGGAAGTTGCTGCACACTACAGAGAAAAGTACACAGAGGAGGTAAGGGAGGCCAAGGAGCGCCTCGAAGGAACGCTAAGGCTACTGAAGGTCCCAAGGGCAACAACGAACATAAAAAAAGACCAAGAGGGATTCCTGAAGCCAAAGAAGACCAGAAAGATCAAATGGGTTTCCTTCAGCACAGCAGAACAGCCCTTGACTACCCAAAATTCCTTCGAGGCACTCTCGGATGATGAAGAAAACCAGGACCAACAGGGAGATCAACCGCAACCAGGTACCAGCAGGGACAACCCCCTGCTCCCCAAACTGGAGGTGAAAAAGAAAGCACCGCCTCCTACAGTGGTACAGTAAAAGAGCCGAAAAACCCTCCAATCAGTATTTCCAATTGGGCTGAAAGAATTTTTTGATTCAATTGGGTCAAACTAGCCTTCGCTGATGATTGGCAAGGACCATGAAACCGGAAATGCATTGCAAAGTAGTTCTTGTAGAAAACTTTGCCAAGTATTAAACAGATATAATTCAACTGTCGTAGGGGGCAGTAGTTGTTTTCTGTTGAATACTTGCCGACGACCATACTTATTGTTTAGGATTTTTTGCGGAAGATTCGGATAACGTAACTTAGAATAGTTATTTTCCTAACAAGTGCACAAAGAGTTACTTTTTCACATGAAAATACAATTAGGCGAACGTCAACTGATGCATTTTGACGTTTCTGTTCGTAACATATACCCCTCTAAGGGGATTAAACCAATACGGCTACAAATAGTCTTTTCAATTCACCCCTTCGACAAGGACGTGTCTTTATGATCATCCACAGTCCTTAATAGAAGAGAGACATTAAGGATGGACAGTTTCGAAACCGACACCCCGTATAACTCCTACATCACAGTAGTCAAACTTATTATCCGAAAGATTTGGAAGTACCTCTATACATTTCCTTTCTGCAAATTCGTGTAAACGTGATCAATTTTACTTTCCTACTGCATGTTTGCTCGCCATCGATCCAGAACCGACTTGAAAACTTCAACTCACTCCAAGCGTCAATATGGATTAATTACCGGCCTGTGTAATGTGCGGCTCAGTCTGATGGATTCATGGTTAAATGTCAACGCAGATTAGAATGGGAGCTCGCTGCTAAGTACGCGGCTATCACTACACTGGTCAACTAATTCAATGCGTGTGTTTAACAATAGCAAGTAGTTAGCGAGGACATAACCGATATAAATGGTAGGTAGCATCAGCACTATCAGCAATTCTGATTATTTGCCTGGGTCTGTGATCTTCGTCTTCGTCTTCGTCTTCGTCTTCGTCTTCGTCTTCGTCTTCGTCTTCGTCTTCGTCTTCGTCTTCGTCTTCGTCTTCGTCTTCGTCTTCGTCTTCGTCTTCGTCTTCGTCTTCGTCTTCGTCTTCGTCTTCGTCTTCGTCTTCGTCTTCGTCTTCGTCTTCGTCTTCGTCTTCGTCTTCGTCTTCGTCTTCGTCTTCGTCTTCGTCTTCGTCTTCGTCTTCGTCTTCGTCTTCGTCTTCGTCTTCGTCTTCGTCTTCGTCTTCGTCTTCGTCTTCGTCTTCGTCTTCGTCTTCGTCTTCGTCTTCGTCTTCGTCTTCGTCTTCGTCTTCGTCTTCGTCTTCGTCTTCGTCTTCGTCTTCGTCTTCGTCTTCGTCTTCGTCTTCGTCTTCGTCTTCGTCTTCGTCTTCGTCTTCGTCTTCGTCTTCGTCTTCGTCTTCGTCTTCGTCTTCGTCTTCGTCTTCGTCTTCGTCTTCGTCTTCGTCTTCGTCTTCGTCTTCGTCTTCGTCTTCGTCTTCGTCTTCGTCTTCGTCTTCGTCTTCGTCTTCGTCTTCGTCTTCGTCTTCGTCTTCGTCTTCGTCTTCGTCTTCGTCTTCGTCTTCGTCTTCGTCTTCGTCTTCGTCTTCGTCTTCGTCTTCGTCTTCGTCTTCGTCTTCGTCTTCGTCTTCGTCTTCGTCTTCGTCTTCGTCTTCGTCTTCGTCTTCGTCTTCGTCTTCGTCTTCGTCTTCGTCTTCGTCTTCGTCTTCGTCTTCGTCTTCGTCTTCGTCTTCGTCTTCGTCTTCGTCTTCGTCTTCGTCTTCGTCTTCGTCTTCGTCTTCGTCTTCGTCTTCGTCTTCGTCTTCGTCTTCGTCTTCGTCTTCGTCTTCGTCTTCGTCTTCGTCTTCGTCTTCGTCTTCGTCTTCGTCTTCGTCTTCGTCTTCGTCTTCGTCTTCGTCTTCGTCTTCGTCTTCGTCTTCGTCTTCGTCTTCGTCTTCGTCTTCGTCTTCGTCTTCGTCTTCGTCTTCGTCTTCGTCTTCGTCTTCGTCTTCGTCTTCGTCTTCGTCTTCGTCTTCGTCTTCGTCTTCGTCTTCGTCTTCGTCTTCGTCTTCGTCTTCGTCTTCGTCTTCGTCTTCGTCTTCGTCTTCGTCTTCGTCTTCGTCTTCGTCTTCGTCTTCGTCTTCGTCTTCGTCTTCGTCTTCGTCTTCGTCTTCGTCTTCGTCTTCGTCTTCGTCTTCGTCTTCGTCTTCGTCTTCGTCTTCGTCTTCGTCTTCGTCTTCGTCTTCGTCTTCGTCTTCGTCTTCGTCTTCGTCTTCGTCTTCGTCTTCGTCTTCGTCTTCGTCTTCGTCTTCGTCTTCGTCTTCGTCTTCGTCTTCGTCTTCGTCTTCGTCTTCGTCTTCGTCTTCGTCTTCGTCTTCAGGTCTTCGTCTTCGTCTTCGTCTTCGTCTTCGTCTTCAGGTCTTCGTCTTCGTCTTCGTCTTCGTCTTCGTCTTCGTCTTCGTCTTCGTCTTCGTCTTCGTCTTCGTCTTCGTCTTCGTCTTCAGGTCTTCGTCTTCGTCTTCGTCTTCGTCTTCGTCTTCGTCTTCGTCTTCGTCTTCGTCTTCGTCTTCGTCTTCGTCTTCGTCTTCGTCTTCGTCTTCGTCTTCGTCTTCGTCTTCAGGTCTTCGTCTTCGTCTTCGTCTTCGTCTTCGTCTTCGTCTTCGTCTTCGTCTTCGTCTTCGTCTTCGTCTTCGTCTTCGTCTTCGTCTTCGTCTTCGTCTTCGTCTTCGTCTTCGTCTTCGTCTTCGTCTTCGTCTTCGTCTTCGTCTTCGTCTTCGTCTTCGTCTTCGTCTTCGTCTTCGTCTTCGTCTTCGTCTTCGTCTTCGTCTTCGTCTTCGTCTTCGTCTTCGTCTTCGTCTTCGTCTTCGTCTTCGTCTTCGTCTTCGTCTTCGTCTTCGTCTTCGTCTTCGTCTTCGTCTTCGTCTTCGTCTTCGTCTTCGTCTTCGTCTTCGTCTTCGTCTTCGTCTTCGTCTTCGTCTTCGTCTTCGTCTTCGTCTTCGTCTTCGTCTTCGTCTTCGTCTTCGTCTTCGTCTTCGTCTTCGTCTTCGTCTTCGTCTTCGTCTTCGTCTTCGTCTTCGTCTTCGTCTTCGTCTTCGTCTTCGTCTTCGTCTTCGTCTTCGTCTTCGTCTTCGTCTTCGTCTTCGTCTTCGTCTTCGTCTTCGTCTTCGTCTTCGTCTTCGTCTTCGTCTTCGTCTTCGTCTTCGTCTTCGTCTTCGTCTTCGTCTTCGTCTTCGTCTTCGTCTTCGTCTTCGTCTTCGTCTTCGTCTTCGTCTTCGTCTTCGTCTTCGTCTTCGTCTTCGTCTTCGTCTTCGTCTTCGTCTTCGTCTTCGTCTTCGTCTTCGTCTTCGTCTTCGTCTTCGTCTTCGTCTTCGTCTTCGTCTTCGTCTTCGTCTTCGTCTTCGTCTTCGTCTTCGTCTTCGTCTTCGTCTTCGTCTTCGTCTTCGTCTTCGTCTTCGTCTTCGTCTTCGTCTTCGTCTTCGTCTTCGTCTTCGTCTTCGTCTTCGTCTTCGTCTTCGTCTTCGTCTTCGTCTTCGTCTTCGTCTTCGTCTTCGTCTTCGTCTTCGTCTTCGTCTTCGTCTTCGTCTTCGTCTTCGTCTTCGTCTTCGTCTTCGTCTTCGTCTTCGTCTTCGTCTTCGTCTTCGTCTTCGTCTTCGTCTTCGTCTTCGTCTTCGTCTTCGTCTTCGTCTTCGTCTTCGTCTTCGTCTTCGTCTTCGTCTTCGTCTTCGTCTTCGTCTTCGTCTTCGTCTTCGTCTTCGTCTTCGTCTTCGTCTTCGTCTTCGTCTTCGTCTTCGTCTTCGTCTTCGTCTTCGTCTTCGTCTTCGTCTTCGTCTTCGTCTTCGTCCTTTCAGAGAGATCCGATATCAACCAAAAATGAACGAGGAAGATATAGCAGATAACTCTAATGAGGGTCAATGAACTGGCTGCTGATAATCTTTAAAACATCGGATTTTTGTGCCGGTCAACACCTTATTACGTAGTCTAGTGTCGGATTAAAAATTCACAAGGTAGTCAGTCCTAGTGCGACCGTACGACGTTCAAAGATATGATTTTTTGCAACCCTTTATCTCCAGATTAAGATGTAAATTTTCCATCAGGTTAAGTATGATTCATGGAATTCAAATGCTATCGAAGTCAAGTAATGGAATTGATGATGAATTAATTTTGATGAATTAATTTTGATGCTGAATTACGAAATTTCGAAAATTTTCAACTTGAAAAGGTTCTTTTAAAAAACCAGTGAAATCTATAATTGAATTGAAATCGACATCAAATTTGGTATGCATGTTCAGAAAAACTTGGTATGCATGTTCAAAAAAGATTGAGTTAACGAAAATTGATAGGAAATTTGAAAAAAATATGTTTCGAAGGAAATAACCCCTCCCAGATTCAAATTGAATTTTTAACTCGAGAACGATTGAAAATAGAGCTTTTCTGCGGACGTCAATCGATTCAGGATGTTGAAATTAGTATGCTTTGTAAATTTCACATCAATCAATTGAGAAAAAAAATTATTGGAAAAAAACCTAAGGGGTAGACCCCTAAAAATTATGAAAAATACAAAACCGTCAGGTCCACTTGGAATTCACACTATATATGCAAAATTTCATGCTGATTCCGAAAATGTATGATTTATATATGCTCAGATACAAGGTTTAGCAGAAAAAGTGGATGAAAAGTAAAAAATTCCATGTTACCATCGAATTTTCGAAAATTTTAATTGGGAATTTATTTTTATGAAAAATGTCAAACTATCCTCAAATGTATCATGATAAGCTGATTTCTATTCATATAACGAAAATGAATTCAGTTGGCGGATTGACAATATTTCGATAGATTTTTTATCGAAAACAATGCACCTATCCACAAAATCGCATTTTCTGAGTGAAATAGCCTTCGAATTCAGAAAACAAGTACATTTTCGGATTCAGAAGAAAATTCTCTATCAGTTGAAGTATGATTCCCGAAGACCTCACATTTATTAAGAGATTCAGAAACGATCCAAGTCAAGTAATGTAAAATATGATACTGAGAGTGACTAAATTTTGGAAAATTTTTATTTTCCATTTTTTAAAAAATCTCAAGTTTTCGACAAATGTGTTTCGACAAGCTGATTCCGAATCATACCACAAAAATTTATTTTGAGGAAAGATTGGCAATATTTCGAATGATTTTTTTGTCGAAAAAAATGCACCTATCCACAAAATCAATATTTTCTGCGTAAAATAGCTTTCGAATTCAAAAAACGAGTACAGTTTCGGATTCAGGAGGACATTTCCTATTAGCCCAAGTATGGTTCACGAGGACCTCACATTTTTTGAAAGATTTAAATAACATCAAAGTCAAATAATGCAATATTCGATACCGAGAAACAGCAAATTTTCGAAAAGTTTTGTTTTTCATTTGTCAAAAAATCTCGAGACACCCTCAAATGTGTTTCGATACGCTGATTCCGAATCATACCACAAAAACTAATTTTGACGGAAGATTGGCAATATTTCGAAAGATTTTTTGTCGAAAAAAATGCAACTATTCACAAAATCAATTTTGTGCGTAAAATAGCATTCGAATTCAAAGAATCACCACAGTTTCAAATGAATGAGGAAATCTTCCATCAGTTCAAGAATGCAAAGTGCCATTTTGACTGAGCAATAACTTTTCCATACTGCCTAGCATGTTCATAGTGGGCGATGGTACATTATATGAACCTCCTGTTTTTTTATTCGAATGAAAATGTCTAAGACAGTTTTTTGATCTTGTGTCCACTTGGGGGATATTATTCGAAAAGCTCTGCCGCATCGAGAGGCCGAAGTAAAAAATACCCAAAGCAAGTACTCTCAACCTCAACAAACACCATCCCCTAGCGCGCATGAAATTATCCGACTTCCGACACTGAACTAACAGTATCCGATCGGAGATCGGATCGAACGGTCTCCAGAAAGCAAAAGTAAACAAATTATTAGCGCCTTACTATTACTCCGCTAAAAATACGCTTTTAGTACGTCCCGAATAACTCGACGTGAAAGTTCAATAACAGTTCATTTCGGAAGGAATTTCGTGTTGCCTAAAAATAATTCATTGCAACGGCCATTCGATCGAACTGCATCGAACAACGCGTGTTGTTAATTGTTCGCCTTGGAAACAATCGAAATAATCCCATTTCCTTCCATGGGAGATATACAGTGCGGTCCAAAGGTATGGAATAAATTCATTTTTAGCGTTATTATGTATTTTATGAAAAAATCCTGAAACAGGTCAATTTTTATTGGCAATTTGACAATTTACAGTATGAAAATATTACCCCCTTCTTGCACCCCCTCTGAATTATGAGCACCCCCTCAAAAATTTTAAATGAGAAGGGGGGTCGTGTGGCATCTTGTTCGAAAGGGATTTTCATTATCTGTTCAGCAATACTAAGTTTTTCAGATTTGGTGCAACCATAACGAAGAAAATTTTTTATTAAAATTTAAAAATATTGACACTGTAAATGATGTATCCGTTGAAACAACCTGAAACAGGTCGATTTCTATTCTCAATTTGACAATTTATAGTATGAAAATATCACCCCCTTCTTGCACCCCTTCTGAATTATGAGCACCCCCTCAAAAAATTTTAATGAGAAAGGGGGTTGTGTTGCACCTTTTTCAAAAGGGATTTTCATTCTCTGTTCAGCAATACTGAGAAAATTTATTCTGAATATGTCAAATGTTGATAGACTGAAGGAAATAATGTAACATAATGTTTAGGAAGTATATTTCAATTTGTTTTACAGTTAAATTAAATGTTCAAAATGACCACCATTCACTTCTTGACAATAAGCAAGGCGATCTTGGAATTCTCGTAGAACATTTTGTAGGACCTCAGGGGTTATGTTGTTAATTTCTTCCGATATCCTAGTTTTTAAATCTGCAATATTGTCTGGTCTATTGAAATATACTTTTGATTTTAAATAACCCCATAAAAAGTAATCGAGAGGAGTCAAATCGGGGGATCTAGGCGGCCATTCAATCGGTCCACGTCTGCCAATCCACCTATTGGGAAAAACTTCTGTCAAATAATCTCGAACAATACGTGTGTAATGCGGTGGAGCTCCGTCTTGTTGATACCAAATTGATCTATCTATTCCATTTGGATCATTAACATCGGGAAAAAGTCGTTTTAATGTAGGCACTGAAAAGTTCATCAAAAAACCTAGATAAACCTCACCATTAATTGTGCCTTCAAAAAAATAGGGGCCAATAATTTTGTTTTTAATGATACCAGCCCAAACGTTCACTTTTTTGGGATATTGTGTGTGAGCCTCACACATCCAATGAGGATTTTCTCTGCTCCAATATCTACAGTTTTGTCTATTAACCGTTCCATTTAAATAAAAAGTAGCTTCATCAGAAAACACAATTTTGTTTATGAACTGCAAATCTGCTTCGATTCTATCCATCATCAGTTCACAGAATTGTTGCCTTCTATCAGGGTCATCCTCATTTAACTCCTGAACCAACTGAACTTTATAAGGATGGTATTTTTCTTTATGTAAAGCTCTCAATATCGATGATTTACTTACATCATTGTCGGCGGCAAGTTGTCTACTTGTCATATGCGGATTTTCCTCAATCGCTAACAGTACATCTAACTTTTTCTCCTCATCCAATGCAGCATTTCGACCTGGTTTTTGACGAGTTTTTACATGTCCAGTTTCACGGTATTTTGTTTCTATTTTGCTAACTGTAGATTGTGATACGTGTTGACCAGGGTATTTATTATTGAACATTCCACAAACTTCCGTTTGAGTTCGTGTTTTATTACCGCATCCAAGCATAATTAAAATGTCTATTCTTTGAGTTTCGGATAAATAAGCCATAGATGAATCGAATACACACAAAAATATTTTTCAATACACTGACGTCTGCCAGCAACTCACAAATATCAAAATAACAGTAGTCTACTAGATTGACATTATATTATTTATGGGTTTTGTGAATAATTTTTTGGTGTCTTCAACGACTTTTTCCTGACTTTTTTAGCAAGACAGATAAGAAAGTATAAATTGTCAAATTGAGAATAGAAATCGACCTGTTTCAGGTTTTTTCAACGGATACATAATTTAGTGTCAATATTTTTAAATTTTAATAAAAAAATTTCTCAGTTATGGTTGCACCAAATATGAAACACTTAGTATTGCTGAACAGATAATGAAAATCCCTTTCGAACAAGATGCCACACGAACCCCTTCTCATTTAAAATTTTTGAGGGGGTGCTCATAATTCAGAGTGGGGGCAAGAAGGGGTTAATATTTTCATACTGTAAATTGTCAAATTGCCAATAAAAATTGACCTATTTCAGGATTTTTTCATAAAATACATAATAACGCTAAAAATTAATTTATTCCATACCTTTGGACCGCACTGTATAGCAGAAAGCGACATATTTATTTGTACAATCTGTATGAATGAATTGATTCGGTGAAACAACTGGAAAACATCCGGTTTGATTTTATTTGCCATGTTGTATGTGGTCAAATACTGCAACTGAATTTTAGACCGGTTTCCCTCAAACGACTGCGCTGGAATTTGGTCAATCCGTCGATAGTGTGAAGATATCCCTACTTTCCAAGCCACAATTTCTGACGTGCACGCTGCAGGCTGTTACGAAGGCGTGGAAGGGCCAACAATACAGTATATTTTAAAACAATTGAAATTGCCACTTCGAAGTGACAATTGTCACTTGCATCTAACAATTGTCACTTGCATCTGACAATTTTCACTTGCATCTGACAACTGTCACTTTTATCTGACAATTGTCACTTTGACCTGACAATTGTCACTTTGATCTGACAATTGTCACTTCGAACTAGCAATTGTCTCTTTGAATTTGACTGAAAAACAATATTTTTGCATGGAGTTGGCAAAAAATGTGCCAGTTTGTCAGATCAAAGTGACAATTGTCAGATCAAAGTGACAATTGTCAGTTCAAAGTGACAATTGTCAGTTCATTGTCAGTTCGAAGTGAAAATTGTCAGTTTGCCACTTCGAAGTGATAATTGTCACTTTCATCTGACAATTGTTACTTTGATCTGACATTTATTGTCACTTTGATCTGACAATTGTCACTTAGAACTAACAATTGTCACTTTGATCTGACAATTGTCACTTCGATCTGACAATTGTCACTTCGAACTGGCAATTGTCACTTTGAATTTGACTGTAAAACAAAAATTTTGCATGGAGTTGGCTTGCCAGTTCAAAGTAGAAATTGCCATATCCAAGTGACAATTGTCAGATAAAAGTGACAATTGTTATTTCAAAGTGACAATTGTCAGTTCAAAGTGAAAATTGTTAGTTCATTGTCAGTTCGAAGCGAGAATTGTCAGTTCAAATTGACAATTGCAGTTCAAAGTGACAATTGACAGATCGAAGTGACAATTGTCAGATAAAAATGATAATTGTCATTTCAAAGTGACAATTGTCATTGCAAAGTGACAATTGTCGGTTCAAAGTGACAGTGAGTTGGGTAGAGCACAATTTATCCTCAGGAATCCTGAGAGTAATTTTGATATGGGAAATGTGCATAGTGAACTTCAAAATCTGATATATCATTAGTCGAGTTGAGCAATGGACTGATTACGAATGTGTTGACAAAACCATAGATAAAAATTATCTATCATCGAAGCGTATGCAATAAGAAAATACTCATTATTACCGAAACTACGAGTTTGAGAACGAATGCGTACAGGGCGAGCAAAAAGGACATAACTGAAAAGAATATTCATTATTTCAAAAACTACTACGAGCTGCAAAACGATATCGATAGAATGTCATCGAAAACTGATATTATACAGTGTGATAAAATTGTATCCACTGCCTAACCGTACAGGGCGAGCAAAAAGGACATAACTGAACAGAATATTAATTTTTTCCATAACTACTACGAATTCGAAAACGAACATCAATAGAATGTCAATAAAAACTGATAATATACAGTGTGGTGAAATGTAATCCGTACATAGCGAGAAATAAGGAAATAACTCAACAAAATATGTATTATTTCTGAAACAACTATATCGATAGAGTGAGAATAAAAATGGATGTCATACAGTGTGGTGAAATATGACCACACTATATAATGACTCAGCACAATGATCTACATGCTTGCGAAACAAGAACAAAAATCTACCTCTGTCCCCCGTTGTTTAGACTTACAAAAAATCATGACTCTTATAGATTTCTGAGTATCAAAATGTAAAATGCTCTGCCACTAGTGGTTCGCACGAGACCAACGAGACGCGAAACCTCATGAACGATACTCGAGACGAGACCAATAAAAGTCTCGTCTTGTCTTGTCCGTGTATCGTCTCGAAAACGAGACGAGAACTTGCGAGACTCTCGAAAACGAGACTCTCGTACGCATCACTATCTGCCACTGCAATTCAAGGAATATAATATATCTTTCGCATCTTTATTTGAAACACAGATCTGTAAATACTTTCTGCGTCACTGCTTTTATTTCGTAAACGATTATTTTGCACATGTAGGTGAATGTGCATGTGAGTAGGCAATGATATTGTTCATTATTTTATTTTTATTACTCGTACGTCTGAACAATCGATTTGAATGTTTTCATATATTTTATTATTTATGTATATTTTTTGTGATTTCGAACAAACCCCAGATTTATTGACAAATATACACATGTATTATTGTTTACATGGATATTTATAAATGTAACTAACTTTGAAATCCATGATTCGTTCCTCAACCAGTAACTGTAGAAGTCACAAGTCACTTTTCATTCATATTGTCTTTGCTTTGCCCCATACATCCATCCTGACGAGTAGGAAACTACGATACGGCTGTCGACGGATATGTCCCAATAATGTAAAACAGTCAATAACAATCCTTTCAGAAGTAACTATAACTTTTCATAGTATGTATGACTATGTCCGACAGAAAACAACTACTTCTCTGATAAATACTTCGACAGATATTAAATTATACCTGCCAGACATACGTGCAAAGATCCTTGCTTTGAAGGAACAACTTTGCAAGAGACAAATACGATTGTATACATCAGTTATTATCACATTAGGATTTTGTTACTTAACGCCGGGGTCTCAATCTGCCAACTCCTTCAAGAGAACTGAGGATTTGTGTCCTCAGTTCATCCCACAAAGTCTGTCGAATCCTAGCGAGGCTAGATGTTTCGCCAGGTTATACATAGGTGAACCTGGGGCACTAACTATTAGTTTCAGTTTGTGTATCTTTGAAAAGCCGTAGTAGAGCCTTGGTAAAAAGAAGTCTGCCGGAACGGCATTTATTTCCGATACAGAAATATTAGGTCATTCGCAAGCTACCTTTGAAAAAGCATGTACATGCATTTGGAACTCATATAAAAGATGCAGTACAAGTAATTCCAGTTTTCTTTAGGATCCTATGATAATCCGATTGAGCTCAACATATCTTCTATCAGGAGTTGCTTTGAAATATTGTGGAACAACAACACAAGATGGGTATCGACAATCTGAAAGCTGATATACAGAAAGCATGCTGTAAACAAGTGGAAAGCTCGAACGATGAAATATCCCACTAACGCTTCGTACACTAACATCGTTGAATCTACAAAACACACTCATTTCGTTTCTTGGAAATCTGTCCTATTTACATAGGTACAGCGACATTTCTATTTGCGTAATTGTTATTTTGAGATATTGGCCTAGTCACTTATTCACGCAAAATATAAATAGCTAGTGTTTTAATCCCGCATAAATCATTCGGAAACAATACGACTAGATGAAAAGTTACAACTATTTTTGGATGACCTCCCACCACAAGGAATAAACATCTATTTTGAAAAGCGTGTATATAGTTGCGATTTGATTTAAGGTTTTCGTATCCCAAACTCTCCTAAAACAGCACCAACTCGAAAAATGAACGCGTCTGTGTGAATTGGTTCGACAACGATTATACACTCTCACTTCATGGATAACCTCATTTGAGGGCAGGAATTCAGTATAAATAGTGGAAAATGAAGAAGTGGAGATTGGCCCAACCACATTTTCTTCCACATTATTGAACGTTTCCGGTCGGTGGGATGAGATTTCCTCTGGATATAGCGTTCCTCAAACGCTGTTTGTCTGCGTCAAAGTCGACGAAGAATGGCAAAATGAACATTAAAACGGATTCTCTCTCGCTTTCTCTTATCGACTCCAGTGTTTATGTACCGTACGTGTCTGGATCTGCTGTTCTAATATGCACAGTGGTTTATTTATTCCGCCAAGGCGTTGCATTGAATTCGGTAAACATATCTCGTATTCCATCTGACAGGATTTGGGATGAGTATGTGGCTGCCCGTCTCTCAGAATCAGAATGTCCGTGGATCGAATCTTCGGCCGGAAAACAATTTTCAATGAGATATTTTCTATTACTGCTTCAGACAGATCGGGATAAATCCAGAATTCGCTACGCAGATCAAACTTCGAAACCCACCATGAATTGAAGTTACTTTCGGATAATGAATTAGTTTTCGTCTATAATTGAATTTCAATCCAAGATACGTTTTTGGAATAGCAGATGGAATGATAAAAAGTGGAACTTAATTTAAAAAATGGTGATCAACCGAGATTCGAACCCAGGATCTCTTGGATTCCGATCAAGTGTTACGGTATCGATCCATTTTCAAAAACTGGCGACTCACATTTCAAATTTCCTAGTATATTTGACAAGTTTGCTGCAAATAATACCCTGGACTCACTGGGGAATCAACCCCAGCCCAGAATATCACTCCCATTGACAGCAGACCCATTTTGCTAGGTCCAACGAACAAAGCTAGTGGATCCACCAAACGAATCTGTTGAATCGCGTTTGGCACCCAGGATTCCTCACGAAGCTTCTATCCTATATCTTACCCCTTCCCCAGTTGTATTCCTTGCTCTCGAGCATTCTCTCTACCTATGAGTGTTGGTGTTCTACAGGTATCCATTCTAGCTCTAGCTGTTTCATCTTCACATCATCGATTTGGTAATGATTTCCAGATGAAGCTAACATCTGCCAAATCAACCCTGCTGTGTATGATGTGCCGCATCAGACTCTGTTTCAAACAGACAGGAGGGATACTACCCATCTGATTGGGAGGCATGAGCGGCGCACACACAAGATGAAGCTAACATCAAGTAGGCGAGACAACACGTGTCTCGTATCCAATGTGTAGTAGACTACATGGCGGCCAATAGGCCGCAAATTGTCGCAAAATCAAGACTAGCTCACCAAACAACAAACCAAGGCGTGCTACTTACCACCATCCATATATCTTTGACAAAACTTTTAAGATAAGTATAACGGACAGGGATGCGTAGAAGGAGGAACCTCCCATCAACGCAGAAATTGGTATCAACATTGATGGCTCAAAACTAATGAAGATTCTGGAGCCGGCATTTATGGAACTGAGCCGAAGATAAAAATCTCATTGAACTCAGGTATACAGTGCATTCCATTTGAAACGAGTCACCCTGAATAACTTTCGGTACGATGATTTTCAGGAAAAATAAATAAACACGTCAACAATAGTATACAGGGGGGCACATTTTGACATATTCACATTTTGTGAAAGAATACGGGGTACCTTTCTCTCTAAGCGTTTCCACCAAGTGGAAAATAAAGGGCAAACATCTGTTTACTCGTTCGAATTTTTACAGTTTTCTCTTACTGGAGACTGTGCTACTTGGGAGTGTTTTGTCTTGTTCCGTGCGGATGGCGCTGCGTTCAACTTTGTTGTAGTTCGTATTGTCATCCGTGGGGAAATATTAGTTAAACAGTTGATTATTATTCATTTGGCAGGGACAGGACAATTATAATGTTGTCCGACCTACCTTGTCACTGATGAGAGGCAATAAAGCTCGAAACATGCATGTCTGCAGGTGGTCATTCCCAGCCAAATGAAGGATACTATTCTGTTTGATTACAAGACAAGCACTTGCAATTGGGTCTTCTTGGAAGAACGTTGCACAAATATCTGTCAGATGTAGTTCAATGCCCGTCGTGGTATTAGCTAGGGAAGTAGTTGTTTTGTGGCAGATGATTGCCCTTTATTTTCCACTTGGTGGAAACGCTTAGAGAGAAGGGTACCCCGTATTCTTTTACATTGTTGATACCTCTGTGGCACAATATATTCGAACTCGTTCGAATTTTTATATATTCACATTTGATGTTACTTCCCCTATCGCACCCCCAGAGTATGTCACCATTTTTTTTAATTCATCACCCTATATTGTTTCGCATTATCAGATGTTCCATGATGAACAGATTTCAACAAAGTAGAATACATTATGGTTTGAAGCTCATAGTTTGGAAACTAAAAATTATTTGAGTTAAAACGAGCCACCCTGAATGAACTTTCAATTTGATATTCTCTTCATTTTGTTTTTGTCCTATTCTATTATAACGATTACCTACCAGGTGAAGTTACAATTGGTGTTTCTGTTTTTGTGAATTCTTGAGAAGCAATGGTTTATACGCTTTGAGAACGGATTGAAATAGTGAGTTTGTACTACCAGAATGGAAATAGCGCTAAAGCTGCTCCCTGTATGTTCAATGATAATCATCCAGGAAGAAATGTACGACACAAATACGTTTCTGAATTATTGAACAAATTTATGGAAACTGGATGTGTTAACAATAAAAAGCATAACTGTTCAGGAGTTGTCAATGATGAAGCTATTTCTATTGCAGTTTCAGGGCACGTTGGACTATTGGAAAATACGCAATCTCTTACTAAGTTATCTCGACAATCAGGAATCAGTCGTACAAATGTTTTCAGGATCCTTCATAAGTACAAAATTCATCCATGTAACATTAGACTAGTTCATGAATTGAACGAAGATGATTTCGATAGACGTATCGAGTTTTGTGAAAGTCTCACTGAACGGATCAACTTGCATCAGAATTTCTTGCAGGATGGTGCAGGATTATGCAGTACGAAAATTTTTGGATGATCATTTTCCTGATCGCTGGATTGGCAGAAGAGGTTCTACAGAATGGTAACCAAGGTCTCCGGATCTCAATTCGTTAGATTTCTTTCTATGGGGTCATTTGAAGTTTGAAGTGTATGAGATAGAATCAACAACATTAGAAGATTTCAGAGAGAATATCATGAGGCGTTGCAGAGAAAAAACTCTTGAGATTCCCAACCATGTGAGGGCGGCAGTAGAAGCTCGTTTCTACTATTGTATGGAAGTTGGTGGAAACGTTTTTGAACATTCGCTATAGAAAATTTGTTTCTTCTCATTGATTTTGATTCAAGAATTTAATAAAAAATCTCTTTTTCTGATTTACTGCTTCCATATTTGTCACTAGAACGAATATTTCAAAATGTGGCCTCCTATATAATTGTTGCCCTGTTTTTTATTTTTACTGCCAATCATTTTTTCAAAAGTTATTCAGGGTGGCTCGTTTTCAACCCAAATAATTTGTAGCTCCCGTACCATAAGCTTCAGACCATATGTTTTATACTTTGTTAAAATCTGCTCATCATGGAACATCTATGCATTCACAAAAAATTGGTGACATGCTCTTGGGGTACGATAGGGAAAGTTATATCAAATGTGAATATGTCAAAATGTGTCCCCCTGTAAACTATTGTTGACGTGTTTTTTTATTTTTCCTGAAAATCATTGTACCAACAGTTATTCACCTTTTCCATCATTGAATGTTCACGTCCGAAGTCTGTCAAAATAAACCCAATTGTCAGAAAGGTATGAAATGCATAGAGCATTGCTACAGAAATGCTAATATACAAAAAATATAACCGTTTTTGCGCGCCACCATCAATTTCCACTCTCCCAACTGCGATTCATGGAGTTTTTTCACTCAAATACACGAAGTGTCCAAGAACTAGGTGTACAAAAACTATGCCCACCCTCCAAACTTCACAAATACAAATGACCAAAGTTTTTGGATTTATTGCATTCTCAAGATTCTGGTTCCGTGAAAATGCCTCGATCCGGTTGCAAAACAACAGAAGAATGATAACAAAAAGTAAAAATATGATGAAAACATAAAGCATCTGGCGTCGAGAGAATATCATCGGGCTTTCATTGAAGTAGCAACATGTCGCTCTCCAATAAAATATGCAGGTTGCAATGTCGTGACTTGAAATTCCTGCACATTTCCACCAACAAAAGAAATGGAACGCTGAACTGTGTTCGGAATGACGTTCCGTTTTTTATTACGTGTTTCATTCTGGATGCTCCCAAGGAAATAATGCCATGGAGATTTCTTCAAGCGACAACATCGATCATATCTCGAATAACGGGTGTTCTGGAAAATCGTTCCGATGTAAATACATTTCAAATAAAAGTGAGACTAAAGATTTTCGTTCATCGAACGAATCTTCAGGATACTTCACAAACTTGATGTGACTGAAAAATGGTTACACCTCTCAAGTTTCGATCGAATGAAAAGAAAACAAACAGCGGAAAATCTTGATTACATGCCCTTTCAGGTTCCCCCCATTCGAGCACCATCCCTCGCCGTATTCGTGTATGTCAAGCATAGTGCCAAAACAAATAAAGTTCGCGTTCATGTCGATCGGTTGTGCGATTCTGGTGGGCTAGGAGAGGTTTTGATGTGTGGTCACTTGTCAGATAAAAATCTAAATTTACCTCAGGGTCCTACATTCCATTTCGTCCATTTACTTTTTTCTCCCATGGGAAGAACGGTCGAATAGCTTTTCAGGGGGATTATGTTCTGTTGTTTGTTTCCGAATTTTTTCTTCAGCTAACACAACCGAGAAGTTTCAATTCCTAGGGGATCAATAATTTTTTTTCGAGAGTGAAGATGAATACTGCATGGATATTTTTCTATTGTTCACCTAGGGGTCATTACAGTGACTCAGTAACTCAAGGCATATGCGTGGTCAAAATCATGACATCAAGTATAAAACTAAAATTATTTGTGTGCATATTTCGATCAAATTGGAATGATTTTCTTAAATGAATGTGGCAAATGTCTAACAAAAGAACTATGTACCTGAAAACATAAGGGATCACATCTGTCATACGTTTGTATGACGATCCTCTAAGAAGACCATATTGCAAGGGCTTTTTGCTGTTTCAATAATAAATATCCAGTGAAAAATTCGTCGGGATTTAACGACGATTTGACTACTATGAGTTCACTTCCCTGGAGCAACAGCTAGATCAGATACGAGCAATGGGAACCCGGAAGTACTGAAGACTTTGAAAAGAGACTCCTGGCTGGGCTGGGACATAGCAAAGAAGGTCGTGACCTATGACAAAGTTCAATGTTCAATAGACACATCTGAACCCTTCAAATCACCGGGACCAGACGGGGTCTACCCTGCCATGCTGCAAAAGGGACCCAAAGAACTGCAAATTAGACTCTGTAATGTACTCAGAGGCAGTCTGGCACTCGGGTATACATCAAAACCATGGATACAAGTTAGGGTTACCTTTTATACCAAAACCTGGAAAAGCTGAACAGAATTCGGCTAAAAGCAATAAGTCCTGTCATTTGTACTCAAGACTTTGGAGAAGCTAGTGGATAGACGTATTAGGGACGGTGTGCTGGTGGAAAGATCACTTCACCGCAAACCATATGCATACAGGACTGACTGTTCAACGGAGACAGCACTCCACCAACTAGTAACGAGGATGGAAAACACGCTAGAATATAGAGGTACGTAGAAGATAGACAGAAGGAGCTCTCGACAATACCTCTTTGAACTCAATCACTAGAGCTCTCAGACACAGAGAAATCGAGGAACCATGTGTGGCCTGGATAGACTCAATGCTGAGAAACCGAGTGATACATATCACTGTATTAGAGAGACAGTAGTAGCCAGGGCGACTAGAGGAGTCCTTGGCTATGCTGATGAAATCGTGGTCTTAGCACAGGGAAAATTCAACAGAACGGTTAGAGATCGCATGCAGGAGGCTCTTAATCCTCGCACGAGATGGACGGACTTGGAGGGGCTCAACGTCAATCCTAACAAGGTAACCATAGTAGCATTCACCCGAAGACAAAAAAAGAGGGCCTAGGACCCATACGACTTCGGGGGGAAGACATACAGATAAAGGGGGAAGTCAAGTATCTTGGAGTAATACTAGACTCCAAGCTGACCTGGAACCAGTATATCGAAACTGGTGACTTCACTATTGATAGCCAGACGCACTTTTGGAAAAAAAATGGGGACTAAAACCACATATGCTGCACAGGTTGTATAGCACGGTGGTCATGCCTTCCATTACATATGCTTCTTTGGTGTGGTGGCCCAAGACACAACAAAGAGGAGCCACAACGAGACTAAACAAGGTGCAACGACTTGCTTGTCTTGGAATCACAGGGGCCATCGAATCAACACGAACTGCAGCGATCGAGACACTCCTGGGACTGCCACTTCTCCACTTTGTGGTTCAGGGTGAGGCAATGCTTGGTGCCTCCAGAGTGCAGATCGGACCTTACCTGAACGTTGGAACGGGAATCGTTAGAACTGCTTCAACAACCAAGTAAGAGTGCTGGTGCCAAACAGAACTGAATGGATCGGCTCACAGCTCCCACGGGGGAAAATCTGGTACACAGATCGATCCAAGACTGAGAATGGAGCGGGCTCAGAAGTGTTCTCCAGGAATCCGAGTATTGACATCAGCTACTCACTGGGCACCCATACCTCTGTCTTTCAAGCAGTAATGCGCGAAGGAAAATAATAGGAGAAACGTTGAAATCAACATCCTATCAGACAGTCAAACGGTCTCCGTAAAGCTCTGGACTGCAAAAGACAGGCAATTTTCGGGCAGCCATCTGGCGACCCAGAACTATACCGTTCCCACCCAATACGGAACTTGTACAAACTCCTACAAGGCACAAAAGTATTGGATTGGGTAATGTGACATAGGTAATGGTCCAATAGACCCAAGTGTCACCGAAGGCAATAGCCAATAGCCTCCACCTCAGCAAAAAAAACGACGATTTGAAGAATATATCAGCAATAGCATTTACATCAATAGCTGTAAAAATATCTGTCCATTAGTTAAATCAGGAAGCAATTAATGCTCATCGATGGACTGATTAATTGATGAATTTAAAAATTTGCCCATTGAATTCAATAACGAGTCGAAAGATTTGGCAACGTCACATAATCCCTTTTCCCCGACAATAATGTTTCACTACTACTAGGCTTTCAATATTCACTCATGATTTCGACGGTAGTGAAATCTCCCTCTCCCTTCATTTCAGAGGTCTCATTCAGATTACAGAGTTGTCATTAGTCAAACGACATATTGATCATTTATCCACCTCTGTAGCGAATTTCAATCCTATAATTCCAACGGTTCGTTAGTTGTAAAACCGAGTAATTGTATACCAAAATTATCAATTTCGCTCAATATCGCAAATACAATATTCTAGTTAATTAATGACGATGAGAGTTTGTCGATGATTTTATGATTTAGTTGCTCCCTCAAAACTCAGATGGAAAAAACTATGCATGATCGGAACTGAAGATCTGAAAGACACGGATCTAGCACTTCACATTGAAATGAACCATCATTATATTAAAAAGGTGGGGACACTCTCAAGGAAGCTATGAACAGTTATATATGAATAATTGAAAGAATTTTTCGAGCATACGAATTGAGTGAGTCGATATTGAAAACTGCAGGAATAATAGTTTTCACATAACCGAAGTTAATAGTACCACGTGTGGATACAAAACAACAATACAGGAAGCACATCAAGCGTGTTATTGACTGCAACGCATACGGGCCATATAAAAAGAAGAAATCAACGTAAGAGCACAGAAAAAGAAAACAGTATTCACGCAGCATGACTATCATTTCAGGGAGCTCATTTCAATGTCAGCGAACAATAACTCAAAACTGCGAAATATCAACTGACACTCAAAGAGCTCCTACTAAGATCTTTTGAAAGAGGTGAAATATTCTTGTGTCCCTAGATCTAGAAGCAAAATGTTAATTATCATCTTTTCCTCCGTTCCACACATTTACACATTTCTTTTATATGACAGGAACTCGCTTCTTTGTGATGAATTTCCGAGGAAATTCATTTTCGTGTTTAAAGACCGAAATCTTTTTCATCTTTCAACGATCAATCTCAAAGTTACTCGAGCTTTCCTGCCAGATATATTCCTCTCAAGAGCTGACTAGCATGTTCATGGCTTTAAACGTTCAACAAACTGAATTGCGTTGTACGGCCTTAGGCTCGATAAACAATCATGTATAATTCCTTCGATGGATAAAATCCCTTGGAGGAACTTTTTGAAAAATACAGTGTATCTTAGAATCCCAATCTTTTGATAAAATACAACAGACAGACAGAATCGGCAGTCCGGCATTTCCTGCTTCATTCTGAAATCATTAATGCGTTTCATTGGGTTTAATTCGCCTTCAAATGGCTTAGAAACGATGTATTTTACCAGCACATGAGGCCTTGACTTACCATTTGGAAATTATGCTCTAGATACGTAAATTCCTGTACAAATTGAGTGAGCTGCGAAGTAATTGTTCTTTTGGTGCTGAGATACAAGGCAAAAACAAGCAGATACACTGGCACGAAAAGAAGTTTCCACACCACGAAATATGCCAGAACCATTGTTTAGTCCTCGTAAGCTCCTACTTCCAGAAGAAGCTCGATAAAAAAGAATGCATAAACCTCTTGGACCCTTCTGTGGACTCTCCAGAGCACACTTGAAAGAAGAATTCCGACGCTGAGAAATCTCACTGGAATGAAGTGCCAGGACAAAGACAAGCGAAAAGACTAGTGTGTCTATCGCCGAAGAAAGCTAATCAGCTTCTCGAGTTGGACAAGAAAGACTTGAAGATGGTAACGCGACTCCTCACTGCACACTGCCCTCTGGGGTACCACCTCAAAAAGATGGGTACCTCAGAGGATGATAGTGCCGCTACTGCGAGAACATTTGCTGTGCGAATGTTCAGCACTTTTCTGCAAGAGGCTTAAGTTCTTGGAAGGGGCCTTGTTAACGCCCACCGACACCAGGAAACTGTTAACTTCGCAAGAAGTCTCGGAATCCCGGGCCTCGAATAGATCAATGGTCACGCACAAAAGAACTTATAGGTCGAAGTGCTTGTACGACCCCCTTACAATCTACAAGAGACTTCCAGGTTCACGGTGAGCCAAAGACCTCCTCGGCAACTTCAACTGAGAAAGGTCTGGGACCTGATCAGCCTCAGTCTCAAAACCTGAACAGGATTTCACCGTTCTTCTCACTGTTGACTCGGGAAGTTAGGCTTAGAGGAAAACAGCAGTAGGTTCTGTGGAGAAGAACCAGGGAATGTGTCGTTGTGTATCATATAATTCCACATGTTGAGCCACTCAACATGCCCAAACTCTTCAGGATATCTGCTGTTGATAGAAAGCAACACTCTCACTGCTTCATCAGTACATGGAAGCCCCTGGTCCATCAAGCTACCATATAATTTCCTAAGACTAGTCGCAGGCCTTCCTGAGATTCCAGAGATATATTTGGTCTTCTTGTCTTCAGTTGGGAGTTCCAGGTGAAATACCTATCCAGGATTTGTCTGGATTACACAACCCCATGGTGTACAAAAATTGTTGGAAATGTTTATCAGACACATCACATTCTAGCTCTCTAAATATTAGCGACAACTTTTCAATGATTAAACTAATATAAATCTTAATTTATATCACTCTGAATAACTGGGTTATTAATCTTGTTGTGCTTTCACTCATCCTAATTCAATTGATATCACTGAACGATCAACAGTACTATTAATAATCCGCTAAATTATAGAAAGATGAATCGATTCTTTCCATTCATGATTTGAAAATATCAGAGCACATTTAACTAATATTTCAGTCATAACAAGACAGTTCTGTTGTATAGGATAATATGTAATCTGGAATTATGAATTCCAGCACAAAGTCAGAGTGGAAAATCATACACTAGACCTGATACTAAGAAAACACGCATTATGGCACTAGGTTGAGAATGAAATATATTAAAACTAAAAAACACGATGTTTTAACCCATCGAACTACAAAGTAAAAAATGATTGGTTATATTGGAAGAAAATGATAAATATAAAATATGAAACAAAGCGCTCCACGATTATTTGTCATTCGTTATTATTTTCTGCCAATAGGTACAAACTATAATTTTTTACTTTTTAGTTCAGTGCATTATAAAAGCGTCTTTTTTGGTTAATTTTTTGATATATTTCATTTGTGCTCTAATTCAGCCTGATGAAACACAATTTGACGCGTGCTGTTACACGTAACCCATTATGTAATAGTATATTAGGTACATTACTAGTGCGGAAAGTGACATTTTTCACACGAGTGGGAAATATTGTGGCACGAGGCGTAAGCCGAGTGCGGCAATCACACGAGTGTGAAAAATCACTTCCGCACGAGTAATGTACACTATTTTTCCAAAAATATTTTGACGTTTCACACAAATTTTTCAAAGCCTGCTTCTTATATACAATGAATAACTAACAAGACGTTTACAAGATTGCCTGACTAAAGTAGAGATTTGATATATGAAACTATTTAACAAAAACAAACATGAATTTTGAAATTTCGTTGCTTTATTTAGATGATTTAGAATGCTTCCAAATGGATATTTATTCAAATCAAACTCCAAGAAATATAGATGATATTGACATGTGTCCAAGAAAATCGAATGAATAGTCCGACTGAGAACCATTCTGACTTCATTTATTTTTAATAATTAATTTAAATACAAAATATTTTCTTTATGATATAATACCGACTAGATCGAAATCATAATTAGACATCTTTTATTTTTGATAATGATTACTAATCAAGATATATTTTTTGTTATAATATGTGCCCAGAGTACGCAGGTTCGATCCTTGCTCGCGGAAACTTTTTTTTTTAAAGATGAAAAAATTACACTTCTCAAATAGATTGCTTCAAGATTTTGTTGGTAGGATTTTTATGGCGGATATTTTTGATGCCTCGACGCACAATTAATGCATCTAATATTTACTACATACTCAAAATAACTTTTGACGTTTGACATAAATTGTTCAAAGCATGCTTTTTATATACAGTGCGGTCCAAAGGTATGGAATAAATTCATTTTTAGCGTTATTATGTATTTTATGAAAAAATCCTGAAACAGGTCAATTTTTATTGGCAATTTGACAATTTACAGTATGAAAATATTACCCCCTTCTTGCACCCCCTCTGAATTATGAGCACCCCCTCAAAAATTTTAAATGAGAAGGGGGGTCGTGTGGCATCTTGTTCGAAAGGGATTTTCATTATCTGTTCAGCAATACTAAGTTTTTCAGATTTGGTGCAACCATAACGAAGAAAATTTTTTATTAAAATTTAAAAATATTGACACTGTAAATGATGTATCCGTTGAAACCACCTGAAACAGGTCGATTTCTATTCTCAATTTGACAATTTATAGTATGAAAATATCACCCCCTTCTTGCACCCCTTCTGAATTATGAGCACCCCCTCAAAAAATTTGAATGAGAAAGGGGGTTGTGTTGCACCTTTTTCAAAAGGGATTTTCATTCTCTGTTCAGCAATACTGAGAAAATTTATTCTGAATATGTCAAATGTTGATGGACTGAAGGAAATAATGTAACATAATGTTTAGGAAGTATATTTCAATTTGTTTTACAGTTAAATTAAATGTTCAAAATGACCACCATTCACTTCTTGACAATAAGCAAGGCGATCTTGGAATTCTCGTAGAACATTTTGTAGGACCTCAGGGGTTATGTTGTTAATTTCTTCCGATATCCTAGTTTTTAAATCTGCAATATTGTCTGGTCTATTGAAATATACTTTTGATTTTAAATAACCCCATAAAAAGTAATCGAGAGGAGTCAAATCGGGGGATCTAGGCGGCCATTCAATCGGTCCACGTCTGCCAATCCACCTATTGGGAAAAACTTCTGTCAAATAATCTCGAACAATACGTGTGTAATGCGGTGGAGCTCCGTCTTGTTGATACCAAATTGATCTATCTATTCCATTTGGATCATTAACATCGGGAAAAAGTCGTTTTAATGTAGGCACTAAAAAGTTCATCAAAAAACCTAGATAAACCTCGCCATTAATTGTGCCTTCAAAAAAATAGGGGCCAATAATTTTGTTTTTAATGATACCAGCCCAAACGTTCACTTTTTTGGGATATTGTGTGTGAGCCTCACACATCCAATGAGGATTTTCTCTGCTCCAATATCTACAGTTTTGTCTATTAACCGTTCCATTTAAATAAAAAGTAGCTTCATCAGAAAACACAATTTTGTTTATGAATTGCAAATCTGCTTCGATTCTATCCATCATCAGTTCACAGAATTGTTGCCATCTATCAGGGTCATCCTCATTTAACTCCTGAACCAACTGAACTTTATAAGGATGGTATTTTTCTTTATGTAAAGCTCTCAATATCGATGATTTACTTACATCATTGTCGGCGGCAAGTTGTCTACTTGTCATATGCGGATTTTCCTCAATCGCTAACAGTACATCTAACTTTTTCTCCTCATCCAATGCAGCATTTCGACCTGGTTTTTGACGAGTTTTTACATGTCCAGTTTCACGGTATTTTGTTTCTATTTTGCTAACTGTAGATTGTGATACGTGTTGACCAGGGTATTTATTATTGAACATTTCACAAACTTCCGTTTGAGTTCGTGTTTTATTACCGCATCCAAGCATAATTAAAATGTCTATTCTTTGAGTTTCGGATAAATGAGCCATAGATGAATCGAATACACACAAAAATATTTTTCAATACACTGACGTCTGCCAGCAACTCACAAATATCAAAATAACAGTAGTCTACTAGATTGACATTATATTATTTATGGGTTTTGTGAATAATTTTTTGGTGTCTTCAACGACTTTTTCCTGACTTTTTTAGCAAGACAGATAAGAAAGTATAAATTGTCAAATTGAGAATAGAAATCGACCTGTTTCAGGTTTTTTCAACGGATACATAATTTACAGTGTCAATATTTTTAAATTTTAATAAAAAAATTTCTCAGTTATGTTTGCACCAAATATGAAACACTTAGTATTGCTGAACAGATAATGAAAATCCCTTTCGAACAAGATGCCACACGACCCCCCTTCTCATTTAAAATTTTTGAGGGGGTGCTCATAATTCAGAGGGGGTGCAAGAAGGGGGTAATATTTTCATACTGTAAATTGTCAAATTGCCAATAAAAATTGACCTGTTTCAGGATTTTTTCATAAAATACATAATAACGCTAAAAATGAATTTATTCCATACCTTTGGACCGCACTGTATAATAAATACTTAGCAAGATGATAACATGATTGATATATGAAACTATTTAACGAAAAGGAACATACATTTTGAAAATTCCTTGCTTTGTTTAGATGATTCAGAATTTTTGAAGTGGATATTTCATCGGCTTAGTGCAAGAAGTTACTATCTAACAATCTAATGTTCAATAAAATTTAATGAATAGTCCGACTGAGAACCATTCTGACTTCATTTATTTTTAATAATTACTTTTAAATACAAAATATTCGAAGCAATCTATTTGAAAAGTGTAATTTTTTTCAATATCATAATGAAAAAAAAGTATCCGCGGGCGAGGAACGAACCCGCGTACTCTTCGTCAGAAGTCAATACGTCCCGCTGCTTTACGAACTGAGCTAACGGAGCGTGAGGGACATAATTTTCGCACCTGTGCGAAAAATATTTTGCACGCTTGTGATATAAGCTTTTTTCCATTGTTACGTTTTGCTAAATTATAATGCCGAGCACACTACTGAACTGTTTATTTTTCTAACGTCACTAAAAACATACAACTACTTCACGAATAATTAAACACTTAGATCTATACAACAATACAACTAACTAAATATTCCAAACACTTCTAAACTTCTTCAAAAACTGCTTATCACTTCTTCATAATCTTCCTAATCCTCTTCCCAGTGAAAGCGTTTATATAGGTACTCAAATGTAACCAGAATCTTCGCGATGCGACGGTTCGGTTATCCCGAATATTCATTACCGGCAATCAACTGCCTTTTTCTAGGAAACCATATCGACGATACGAGTGCGTGTCGTCGATTCAGCGGCGTAGCTAGGGGGATTTTTTGTCAATCTCGTAACAATATTATGACATATTTGGTGGTGACAATATATTTGTCTCTGGACCGAACTCAAAACGAGTCTTATTTAATAGTTCATTAATTCGATATCAAGCAAGGGCGCCGATTTATGGAGAGGGGTGTCAGCCGCATTCCCAGTTATGAAACACGGTTGATGTATATTCATTCGGAAATTTACACGCGATTAAGCCTTTTATATCGATGTACACACAACAGAGCATCATCATTAAGACCATCGTAGCTCAGAGATTTCCGTTATGGACACGTAAAACTTTGTAAGCGGTTTATGTTCAACAGGGCATTCAAAAAGTTATTTCTCAATAAGATAAAACAGTGCATAAAAGTTAAATCGAGTATTTTCTCGACAAGCGGAAATGAAAGGAAAATCCCTATGTGGACGTAGAGGTCGATGCTCCATTTTCCTAGAAGTTATAAAAGGTGGATTTTGTTGAAAATCGCAGACACGTCGATTTCTGTTAAAGACATTTTTCAATTATTATTATTTTCTGCATATTTTTTACTTTTCAGTTCAATGTATTATGAAAGCGTAGTTTTTAGTTTTTTAAATAGATTTATTTAATTTTTCAGTTTCTAGTTCTCAATTCATTATTAAAAAAAAATTCTCCGGAGAGAGAGCTTGAAAAAAAATTGCGGTCCTATCCAAGGAAGGCAGCAGGCGCAATAATTGCCCATCCACGACGCGTATTTATTAAATTCTGGCAAAGGCTCTCACACAGAGTATACAAATTATTTAGTTCTGGCGATCCAGATCAGGATAATGAGACAAACTCATCAAATTGTCACTAGTTCTTGATAAGTGTAGAAAGTTTCAATTAAATCTGTCCATTTAAACTGGGTCATAATCGAGTGTAAAGGAGTTGGTTACAAACATACATACATACAAGTGAAGCTTAATAAAAGCATGTAAAAAGATATGCATACGAGGATATATTGAAAAATTCTTAGCCTACTATAGAACCAAACAAAATTTCAATGTCAAAATATTTTATTACTCAACATATTCTCCTCTTAATTGGATACATTTATTACAGCGAACCTGCAACGTCTCTAGACCTTTCAAAAAAAATGTTTCTAGTAATAGTAATAGTAATGTTCTAGGAATTCAAACCCTAAATCACGAACTTTTTGCATGGCAACATGAGATTTGTGTGCAGGGGCGATGTCCTGCAAAAAACAAAACACCTTCGGATAGCTTTCCGCGTCTTTTCTCTTAAATTTTTTCCCATAGAGTGGTCAGTAATGTCGAATAGTAATCTCCAGTTATTGTTCTACCCTTATTCAAAAAATCAATGATGATTACTTCATGGCAATCCCAAAAAACTGAAACAAGAACTTTTCCAGCAGATTTTTGGACACGAAACTTCTAAGGTCTTGGAGAACCGGAGTGTCGCCATTCCATCGATTGTTGCTTTGTTTCTGGATCGTAGAAATGTACCCAAGTCTCATCCATAGTAACAATTCGGTTTAAGAAGTCTACATCGTTTTCAAATCGAGCACAGATCGAACGCGATGCTACTACCCTTGCACGCTTTTGGTCAACATTCAAACATTTGGGGATCCATTTTGCAGCAATTTTTCTCATGTCCAAATTGACGTGAACTATATGATGAACGCGTTCGTATGAAATATTCAGTGCTTCAGATATACGTTCTAGCCCAATTCGACGGTTTGTGAACTGCATCGATATTTTCGGGGACTGACACAGAAACTGGCCTTCCCGATCGGTCATCATCTTCAATTGAAAATTTACCACTTTTGAAGCTTGCAGTCCAATTTTTCACGGTCGCATACGAAGGACATTGATCACCCAGGGTATTAAGCATATCTTCGTAAATCTGCTTACCTCTTAACCCTTTTAAATACAGGTACTTGATGATGGCTCGATAGTCCAATTTTTCGATTTTCACAATTTCGGTGGACATATTTTTTCTTTTAATTTATTGCGTAACTCTGGTTTACTTTTTTGACGTCAAACTTTGCACTGACACTTCTCATAAGTTATGGTTCGTTGCTATGGTAACGCAATATTTTGTCTATGTAGGGAACTGGTCTAGGCTAACTAGATATCAATACATCCTCGTATACCTCCAATGCCAACCTTTGGCGATATTACGGGAAGTTCATTTATTAGTAATTGTTCTGGATCAAGGTGGTTACTTTTCCCCCTTCCATAATGCTGAGGCAGCGTTGTGGATTTGAAGTTGTCGCTAACCGATCATCTCCAATAAAACCCTCCAATAAATAAATAGTTGAGATAGTGGAAAACTTTGCTTTTGCTCGATGCTACTACGAAATATCGCTAATTGTATAGAGTCGCTAAAAACTTCGGAAATTTCATTAAGGACCACACGCGTCACTGGCATTCCCTCCACATCTCTAACTGAAATTTGTCTGCGGAAATCTCAACATTATTAGCAAAGTTCAAGTTCAACTTCAGAGTCGGTAAACCCCAAGGGTTTCTAGGCTATGACCCGAGCACACGTAATTTATTTTGTTTCGAGAGAAGAAGGAGAGTGATTTATTCACCTATTCAAAAATTCGACAATGCTGTATATCAGAGTATCTTGCAGGAATATTCAATTACTATCGTCTCATATTTTGCAGCTGTTATCAGATATCCAATCAATGCTGCTCGTTCGAAAACTGTGCTCATCAAAATGAGTTTCCTTAATATGTTTTCTTGCGTCTTCTCAGTTAGTTCCTTATCATTATCAAACTCATCATTAAGCTTGTTATGAAACAGTTGAAAAGATCAAGTACAAATCGTAGGGCAGCTCAATTGATATATCTAGGCAGTACTCATGCTTGGTTTTTCAGGCATTACTGGTCGTTGATTCGAATCAGAGCTGCATATCGGAATTTTCTCAATTCAAGAACTGTAAAAGTTCAGATATCTCAAATTATTCAAAAAACCTACAGCAAGATTTAGGAACTCATTAGGCAATACACTGATATAATGAAGTGAAAAACTCTATTTTATATTCCTGGTTCAGATCTGGTATTGACCCATGGAAACTTTCGTATGAATGATTTGATTTAAGAATGCCTAGAAGCCTGATAATTCCTGTTGGTGCGTTTTATTTTACTGTACATGTTATCGAAAGTCAACTGATCGATATATTTTTTGTGGGATATGTTTACTGCGCTCTAGTTCAATTACTACGTGTTCGTGGTCAAATATCAGCAGAGCTCTACTAGATACAGAGGATACAATGTTCTTGAATAATGGGAGCTTTGAAATCAACCCTGTCAAAAGCAATGAGAGTCATGTTCAACCGCCCACCTTTCAGCATTGTTGTGCGAAATGAGGCAAAAATGGGAATAAACATGCAACAAATTTCAAATTAACTGAAAGGATAGCATCCCAGGACATGATTTAGGTTGATGCTGGACATGAAGGGAATTGCGAGATATTTCCCCGTATGTAATCCTAGGATACGTTCTATTTAGTATATTTCATATAGTTCGCATAAAACAGAGCATGATAACACTAGAAAATTTCCTCAACTAATTACCAACGGAATTTTCAAACTTTATCGTCCGGTATTGCAACTGTTTTGATAAAGTTTCATTAGCGACCTTCATCCATTCCGAGGAAAACATTTTAACTAATTGCAATACTAATATTGAAACTGATATCATTATCAAAAAGTGAATATAGAGCACAATGTTCACTTTCATCTAGAACGTTAAAAACATATGCGACATATTGTTAAACAACGTATAGCTCTGGAAAATCTGAAAATAGCTTGGCAAAGATTCCCAGTTGTAGCCGTTCCTCAGTTTTGAAAGAATGAAATCTCGTATCCTGGGATTGATGTTCTACGATGATAAAAAATAGCATCGAATTTCAATACTAACGATGGCGCCTCTCTTCAGATTCAACAATGATTAATTAAAATACGAAAAAATAAGATGTTCGCAATTACCTATAGACCCAAAGAACATGTGAGAGGAGTTCAGTGATCTCAAAAATCGAATTCGAGTTGGCTCGATTTGTATTGGGTCAAAAGACATTCATTTCTGTCCACATAAAAACTTCTCATCATTGAAGGTCATTGGCGGGTCGTCAGAGGAGTTCAGCCGATTTTTGAATATTTTGAAGTGATCTCAAAAATCGAAATAGAGTTGGCTCGCATTGTATTGGGTCAAAAGACATTCATTTCTGTCCACATAAAAACTTCTCATCATTGAAGGTCATTGGCGGGTCGTCAGAGGAGTTCAGCCGATTTTTGAATATTTTGAAGTGATCTCAAAAATCGAAATAGGCCTCATCATCAGAAGTTATTGTCAGGACGTCAGAGGAGTTCAGCCGATTTTTGAATGATTTGAATTGATCTAAAAAATCAAATTCAAGTTGGTTCGCATTGTATTGGGTCAGAAGACATTTGTTTCTGTCCAAATTACAACTTCTGATCATCAAAGTTCATTGTCAGGTCGTCAGAGGAGTTCAGCCGATTTTTGAATATTTAGAAGTGATGTCAAAAATCGAAATAGAGTTGGCTCGCATTGAATTAGGTCAGAAAACATTCGTTTTTGTCCAATGTACAAGGACTCATCATCAGAAGTTATTGTCAGGACGTCAGAGGAGTTCAGCCGATTTTTGAATATTTTGAAGTGATCTCAAAAATCGAAATAGAGTTGGCTCGCATTGTATTGGGTCAAAAGACATTCATTTCTGTCCACATAAAATCTTCTCATCATCGAAGGTCCTTGGGGGTGGTCAGAGGAGTTCAGCCAATTTTTGAATATTTTGAAGTGATCTTAGAAATCGAAATAGAGTTGGCTCGCATTGAATTAGGTCAGAAGACATTCGTTTTCGTCCAATGCACAAGGCCTAATCATCAGAAGTTATTGTCAGGACGTCAGAGGAGTTCAGCCGATTTTTGAATATTTTGAAGTGATCTCAAAAATCGAAATAGAGTTGGCTCGAATTGTATTGGGTCAAAAGACATTCATTTCTGTCCACATAAAATCTTCTCATCATCGGAGGTCATTGGCGGGTCATCAGAGGAGTTCAGCCGATTTTTGAATATTTTGAAGTGATCTCAAAAATCGAATTCGAGTTGGCTCGCATTGAATTAGGTCAGAAGACATTCACTTTTGTCCAATGTACAAGGCCTCATCATCAGAAGATATTGTCAGGACGTCAGAGGAGTTCAGCCGATTTTTGAATGATTTGAATTGATCTAAAAGATCAAATTCAAGTTGGCTCGCATTGTATTGGGTCAGAAGACATTTGTTTCTGTCCAAATTACAACTTCTGATCATCAAAGTTCATTGTCAGGTCGTCAGAGGAGTTCAGCCGATTTTTGAATATTTAGAAGTAATGTCAAAAATCTAAATAGAGTTGGCTCGCATTGAATTAGGTCAGAAGACATTCGTTTTTGTCCAATGTACAAGGCCTCATCATCAGAAGTTATTGTCAGGACGTCAGAGGAGTTCAGCCGATTTTTCAATATTTTGAAGTGATCTCAAAAATCGAAATCGAGTTGGCTCGCATTGTATTGGGTCAAAAGACATTCATTTCTGTCCACATAAAAACTTCTCAACATCGAAGGTCATTGGCGGGTCGTCAGAGGAGTTCAGCCGATTTTTGAATATTTAGAAGTGATCTCAAAAATCGAAATAGAGTTGGCTCGCATTGTATTGGGTCAAAAGACATTCATTTCTGTCCACATAAAAACTTCTCAACATCGAAGGTCATTGGCGGGTCGTCAGAGGAGTTCAGCCGATTTTTGAATATTCTGAAGTGATCTCAAAAATCGAATTCGAGTTGGCTCGCATTGAATTAGGTCAGAAGACATTCGTTTTTGTCCAATGTACAAGGCCTCATCATCAGGAGTTATTGTCAGGACGTCAGAGGAGTTCAGCCGATTTTTTTAAATTTTGAAGTGATCTCAAAAAATCAAATTCGAGTTGGCTCGCATTGTGTTGGGTCAGAAGACATTCGTTTCTATCCAAATTACAACTTATCATCATCAAACGTCATTTTCGGGTCGTCAGAGGAGTTCAACCGATTTTTGAATATTCTGAAGTGATCTCAAAAATCGAATTTGAGTTGGTAATGGGTTATTACCATTGAGTTTTAGTGTAACTCGGAATTAATCAAGTACAAGCCTAATTTTTCGAATGCATTGCATGAATGACGTACCATCTGTTTGGACGAGAAGCTGTTTTCATAAACAACTTGTTTTCATTTTAACATAATCAAACAAGTTTAAAAGCCTAACATCCAAACTCTTGAAAATATGGTGCTGGGCACAGTCAAAGTCTTACAGGAGGATACAGTCACAAGCTACCACTTTTCGAACTTTTGCACTCTCATCCACCACCTTCAGCAGTGAACTTACTGCGAAAACAAAATTGGGCGTGTCCAAAAACATCTTCGCTGTCAGACATATGCAACCAATCTATTTCACAAAAGTATTGTCAACATTTTTCCCGAAACAAAAACCATTGGGATTGGCGGTAATCTTCAATCGAATCAACATCACCATGTTTGAAAATCATAATCATTATTCAAACAACAGGACTAATGAATAAATTGTCTCTATTCCTCAACTACTAGGTAGACAACACGATATTAGGATGATACGTGGAAAGTTTCCCAATGGTACGTGAAAAGTTTTCCAATAATTCAATAACAGTTCTACCGCAAATAGTTCGCAAGATGTCAGTGAAATAATGAGGATATTAACACATAAAGCAACAAGAAAATAACACTATGAAATTTTCAGTAGATATTTTCAATTTCTATTATGCCTCCTTTATTGGGTTCGGATGGAAACACATCACACGACAATGCGAATGAACAAAATCTAACCATAAAAAAAACATGTCGATTGCACAAGTTTACAATCGGTTAGTTTTGTTTGCACCCAGAAGAACTTTTTCAATTTTTTTGGCACTTGTATGTCGGCCGATGACAAATATATAAACAGTAATTTTGTATCACGTCTGATTGTTTGTGCAATGACAAGAGTGTTTATCACACCTTGTTATACCCATACCCAGAAAATAAAGCAAAGCGGCACATGTTCGGTTCTTAGTGGGAAAAACCCGTTCATATGTTATGAAATAGTAATAATTATAGTTTGATTGAAGGATATATTCAGGTGGTAATGTATTCTGTCTCCAACGTAACCCTTTTCATCACAGAAACAACCCTATAAACTAGTGCTATGATATCACTCGAGATATAATTTGCTTATCATTTCTACCACCCAACAAATCATTCACGAGTCCCCAAATATTTGGCAAGCTAATTCAACAAGCACTATAAAACTGATCAATCACATTCAAAAAAAAATCCATCCCCTAGACCCGATCACACCAACACCAAACACCAAACCTACCTCATGAGAGGGCTACTGGCGGCTAACATATTTATCAACTGATGAAACAAGAAATTGCCTAAACATTACGTACTACTGTCGAGCGCGAAATTTCAACGACGGAACGTTCGCATTCCGCTCCACATCGACGCCAGACTGACATGCTCATTTGGCGTCGAGGCCAGCGACGTCCGAAGCAGCTCGACGCTCAAACTCTTACGTAATTAGAGGACATGCGCCTCTCCTCTGACAGACCGACTTTTAGGCCCCTTCCTTCGTGTATTCGTATGTGTACAGAATGAATCAGTAGTTTCGCTATAATATAATCTGCGTTGAAACGTCTCTTATGAACAGAGATCCTCGAAAAAATCGGGGAAGAGTTAGTAGTAAAGGAGTTTTTCTTCAGTTTCAAAGCTTTGTCATCCATAAAAGGAACAAGCCTTTTGGAAAATATAATAGGCGAAGACATCTTCAGAGTCTTGGTAAAGAGGAATGAAGACATGCTTGGGTTTTAGCCACTACGCAATTTTACTGTATGACAATAACTGTTGGTTACTCTTCCAACAACCAATTAATAGTGCTGGTACCAAACAGAACTGATTGGAACGGCTCACAGCTCAAGGAAATTCTACAGGGGAAAATCTGGTACACGGATGGATCCAAGACTGGGAATACAGCGGGCTCAGGAGTGTTCTCCAGGAATCAGAGTATTGGCATCAGCTACTCACCGGGTACCCATACCTCTGTCTTTCAAGAAGAAGTGTACGCCGTCCTTTAATGAGCAAAGGAATATAATAGAAGAAACGTGGGAAACGCGCACATCAACATCCTATGGAGGAAGTATCGTCCAAACTGGTATGGGACTGCAAAGGCGAACTGAGAATTATGTCCGATCGGAATCAAGTCAAACTGATATGGGTCTCAGGTCATCGAGGAATCGCAGGAAATGAGAAAGCAGATGAACTCGCACGAAGAGGATCGGAAATACTCCCAAACCAAGGGCAGATGCTAGGGGTACCAAAGTGTACAGTAGGAGCGTCTGTAAAAGACTGGATTAGGGACAAGCACAAAAACTACTGGGATAGTGTCCCAGGAAACAAACTCGGGAAAGAATATATCAAAGGACCGTATAACAAAAGAATGGCAGACCTGTTTAATCGTGCCTGGGCATGCACCAGTGAAGGAGCACCTCAAAAAATGGGGCGTACGGTGAAGACCTGACCTGCAGACTATGCGGTAAGGATCCAGAAACCGTGAAACACCTACTGTGCTATTGCGAAGCTCTAGACCGCAAAAGACAGGCAATTTTTGGGTAGCCATCTGTCACCGGAGGCAATAGCCTAACAGAGCCGGTTTTAAGAGCTTAACTGTTGGTGATTAAATAATTTGTTTCGTTTTTTGTATATTGAATGTGCTGTGGACTTTAACAATTATCTGCAACACGCTCGGTCTCACTGGTACCACAAGTGGCTTGGTTAACATAGTTGTCACTGTTTTATTTGCAGAAAACACGATTGACCTCAAGCATTTTCACACTGTGCTCATACACATTGAAGCTGTCCTCAACTCCAGACCCCCTACTTCGCTCTCTCCCCAGTCTTAATACCGTCACATTTCCTTATAGGAAGATCGATAACGTCACTACCAGTTCCCAATTTGAAGCATAATAACAAAACATGTCTCTCCCACTATCAATAGGCAACCTACTACAGAATCATGCATATTGCCAATTGCGTGCAACAGACTTATACAGAGCGTAGCAGATTGCTGAAGTCGTAAAATTCTGGGAATGACCTCTGATATAATGCCTCCAACACTTTATTTTGACCTGCCTTATACCGTTCTAATTCCATGTCTCCAAGAAGAGCAACTACTGAGAGCAGATGGTTCAAGAACACCCTCAGGTTCTGGTGCAGGTTCTTGCAAGAGAACGTGCCGCAAGTAGGTTCATTCGACAAGAACCTGCCATTGGCATCTCTAAGTTTTGCCAAATATACATTGAACACCTGGACAGCAAGGAAAGTATTAACCTTCTAGCAAAACTCACCAGGATTGGCTCATTTCAAGGTATTCATACATTCCTCGAAGAATTTGACTGCAGCATGGATGACCTGCGAAGTCTAATAGGCCTCTTGTTTGAATCATGACAAGACTGAAACTGTCGGAGGACCCGACATGTCGTCTCTGTCTTGAAGATGATGAAACAGCAGAATACATACTTTGGTTTGAGCCACAATAGACCCTTACAGGTCGCAGTGGAGGGCCGAGCAGCCCGCCCTTTTTAAAACTAACCTAATTTAACCTCTCCCACTATCAGTGAATTCGGCAATCCCTAAAATACTAGAGCTGCTACGATCAAAAGAGCATTTTCCAAAATGCGTCATCTTGCAATTGGTGTGAGAGGAAGTAAATGTTTAATAATACCCCAAAAATGGTCGTAGTATCCGTAACTCAGGAAAGGAAGCTTAAACGTTCAATACCAGCTCCATCAGTAGTATAACTCCCTTTAACAAGTGTAGCGAAATATCTGGGTGTAACACTGAACAAGAACTAACATTTGGAAACGCAATCCTAATGGATATGCCACAGAATGTGTGATGAGGCCAGGTAGCCGCGTGGTTAGAATCATCGCTTTTCAATCATTCTGGCTGCCGGTCATGTGGGTTCAAAGCCCAGCGACTGCTGTATATTTTTCTGATAACATGTAAGACCTCGATAATCCTTGACTCGCACCAATTTCGACTTCTGAGGACTGTCATTCGTAGGGGGACGACAGCTGGTTATCGGAACAACAACAATTTTAAAACAAAACAAGTATATCAGCCAACAAAAATGACCCATGGTAAACTTAACGAACTACAAAAATGAGCCTGTCGATTCTGGGATAACTTCCTTTCCACATAGTTCTAGAGAGAGAGGGAAGAGGGACAACATGCAGACCAATATCGCAGGCATGTATTCTGAGAAACGTCAGTATGCTGGAGAGTTGGAGGGCGGAAAACTGCAATGGATACAAATATCTGGGTATAAAAATATCAAATAACGTGAAACTAGTTGAAGAAATCGCAGAGGGAAACGTTCAAAGGTAAAGAGAAATACCTTCAAAATAACGTATCGCAAAATGTATTCCCCTCGAAAACAAAATCAACATTTTTTTGGAAGAAATTAAAAAGCAATCGTTCGAGGCTCCAGTACGCGAGAATCTTTTTTCTCAAGTACATTGGTCTCTTTAGGTTCTAAATCAGGTCTGAGTTGCCTCGATGCCAATCCCGACGTCTGGTACCACACGGAGTGGTGCTGTAGGATTTCCGGGTTCTTCTACAGCTGGAAAGTGAATACACCACCAAAAAACATCAATAAGTTGCCACGGCTATTAATAATAATAATAGCTGTCCTCTACCCGCACAGGCTATGCCTTTGGGTATACCATGAGTGTTTATGAGGAAGTCTTTTTTCCCAACAGGAATATCCCAGTCAGGCCCTGTCTCCGGAGCCCCGATACAGCCGAAGGGCGCGCTGGTGTGTCATTAACCCCAGTAAACACTACCCACGTCCGTGGGGTGAGTGATTACTGAATATAGTCTACTTACTGATAATTTCAACTATGTTAATATTGGTTGTAAAGTAATAAGAGAATGAGTGCAATGAGTTTCTGGAAAAACAGTGAAATCTCGATTGGTAATGTTAAAAGGAATTTATGAAAAATAAATGTTCATAATATAAACCACCTTTCAAGTAGCGATTGTATACGTATACCATTGCCTCACAGTCAACTTTGAATGTGGTACTTACTTATGAAGAAAGTATCTTTAATCTGTAAAACACCAGTAGGTACAGGAAATAATTCCTGTCAAAATTTGTATACAAAAAAATTATGTCAAACTCCTTCCTTGGGGTGTGACGCAACTATTTTTCAGTCTAAAAAATTATCCTCTGAACCATCAATCATCGATTTCCGGGAAGTGTGTCATTGGGAAATGTTCCTTAACAGATTTTTCTCAATTCCATTAATTTAATAACCATTAACAATAGGAATTGCTCCCTTCATTTAGTGGTGTTCGAGTATAACCGATAGTTGGTAGAAATACGTAAGAGGCCGTTGGTGGAAGATGGCCTCAAAGTAAGAAGTGTTTCTAAAGTGATTTTTGAAAATATTCACTAAACAAGACTCGTGCGTTGTGATTGAAACAAATCCATCTCAGATGATATAACCACAAGCACTTATTATTTCTTATGTGATTTCAAAATCAATCGGTATCGAATCAACACTTCGAGAATTCAAGCAGCAAATTAATCTTCGATGTAAAATTTTCTATCGATTCCGCGATGGCACCAACTTTCAGGGCAGCGAGATAATTCGACCATGAACCAGCGATTCCCAAAATGTTTTGGAAATGCTGTTCCGTTTTTTTTTAATAAATCGGAAGCAGTCATCAATTTAAAATATGAAGAATGGTAGTTCAAGACTTTGTGATTATTTATTGCTGATATTGCACCATTTTTGAGGGAGGATGATTCAGTAAAAAAATATTCTATTCTAAACACAGTCTATGAAGTAACAAACATTTTGGTGTTCTCTGAGGAAATGAGAAAAATGGGTAGAGTTAGGTTTTATACTGTGTATTAGCTTTTATATTTTGAGTTCTTGTCCTTGCGATGGAATTACTAAAGTGTTCATACAGAGTGGTCATTAATGATACTACGGATACTATGTGATATTATTTATATATTAATTTCTGTGGCGATTAAAATGCTACAACTTATAGACAAAGCTTTTTGGTTTTTTTTTTCACCAAGGACCCCTATTATCAGAACCATCATCTTGACAGAATGGTTTGGGTGAAGCCTGCGGAGTTCAAAGAGTATATCTCGATATTTAGTCCGTTTTTCCTTCTCTTTTCGGACGATGTTCGTTTCGCCAAGAACTGAAAACTCTATGACTAAAATCGTCCTACTCTGATGGTCGAGGAGGTCTACATCAGGTTTATTGGCTTGTATTTGCCTGAGGGTGGGAAATAAGTAGTTTCAATAGAATCGGCACTTCTCATTCTCCACAACGGACTCAATGTCTCCCGGAGCAAAAGGCAACACCGGTGTCAAGTCTATACCGTACGAGTGGCTTATATGGTAGTACAACACTTGTAGCGCCGCGTTATGCCTGTGGATATGGGCTGAGACAGTATAAGCTGGACAGGCTGACAGCCATGCATTATGATCTCTACTGTCTCACGACCCGCTCTGGTCTGCTTTTTTTAACAGAAGTTATGAGGAAGTATTATTATTATTAGACTTTTATTGATTTTGCAACAAGGTGAATCCGAAGTTGCAATTGGTTACATTTTTCTTGGGCTCTATCCAACAGTTGTTGAAATTGTTGTTAAAATTGTTATTTCCGTCAACCAGCTGCACACCCTTAAGAGTACAACCCTCAAAAGTCTTCGAAACGTGTGATGCCATGCACGAGACCGATGACCATGCTGGGAATCGAAGCCATGCATGACCCTTAGGTTAAGAGACAAGCGCTCTACCATCATGACCATCACGGCAAATTAATTCCAACTTCTATCCCTTGTCCACACCCTTAAGTCTCGCTCTTTGATCAGACAATGTTTCCTTACCGTTACATAAAGAATTTTTCGGATGAATCTGGAGGTGAAAATGTTATTTTTCCGTAAACAATCTCCTAGGCCCGTCTCTGAAAGAACTCCGTCCGAATGAATGAACTCAATGCGTAAATGTAAACAAAGTAATGATATTGTAGTCGATCTCGAATGTCAATAAGCGCTCCTCTCACCTGAGTGTTCTGTCAAATCACTTCAATGTTTTAATACTCAAAGTACCAGGTTCGATACCGACGCATCGAAGCGTTGCCTAGCAACGGCACATTCTGATATATATTAGTAAAACAAATACCAGCCTTAAAGACTGATCACAGTAACAAAAAACGGCGATGCTCTTTGGATCGCTGGAGAAAATGAAACGTTCGAAACTCGTCAGAACAAGAGAAGGAAAACCGACAGATATTTTATGGCTTTGGCTGATTAGCAGTTTTTCCCTTTCCGTTTCAATTAGCTTCGGAATGTTTGGAGGTAGGCAAGAAAACCAATAACTGCCCCTTTCGTTCCAGAATCGGACTGGATGAAATCAATAAGTTGAACGACGATAGAAAATGTTCTGTCTCGATGACAAACGGCTTTGAGGATTGAGGTCGACTTCGAGGGGTCAGTCTCGATGAAAGACCGCTAACGTTTGATGATATTTCAGAAGAGCCATCATCCATGAAAATATCTATAACACCAAGACAGATCCCCAACCTTTTTGTTGTGTTCCAAAGAAGTGTGCGAGCTGTTTAGGGGCTGCACTCCATATACAGTGTCATTCCCAAAGTATGCACCATATGGAAAACTTATTTATTAAGGGTTTTTCGACGAAAAGTTATTCTTGATAAAAGTTTGTGCATCCCCCAAAACTAAACATGCACCAACAAAATACAGTAAAACACACGTAATGTACGAGGAGCCTTCAAATATTTGATTTTGAGACGAGAGTAAAGCACTCTTATTTTGAAAAATGTCGGGAAATGTTATTCAGAAAAGTTGTTCAGCACTAAAAAATACATCTAGTTTTGGAGTCATGACCATCTAAGTGGAGTTTTATTTTTTTACCCAATTTCTTTAAATGGGGACTACGAAAAAAATAATTTGCTAAAACGATAAATAGACAGCATCCTGTATACGACGGTTCATTTTAAAAGCCTGTAATATTACAAATTATACAACTACGGTGTTAACCATGGTCAATTTTTCTGAGGAGTAAAATAATTTCCAAATTTTTTGGTGCAAAGTTATTTTTATTTTTTGTTGACACCAAAAATTACTCAAAATTATACAGTTTTGTAACAAGAACTTAATATTCAATAATATCAAATCACAAGACATCAAAATAAAATAGGTATTTCGGAACAAGCTCATTAATTTTCTGGAGATTTTCTTGTCCAAAATAAGTGTTTTAAGTTGGCTTTGAAACCAAACGTATGTTTGACATTAAGTACGTGACATATTCGCTGAATATTCATTACGTAGTTATTGTTATTGCTTATTTTGTTATCGTTTGATAATAAGTACTATTTAAATAATATCAAGATGCTTACAAAAGATGAAAAAGTTGAGATCATATTGTTGTGTGGGGAAAATACTCCAAGCAGACAAGTAACAGACGTTTTTAATGCCAGGCATCCTAATCGCAAGGTAAATCACACTACAGTTACCCGTATTTTAAATAAATTTAAAGAAACGGGCAGTATTAATAACAATTTCAATAAACCTCACTCAGCTGCAAAGGTATCTAGAGAAGTGGAAGAGGAAGTGTGTTTAAGTGTCATCGAAAATGGTAAGACATCGATTAAACAAATATCAACATCTCTTGATGTACCTATTTCTACCGTACAAAAAATTTTAAGAAAAAATAAATTCAAAGCTTTCAAACCAAAATTTATAAATACCCTAAAAGAAAGGGATTTTATCCCACGATTTGAGTTTTCCGCATGGTATCAGGGAGAATACGAAGAAAACGCACGGTTCCCAATAAATATTTTTTTTTTAGATGGTGGGCTTTAGAAAACCCTCATTTCACTATAGAGTGCAAGGACCAATACTCATTTAAGGTAAATGTCTTATGTGGACTGTTGAACAATAATGTGATTGGTCCCTTCTTCATTGATGGAAACCTTAATGCCAACCGATATTTGCAATTTTTACAACAAGATTTATCACCAATTTTGAATCAAATGCCGCGTAGACAAAGAGAAAAAATTTGGTATCAGTTAGATGGAGCTAGTGTTGTATTGTATGCAATAAGACAATTTTTAAATGAAACATTCAATGGAAAATGGATAGGATTTAACCCCAATGGATTTCTTCTTATGGGGTTCATTGAAGAACGAAGTTTACAAACATCGTCCATTTAGGGATAGAGAACATTTAAAAAATGTAATTACTAATTGTGTCAGGGCCATTCAACCGGAGCACATTACGAATGCAGTCAAGGATTGTGTAAGAAGAACCGAACTGTGCATGTTGCGGGATGGACATCATACTGAGATGTAAAATACTTCTTTGGGAAACATGCTTTCGTTTTTAAAGCGAATATAAGAAATATTTTGGACAAGAAAATCTCCAGAAAATCAATGAGTTTGTTTCGAAATACCTATTTTATGTTGATGTTTTGTAATTTAATATTATTGAATATCAAGTTCTTGTTACAAAACTGTATAATTTTAAGTAATTTTCGGTGTCAACAAAAAATAAAAATAACTTTGCACCAAAAAATTTGAAAATTATTTTACTCCTCAGAAAAATTGACCATGGTTATCACCATAGTTGTGTCATTTTTAATATTACAGGCTTTTGAAATAAACCGTCGTATACAGGATGCTGTCTATTTATCGTTTTAGAAAATTATTTTTTTCGTAGTCCCCATTTAAAAAAAATGGGTAAAAAAATAAAACTTCACTTAGATGGCCATGACTTCAAAACTAGATGTATTTTTTAATGCTGAACAACTTTTCTAAATAACATTTCCTGAGATTTTTCAAAATAAGAGTACTTTACTCCTGTCTCAAAATCAAATATTTGAAGGCTCCTCGTACATTACGTGTGTTTTACTGTATTTTGTTGGTGCATGTTTAGTTTTGGGGGATGCACAAACTTTTATCAAGAATAACTTTTCGTCGAAAAACCCTTAATAAACAAGTTTTCCATATGGTGCATACTTTGGGAATGACACTGTATATTTTTGCCGATGACACCACTTTCTCGATGAGGATAAATGATAAAAAGGGAGCTGATGGAACTGTTGAGGATATTAGTAAAACAGCTTCAGTCTTCAGTCTTCTGAGCTATAGCAGGAACAACTCGGATAGAGAATTATAAACCTTGGTTCATCAAACTTGGGATTCTCACTTTACCATCAGCCGTATGTGAAGAAAAATATCACACAGTTCCAATAAATTGACTCTAATCATAACTATGGTACAGGAAAGATAGACTGACCAGTACAAATCGTAGCCAACTAGGCATGACATTTTTCAATAAACTTCTAATACTTTTGAGATATGTTAATCTGGGAACATTCAAAAAACAATTGAAAATTAATTTACTATACTGTTGACTAGAGCATCTTCCAGTTTTTATCATTATTTTAGTATTATTTTCAGTAAAAATTGTGTTTATGCTGAATACATTGCATTCATTAGTGTTAACGTATGAATAGCAACCTGTATTCAGATTGTCGACTGGTGCAATTGAAGCCTGCATCAACTTGAGTTATTTTGTGAATGGTCATAAAAACTAACCCATGGATACCTACTGTTTCTCCATCTGCCGGCAGGAAAATGTATCCTTCATGTCGTGATTGCCGTCAGTCAACAGGGATGGCTCCAATAGCTATTTTCATAGAAAAAGGCAAACGAATCAGACTCTCAACATACCCTACTCCAAGAATAACGCTTCCCAGCCAGAGTTTCAGAGGCACTACTTGCGATAATACTTCCTTTAGTGCAACTCTGGCTGCTCAGTGAAACTATTCGATCTTCAACATCACACATCGATGGTCCGAAAGCGTTTCGCTGACTCAGTTTCGAGTGGATAATCGATAAAAATTACTATCTTCAATCATAAACGCCTCGCGAGAGACGACTGCTGTAATCGAGTCTGCGGCAGAGTGATATTTGATATTTTCCCGACGCCGCGCCGCACCGGAAGTTTCCATTGCATATTTCTGGTCCGTTTGATCGCGATTGCACGATTCTGCCTGTTTCCCGCGTTAAGTGTATTAGCCACTCTTCATATCGGAGATGAAATGTCAGGGGGCAGGTTGTGGTCCAATCAAAATGATTACCAATTTCAATTACGCCAAATTGAACTCGCCGATTATTCAAAAACAAGGATGTAACATTACCGGTGATGGTCGATTTCCAGGAATCGTTCATTGTCACTAGGGACGAATTGGTGGTATCATAGTTGTGAACGGGGAAACTTGCTATTCAAAACGTAACTGAGAGTATCTTAGTGGAAATGGGATATTTTTGGCACAAATCAAGGCAATGGCAATGGCAATGGAGTTTAACAGAATGTAACAAATAGTCGTCAGAAGAGAGCGGTCGGATTTTAAATATTTTTAAGTTATCTCAAAAATAGGATTGGAGTTGGCGCAATCTGTTGTGGGTCAGAATACGTTCATTTTTGTCCAAATAACATTTTTTCATCATCGGAGGTCATTGTCGGGTCGTCAGAAGAGAGCGGTTGTCTTTTAAATATTTTTAGGTGATCTCAAAAATAGGATTGGGGTTGGCGCGATCTGTAGTGGGTCAGAATACGTTCATTTTTGTCCAAATAACAACTTTTCATCATCGAAGGTCATTGTCGGGTCGTCAGAAGAGAGCGGTTGTCTTTTAAATATTTTTAGGTGATCTCAAAAATAGGATTGGGGTTGGCGCGATCTGTGGTGGGTCAGAATACGTTCATTTTTGTCCAAATAACAACTTTTCATCATCGAAGGTCATTGTCGGGTCGTCAGAAGAGAGCGGTTGTCTTTTAAATATTTTTAGGTGATCTCAAAAATAGGATTGGGGTTGGCGCGACCTGTGGTGGGTCAGAATACGTTAATTTTTGTCCAAATAACAACTTTTCAGCATCGAAGGTCATTGTCGGGTCGTAAGAAGAGAGCGGTCGGATTTTAAATTTTTTTATGTGATCTCAAAAATAGGACTGGAGTTGGCGCGATCTGTGGTGGGTCAGAATACGTTCATTTTTGTCCAAATAACAACTTTTCATCATCGAAGGTCATTGTCGGGTCGTCAGACGAGAACGGTCGGATTTTTTTAATTTTTAAGTTATCTTAAAAATAGGATTGGAATTGGGGCGATCTGGGGTGGGTCAGAATACGTTCATTTTTGTCCGAATAACAACTTTTCTTCAACGAATGTCATTGTCGGGTCGTCAGAAGAGAGCGGTCGGATTTTAAATTTTTTTATGTGATCTCAAAAATAGGACTGGAGTTGGCGCGATCTGTGGTGGGTCAGAATACGTTCATTTTTGTCCAAATAACAACTTTTCATCATCGAAGGTCATTGTCGGGTCGTCAGAAGAGAGCGGTTGTCTTTTAAATATTTTTAGGTGATCTCAAAAATAGGATTGGGGTTGGCGCGACCTGTGGTGGGTCAGAATACGTTAATTTTTGTCCAAATAACAACTTTTCAGCATCGAAGGTCATTGTCGGGTCGTAAGAAGAGAGCGGTCGGATTTTAAATTTTTTTATGTGATCTCAAAAATAGGACTGTAGTTGGCGCGATCTGTGGTGGGTCAGAATACGTTCATTTTTGTCCAAATAACAACTTTTCATCATCGAAGGTCATTGTCGGGTCGTCAGACGAGAACGGTCGGATTTTTTTAATTTTTAAGTTATCTTAAAAATAGGATTGGAATTGGGGCGATCTGGGGTGGGTCAGAATACGTTCATTTTTGTCCGAATAACAACTTTTCTTCAACGAATGTCATTGTCGGGTCGTCAGAAGAGAGCGGTCGGATTTTAAATTTTTTTATGTGATCTCAAAAATAGGACTGGAGTTGGCGCGATCTGTGGTGGGTCAGAATACGTTCATTTTTGTCCAAATAACAACTTTTCATCATCGAAGGTCATTGTCGGGTCGTCAGAAGAGAGCGGTTGTCTTTTAAATATTTTTAGGTGATCTCAAAAATAGTATTGGGGTTGGCGCGACCTGTGGTGGGTCAGAATACGTTAATTTTTGTCCAAATAACAACTTTTCAGCATCGAAGGTCATTGTCGGGTCGTAAGAAGAGAGCGGTCGGATTTTAAATTTTTTTATGTGATCTCAAAAATAGGACTGTAGTTGGCGCGATCTGTGGTGGGTCAGAATACGTTCATTTTTGTCCAAATAACAACTTTTCATCATCGAAGGTCATTGTCGGGTCGTCAGACGAGAACGGTCGGATTTTTTTAATTTTTAAGTTATCTTAAAAATAGGATTGGAATTGGGGCGATCTGGGGTGGGTCAGAATACGTTCATTTTTGTCCGAATAACAACTTTTCTTCAACGAATGTCATTGTCGGGTCGTCAGAAGAGAGCGGTCGGATTTTAAATATTTTTAAGTGATCTCAAAAATAGGACTGGAGTTGGCGCGATTTGTGGTGGGTCAGAATACGTCAATTTTTGTCCAAATATCAACTTTTCATCATCGAAGGTCATTGTCGGGTCGTCAGAAGAGAGCTGTCGGATTTTAAATATTTTTAAGTGATCTCAAAAATAGGACTGGAGTTGGCGCGATCTGTGATGGGTCAGAATACGTTCATTTTTGTCCAAATAACAACTTTTCATCATCGAAGGTCATTGTCGGGTCGTCAGAAGGGAGCGGTCGGATTTTAAAATTTTTTAAGTGATCTCACAAATAGGACTGGAGTTGGCGCGATCTGTGGTGGGTCAGAATACGTTCATTTTTGTCCAAATAACAACTTTTCATCATCGAAGGTCATTGTCGGGTCGTCAGACGAGAACGGTCGGATTTTTTTAATTTTTAAGTTATCTTAAAAATAGGATTGGAATTGGGGCGATCTGGGGTGGGTCAGAATACGTTCATTTTTGTCCGAATAACAACTTTTCTTCAACGAATGTCATTGTCGGGTCGTCAGAAGAGAGCGGTCGGATTTTAAATATTTTTAAGTGATCTCAAAAATAGGACTGGAGTTGGCGCGATTTGTGGTGGGTCAGAATACGTCAATTTTTGTCCAAATATCAACTTTTCATCATCGAAGGTCATTGTCGGGTCGTCAGAAGAGAGCTGTCGGATTTTAAATATTTTTAAGTGATCTCAAAAATAGGACTGGAGTTGGCGCGATCTGTGATGGGTCAGAATACGTTCATTTTTGTCCAAATAACAACTTTTCATCATCGAAGGTCATTGTCGGGTCGTCAGAAGGGAGCGGTAGGATTTTAAAATTTTTTAAGTGATCTCAAAAATAGGATTGGAGTTGGCGCGATCTGTGGTGGGTCAGAATACGTTAATTTTTGTCCAAATAACAACTTTTCATCATCGAAGGTCATTGTCGGGTCGTCAGACGAGAACGGTCGGATTTTTTTAATTTTTAAGTTATCTTAAAAATAGGATTGGAATTGGGGCGATCTGGGGTGGGTCAGAATACGTTCATTTTTGTCCGAATAACAACTTTTCTTCAACGAATGTCATTGTCGGGTCGTCAGAAGAGAGCGGTCGGATTTTAAATATTTTTAAGTGATCTCAAAAATAGGACTGGAGTTGGCGCGATTTGTGGTGGGTCAGAATACGTCAATTTTTGTCCAAATATCAACTTTTCATCATCGAAGGTCATTGTCGGGTCGTCAGAAGAGAGCTGTCGGATTTTAAATATTTTTAAGTGATCTCAAAAATAGGACTGGAGTTGGCGCGATCTGTGATGGGTCAGAATACGTTCATTTTTGTCCAAATAACAACTTTTCATCATCGAAGGTCATTGTCGGGTCGTCAGAAGGGAGCGGTAGGATTTTAAAATTTTTTAAGTGATCTCAAAAATAGGATTGGAGTTGGCGCGATCTGTGGTGGGTCAGAATACGTTCATTTTTGTTCAAATAACATTTTTTCATCATCGAAGGTCATTGTCGGGTCGTCAGAAGAGAGCGGTTGTCTTTTAAATATTTTTAGGTGATCTCAAAAATAGGATTGGGGTTGGCGCGACCTGTGGTGGGTCAGAATACGTTAATTTTTGTCCAAATAACAACTTTTCAGCATCGAAGGTCATTGTCGGGTCGTAAGAAGAGAGCGGTCGGATTTTAAATTTTTTTATGTGATCTCAAAAATAGGACTGGAGTTGGCGCGATCTGTGGTGGGTCAGAATACGTTCATTTTTGTCCAAATAACAACTTTTCATCATCGAAGGTCATTGTCGGGTCGTCAGAAGAGAACGGTGGGATTTTTTTAATTTTTAAGTGATCTTAAAAATAGGATTGGAATTGGGGAGATCTGGGGTGGGTCAGAATACGTTCATTTTTGTCCAAATAACAATTTTTCTTCATCGAATGTCATTGTCGGGTCGTCAGAAGAGAGCGGTCGGATTTTAAATATTTTTAAGTGATCTCAAAAATAGGACTGGAGTTGGCGCGATCTGTGATGGGTCAGAATACGTTCATTTTTGTCCAAATAACAACTTTTCATCATCGAAGGTCATTGTCGGGTCGTCAGAAGGGAGCGGTAGGATTTTAAAATTTTTTAAGTGATCTCAAAAATAGGATTGGAGTTGGCGCGATCTGTGGTGGGTCAGAATACGTTCATTTTTGTTCAAATAACATTTTTTCATCATCGAAGGTCATTGTCGGGTCGTCAGAAGAGAGCGGTTGTCTTTTAAATATTTTTAGGTGATCTCAAAAATAGGATTGGGGTTGGCGCGACCTGTGGTGGGTCAGAATACGTTAATTTTTGTCCAAATAACAACTTTTCAGCATCGAAGGTCATTGTCGGGTCGTAAGAAGAGAGCGGTCGGATTTTAAATTTTTTTATGTGATCTCAAAAATAGGACTGGAGTTGGCGCGATCTGTGGTGGGTCAGAATACGTTCATTTTTGTCCAAATAACAACTTTTCATCATCGAAGGTCATTGTCGGGTCGTCAGAAGAGAACGGTGGGATTTTTTTAATTTTTAAGTGATCTTAAAAATAGGATTGGAATTGGGGAGATCTGGGGTGGGTCAGAATACGTTCATTTTTGTCCAAATAACAATTTTTCTTCATCGAATGTCATTGTCGGGTCGTCAGAAGAGAGCGGTCGGATTTTAAATATTTTTAAGTGATCTCAAAAATAGGACTGGAGTTGGCGCGATCTGTGATGGGTCAGAATACGTTCATTTTTGTCCAAATAACAACTTTTCATCATCGAAGGTCATTGTCGGGTCGTCAGAAGAGAGCGGTTGTCTTTTAAATATTTTTAGGTGATCTCAAAAATAGGATTGGGGTTGGCGCGACCTGTGGTGGGTCAGAATACGTTAATTTTTGTCCAAATAACAACTTTTCAGCATCGAAGGTCATTGCCGGGTCGTAAGAAGAGAGCGGTCGGATTTTAAATTTTTTTATGTGATCTCAAAAATAGGACTGGAGTTGGCGCGATCTGTGGTGGGTCAGAATACGTTCATTTTTGTCCAAATAACAACTATTCATCATCGAAGGTCATTGTCGGGTCGTCAGAAGAGAACGGTGGAATTTTTTTAATTTTTAAGTGATCTTAAAAATAGGATTGGAATTGGGGAGATCTGGGGTGGGTCAGAATACGTTCATTTTTGTCCAAATAACAATTTTTCTTCATCGAATGTCATTGTCGGGTCGTCAGAAGAGAGCGGTCGGATTTTAAATATTTTTAAGTGATCTCAAAAATAGGACTGGAGTTGGCGCGATTTGTGGTGGGTCAGAATACGTAAATTTTTGTCCAAATAACAACTTTTCATCATCGAAGGTCATTGTCGGGTCGTCAGAAGAGAGCGGTTGTCTTTTAAATATTTTTAGGTGATCTCAAAAATAGGACTGGAGTTGGCGCGATCTGTGGTGGGTCAGAATACGTTCATTTTTGTCCAAATAACAACTATTCATCATCGAAGGTCATTGTCGGGTCGTCAGAAGAGAACGGTGGGATTTTTTTAATTTTTAAGTGATCTTAAAAATAGGATTGGAATTGGGGAGATCTGGGGTGGGTCAGAATACGTTCATTTTTGTCCAAATAACAATTTTTCTTCATCGAATGTCATTGTCGGGTCGTCAGAAGAGAGCGGTCGGATTTTAAATATTTTTAAGTGATCTCAAAAATAGGACTGGAGTTGGCGCGATTTGTGGTGGGTCAGAATACGTAAATTTTTGTCCAAATAACAACTTTTCATCATCGAAGGTCATTGTCGGGTCGTCAGAAGAGAGCGGTCGGATTTCAAACTTTTTTGAGTGATCTCAAAAATAGGATTGGAGTTGGCGCGATCTGTGGTGGGTCAGAATACGTTCATTTTTGTCCAAATAACAACTTTTCATCATCGAAGGTCATTGTCGGGTCGTCAGAAGAGAGCTGTCGGATTTTAAATATTTTTAAGTGATCTCAAAAATAGGACTGGAGTTGGCGCGATCTGTGGTGGGTCAGAATACGTTCATTTTTGTCCAAATAACAACTTTTCATCATCGAAGGTCATTGTCGGGTCGTCAGAAGGGAGCAGTCGGATTTTTTTAATTTTATGTGATCTCAAAAATAGGACTGGAGTTGGCGCGATCTGTGGTGGGTCAGAATACATTCATTTTGGTCCAAATAACAACTTTTCATCATCGAAGGTCATTGTCGGGTCGTCAGAAGAGAACGGTCGGATTTTAATAATTTTTAAGTGATCTTAAAAATAGGATTGGAATTGGGGCGATCTGGGGTGGGTCAGAATACGTTCATTTTTGTCCAAATAACAACTTTTCTTCATCGAATGTCATTGTCGGGTCGTCAGAAGAGAGCGGTCGGATTTTAAATATTTTTAAGTGATCTCAAAAATAGGATTGGAGTTGGCGCGATCTGTTGTGGGTCAGAATACGTTCATTTTTGTCCAAATAACAACTTTTCATCATCGAAGGTCATTGTCGGGTCGTCAGAAGAGAGCGGTCGGATTTCAAATATTTTTAAGTGATCTCAAAAATAGGATTGGAGTTGGCGCGATCTGTTGTGGGTCAGAATACGTTCATTTTTGTCCAAATAAAAACTTTTCATCATCGAAGGTCATTGTCGGGTCGTCAGAAGAGAGCAGTCGGATTTTAAATATTTTTAAGTTATCTCAAAAATAGGATTGGAGTTGGCGCGATCTGTGCTGGGTCAGAATTAGTTCATTTTTATCCAAATAACAACTTTTCATCATCAAAGGTCATTGTCGGGTCGTCAGAAGAGAGCGGTCGGATTTCAAAAATTTTTAGGTGATCTCAAAAATAGGATTGGAGTTGGCGCGATCTGTGGTGGGTCAGAATACGTTCATTTTTGTCCAAATAACAACATTTCATCATCGAAGGTCATTGTCGGGTCGTCAGAAGAGAACGGTCGGATTTTTTTAATTTTTAGGTGATCTTAAAAATAGGATTGGAATTGGGGCGATCTGGGGTGGGTCAGAATACGTTCATTTTTGTCCAAATAACAATTTTTCTTCATCGAATGTCATTGTCGGGTCGTCAGAAGAGAGCGGTCGGATTTTAAATATTTTTAAGTGATCTCAAAAATAGGATTGGAGTTGGCGCGATCTGTTGTGGGTCAGAATACGTTCATTTTTGTCCAAATAACAACTTTTCATCATCGAAGGTCATTGTCGGGTCGTCAGAAGAGAACGGTCGGATTTCAAATATTTTTAAGTGATCTCAAAAATAGGATTGGAGTTGGCGCGATCTGTTGTGGGTCAGAATACGTTCATTTTTTTCCAAATGAAAACTTTTCATCATCGAAGGTCATTGTCGGGTCGTCAGAAGAGAGCAGTCGGATTTTAAATATTTTTAAGTTATCTCAAAAATAGGATTGGAGTTGGCGCGATCTGTGCTGGGTCAGAATAAGTTCATTTTTATCCAAATAACAACTTTCCATCATCAAAGGTCATTGTCGGGTCGTCAGAAGAGAGCGGTCGGATTTCAAAAATTTTTAGGTGATCTCAAAAATAGGATTGGAGTTGGCGCGATCTGTGGTGGGTCATAATACGTTCATTTTTGTCCAAATAACACCTTTTCATCATCGAAGGTCATTGTCGGGTCGTCAGAAGAGAGCGGTGCCCAAGGAAACGATGAAGTAGACAAGCCATCCAAGGAGGGATCAGGAAACCCACTGATTGAGCCGGAACCCACCCTAGGAATCCTCAACAGCCTAGCTGTTAATCCAATGGAAGAACTGTTTCAAAAACAATTTACAAAATCATGACAGGACACGTTTGGCATGAGTCAATCGAAGCTCCACATACCCGGCCCTTCGAAAAACTCAAAAACGAAATCCTCTCCCTTGGGAGACGAGATCTCAAGTTATAATCACTGAACAGACACATGGCGCTCACTGGGACCATACATATTATGAGTGATGACCTTTTGCGCCATTTGCCAGGTTTCAGTAAGGTACTTTACAAGGGAGTAAAATGAACTCATGTACTTTACGAAATGTAATTGATTCACTCTCATTATCATCTGTACTAATTTTCTCAGTTTGTGCTCTTTACCCAGCTCTTCCAATGGTTTCGTACAGCTCCTATTCTCATGCAGTCAAATGCTTGCCGAAAGTCTTTAAAGAGCATTTCTGGATATGATATTTATGAGCTTACTGATGATGGAAAACTGTTATCGACGCATGTCACTCCTAAGACCATATCGAAGGTCACACAAAATTGCGTACACGGTGATACGTCCACGTCAAATTAACACATCTTGGACTCCAAAACTGAGCACTCATGCACACATGTGTACATCGTCATTAAAATGGAAACGATGTTGTGCCGCGGCAACCCTGTCAGCACGTATCTGATTGTTTGTTGTAGCTGTCCCGCTACATCCCCGATTCCCGACTTGTTGAAGCGAAGGGAAATAAGGTGGCCCCACCCGGATTCGCTAATTCAATATGACGTCAGCAGGGTAGTGAACAGAATGGAATTTCTGGTTCCACAATGCTGTATGGCTGATGGACGTCGAGGGTCGTCGATTAGATGATCGCCTTCAGGTGACGGAAGCTAGTGCTTCTCGAGAGTAATTATTTTGTGAAGGGGGTTAATTAAGGGAAGTGTTTGACGAGTGAAGGGTGACTCAAGGTAAATTGGAATTGGGACCAAATCTTTTTCTTTTATGCTACTGATTTCAGCAGATCGAGGATTACGGTAAGATGGACTGTCGGAATACATTCTTAGACTGATCAAGGATCAACATCAACTTGTTTAATGTTCCCCAAGAAGTACACTGCATCAAGTGCTCCTTACAATCGAACAGTAGGACATAGTTCAATTCGGGAAAGGTAACCACCAGCAGGCATTACACAGGTATCTCTCAGATGTATACCTTTGCAGCTGTTGACATTCTTCTTTACAGGAACAAGTCATCAAATTCAGGGTTTAAAACTCCAGAAGTTTGACGGACACTCAAAGGCTCGAAGAAGTTTGCTGCTTCTGGCACTGCTGAGTCAAAGGGGTCGCTGGTCTGCTCATTGGCAGATATATCCCACAGGCCAACAACACGGGTGTCTTGTCTATACCCAATGAGTATCGTAAATGGTAATACAACATTCGTAGCGCCGCGTTATGCCTGTGGACAAAGGCTGGGAGCACATTAGCATGACAAGCTGACAGCAGATGCATTATAGTCTCAGGTGGCTCACGACACACTCTGCATTTAGTGTCAGGGATGTCTACACCATCCTGGCAGGTCATTCTGACACAAACCCACGTGACCCGAGAAAGGCAAAGATCCAATTTTTGGAAAAGCCAAGGTCTTCGATGTTCTTGAACGAGACTCAATGCATTAGCTTGTTCGAACACGCAACCAAGACTTTAAAAATATCTCCGAAACCTGCTCTTCCATGCAGATATTTGCCGCGGATGGATTTTTTATCTGTGGTTACCTCTTGGGAGTATCAAGAGCATCAAGAGCATCAAGATGATATCATCCACTCCATGTTGCTCGCACCGTTCTCTATTGAGATGAACTGTAGCACATTTGTTAATACAAAATTAAATTCCAGATATAGAAAGCTGAACTAAACTATTACTATTATTATTGAACACTTCAAAAGTGTTCGTCGCTTGATCCTAGCGACCGTCTATTCACAACATCAAATGATGGACCCTCTATTCGTCGTATGGCATTCAAGTTGAAAATGGTTTGTGAAGACGCATTTCTGGATGGCGAAGCATGAAATACATCACATATTTCCGTCAAATCTGGCTCACTCTCAATTTCCCGTAGTCCTGTGCATTCTTGCGGTTCAGTAACAAGAAGCTTCCGTGGCAAACAAGATCTTGATTAGTTTTTGAGATTAGGTCTTTGTGCTAAAGGAATCGACGGAGTATGTTTTATAGGATGCGGAGCGTCCGCCCAGGTATGGCTTCATAGACATTCATCTCACGAGACATATTCGTGTGTAGCGTATTCTTTGAAGATTTGCTTCCGCATGAGACTACGTAGGTGGCACAGAAAGTTTTCGAGAAATCTAGTGGATCCCGTGAAACGCATATTTGAGGAGAGTCTCATATAGCTCATCGATCATCGAGACATTTCCTTTCAATCTTTCAATGGAAAGGAAAGTTATCACTCAGTGAAAAAAATTTCCTTAATGCAAAACAAGTTCATGCATAAAACTTCAGTTAATGGGTTTGTCTTCCGATTACTTTGCAGATAATAACAAGAGGGCCTTGATTGGCGCCACTTGAAATGTCATCAATATAACTTATTCTCGCGGTCTCATCAAGGTGACTCTGGAAAATGACTCAATACGCTCCTTCTGATATACAAACCCACCATTTCCTGTATTCTGTACTAGTCGTTGTAATTTTCAGGTGAATATTTAAATAATGGAATAAATTAAAATAATATTCAATTTGTTTCACTTATGATAACAAATTATAATATTTCCCTTTTACCACACAATTATTTGCGCTCCTGAATACGCATTTCGATAACCGAGTTATAATAGAAATACAAAACTATACAACTAGCCTCTCTCCCTTTCTCCCTCTCTCCCGTGACAGGAATACCATAACCTGACCCTCCCAAACAAACAGAATACCATCAAAGCGTCATAAAACTGATCCCTGACACAAAAAAAAAATATGTTGAAGCTAGAAATAAATGTGAGGAGATAATAGAATTCTCAATATAGTGTAAACTTGATTGATCTAAGGGTTTCCGTTGGGAAAGGAAAAAAAATACCCTAGCATCTACAACTAGCAATGATATCTGGTATCTCCAAGATCATGGAATAGGCTGCCAACATCAAGGAACACTAAAAACACTAAGAAGAAGAGAAACTCTGCCAGCATTAGATATAAGTATTCAAAACATTCGATGACGTTTCGCACCAGGGATTCCTCGACAAGCATCCATATAGTGTGAGTCAATTGTAAATGAATCAGTAGATTCTCCTTGAACCACAAAATGCAGCAAAATTCGTCGCCCCCATTGGGGAAGTATAAGAGCATAGCTTTCGATCAGTCGTATTATAAAGAAATCAACTCTTGCTGAATACGCACGATTAGATTCCACCGAAATGGCCCAAGTTCAACCTGTCGTATTTCAGAAGATTAACTCTGATTAGAAACGGAAACCAAACTGACCAGAATCACCGTCGACGTTCATTTTATTCGCGCTGACGTCACGGTGCCTTTGAAGCATGTATGTACGAGTGTCTAGAGCACTAATACTTTGTGGAACAGGCCTACGGGTTAAACTGGGTGGGGCATTTCGGCCGGAAATAGACATAGGATCTATATTTTCATTCCATTGTTCAAGTTCACGTTTGGGTGCTTTTAAATGTGTTCGGCAAACGATACTACGTGATCCAGTCTAATTTGTAATAATGTTGAGGTTTGGTTGAATTGAATATGAATCGAACCATAGACTAGATCGTCACATTTTCTGTCATTTCCAGAAAAGTAGGCTATGTGAGTTATCGATGAGACAAAGTGTGTTCTACTGATAATATTTCGTGCAGTATAAGCGTAACCTTTGAATGGCCTGGATCGATTATTGCAAGGCATTCGATACAACATCGCATGAGCTCATCCCGCATTTGCTCAGATGCCTTGCGGTGCCCGATCAAATAGTGAGATGCATTGGATAGCTGATACAGCTCTAGAGGACCTGGAGGACTAGCGTCACCACAACATCTGGTCAGAGTCCAATATATGTATAAATCCTTGGTTCACTGCGTGATGACACCCAGAGCATGCCACCAAACTCTCTCATCCTCTTCTTTTCTGCGTCTCCCTATTGTCATGATCTGTTGCAGTACCGAAAAGGACCCGTAAATACACTTGCGGCACCTCCACCTCCATACTTTGGGAGAAAAAAATCTGTGCCAGTCCTTAAGTGTGTTAGAAAAGGACACGAATGCTATTGGAATTGAATTAGTTTAAGTCAGGTTTCCTAGTCTACTACAGAGCATTTGTACAAACTCCATCCAACTTATATGTTCATCTATGATCACTCCCAGGAATTAAGTGGATTTTACGTGCGTGTAGGACTGTGAATAGATGCGGGTACGTCCAGACTATTCCGACATGAAGAATCTTCAGACAAAGTAGCCCCCTCCCTAAGTGTGAGCTGGTCAAATGCGCCTAAGGAAGCAAAGACAATATTTTTGAGAGAGAGAGAGACTGTTCCGACAACGTATGAATGGAAAACAGTTAGTTCTTTGTGTTCAATTAATACATAAGCATCACAACTATTCGTTTCCACACGCTACTATGAATACTGTGCCATCTGAAGATGACAAATATGATTCTGTCGATTCACCAAGTAATCCCAGGAATCACAAAAGCGGAAACTGTATACATGAGATTTACATAACGCAATAAACAATATCGATTGTATTGTTGATGAGTGAATGAGTTAATTTTTCCTCGAAATTCGATATAAGTTTAATTCCATTGGACGAATGAAACATGGAACTCTTTTGGGAATTGTCTGTCACAAACAAATGATGGAGTTTGATTGGAAATCGCATTATGAAGCTGTTGATTTACAAAGTGATCATTCGTTTAAACCTTTTATTTACAGCATCGGCGATTTTGCTAATGTACTCGACCTTTTTTCATCACCAACACGACCCATACCGAACATTTATTGGTTATAATCCCTACAATCTCTAATCATTGTTTTCAGTCCACTTTATAGTGCAGTATAGCACTTTTATGTTTTGTATGGTACTACAGTTTGACCGATTGGTATGGCTTGATCTGTATGCATTCATGTAAGGAACAATATCACTTCTTGTTTTCTGTTCTAGAGACTTGGTGGAGCTTCTACTGAAGAGGAAGAGATGGAAGCCTATCTCTCCTATGGGGGCGCACTCATCCTTCAAAAGCTGGAAGAGTTCATGGCCTACTGCAGGGAAACACGTGCCCATCTGATAGTGGTATATGATGACAACGCCCACAATATAGGGCAGCAGTAACACATACAGACAAGGCGAGTACATTTTAGAATTTCTGATCAGCGACAATCCTCGTTGTTATGACTTTGGGGAATTTAGCAACATTTGCTAACCGTGTAAGATCCGAGGTCATAAACATCAGTTGGGCAACCCCACGCTCAGCCCATTCACCAAAGGGTGGCACGTATCTGGCGATCCATCCCTGTCAAATCATCGGCCATATGCTTCCGTATCTTCGGAAGCAGCAAAGGTTCGACCTTTTTCAGAATCCCAAGGAAGACCAACAAGAAGACATGCAGAAGCGAAAGTCTGTCTTCAGGGTGCGAGAGACCAGAAATAAACTGGGGAAAAACGTGAATGATTTAATTTGAACTCAGCAGAAATTCTAGAATGGGGATCTAACAACTTGGTGGAATTCAATATGGATGCAATCAATGAATAATTGTATTGCAACGATGTCGATCTCGAAAATGGCGTTTCTTTTTCCATAAAAGCTGTCTGTTCCACTCTGTAAAACTACACTGGAATAAGTCATACCCCAATCACCTACATTCGCAGTCAAGACACAATCCAGAGTGGAAACGGAATGGTTGTGTCTAATTCCATACAAAACGATGTTGGTATATTTTAATTTTCCCAGTTCACCCCGGGCATGAACAGAATAACAATGAGAGAGACTTATTAAATTTCCCGGCCACAGCGAATACGCATCCGAGAATACGGTAGGAAAATGTCCCATGAAAACTTATGAAGACAAAAGAACATCGAGCTCATAATGCATCCCAAAAGGAAAATTGTATGAATTGTCAAAATGGATTTTCAGCTTTCAAAACAAAATGCCGAGAAAAGATTGACGTTGGTATCGATTAAAAGTTTAATTTGTGAAAGGAAGTCGTTTCTTGGCAAGCTGATTTCGAGATTTTCACCTTCACAACCTGACCAAAAACGGAAAATCAGAGAAATCTGTTCAGAGTAATATAATAATAATACTCCCTCATAAACACTCATAGAGTCGTAGCCTGTGCCTGTGCGGATTGAGGGCGGCTATCATTATTATATGCTGTGGCGCTCCGGGACGTCTTACTGATGTTTGGTGGTGTATATTTCAGTTGTAAGAAATCCCGGAAAACCTACAGCAACATCCCGGGTGGTCGATGCGCACTCCAAGCTAGCACCAGACGTCGGGATTGGCATCGAAGCATCGAGGCATCGAGGCATCGAGGATGGAGGATGGGAGGATGAGAGGATGGGAGGATGGGAGGATGAGAGGATGGGAGGATGGAAGGATGGGAGGATGGGAGGATGGGAGGATGGGAGGATGGGAGGATGGGAGGATGGGAGGATGGGAGGATGGGAGGATGGGAGGATGGGAGGATGGGAGGATGGGAGGATGGGAGGATGGGAGGATGGGAGGATGGGAGGATGGGAGGATGGGAGGATGAGAGGATGGGAGGATGGAAGGATGGGAGGATGGGAGGATGGGAGGATGGGAGGATGGGAGGATGGGAGGATGGGAGGATGGGAGGATGGGAGGATGGGAGGATGGGAGGATGGGAGGATGGGAGGATGGGAGGATGGGAGGATGGGAGGATGGGAGGATGGGAGGATGGGAGGATGGGAGGATGGGAGGATGGGAGGATGGGAGGATGGGAGGATGGGAGGATGGGAGGATGGGAGGATGGGAGGATGGGAGGATGGGAGGATGGGAGGATGGGAGGATGGGAGGATGGGAGGATGGGAGGATGGGAGGATGGGAGGATGGGAGGATGGGAGGATGGGAGGATGGGAGGATGGGAGGATGGGAGGATGGGAGGATGGGAGGATGGGAGGATGGGAGGATGGGAGGATGGGAGGATGGGAGGATGGGAGGATGGGAGGATGGGAGGATGGGAGGATGGGAGGATGGGAGGATGGGAGGATGGGAGGATGGGAGGATGGGAGGATGGGAGGATGGGAGGATGGGAGGATGGAGGATGGGAGGATGGGAGGATGGGACGATGGGAGGATGGGAGGATGGGAGGATGGGAGGATGGGAGGATGGGAGGATGGGAGGATGGGAGGATGGGAGGATGGGAGGATGGGAGGATGGGAGGATGGGAGGATGGGAGGATGGGAGGATGGGAGGATGGGAGGATGCGAGTTTTCACGTTTAGTTTGTCGCAGCTCCTTTTGAGTCTTGCATTATACATACGTGCATTCTTCTACCCTTTCCAATCATATATTCGTTCATTGCCCGGTGTATACCTGCATATTATTACCTGAGTATTCGCATGAACAAGACGTTCATTTTATTGAAGCAAGCAATATCAATCATTTTCAGCATTGTGTCCTTGGACATATTTTTTTATGAAACTCTCCTCACTGATGTCGTCAGCCAGCAGTAAATCCCCAGACTGTTGTTGGCGTTCCACAGAAGCATGTTAAACGTGATCTGTGAGAGCTGGGCTACGTCAGCACTGATCACAGTTTTCATCAACCACTCGTGTGGAAGTTGTGGAAGCTTTCAGGAAATTGCGTAATTCTCTGAGAGTTAAAGCCGATCTATTCATCATCCGCCGGTCTGCAGCATCGATTAGCCCAGCTATCATAATGATGGTCGCCCCTTTTGTGTACAGAGCGAGTGATGCATGCGAATTGATTCGGTATCAATAGCGTGTCAATTATAACCAATACACCTTTTGTTAATATACGTATCAGAAATAAACTCCGAATGAAGAGTGAGAAGGGGACTTCATTTGGAATTGTTTTCAGGGGATCTTAATAGTTATGATTGGACATCTCACACACTATGCAAAATATAGTTTGGTGCTGTAGCTCCAATAGTATATTTCAAGAGTGAATAATGTACGCTTCTTCCACTTGCAATAATTGTAGCTTTTCTGCCAATATACGCAAGTTTTCAAGGTGAAATTATCCTTCTGTCCTCAATCTTTTCCCATTCCTTTCACCCACCCCACAACTGTTCTGTTTGGTCCATCCTGGTCGATTAGAACTTTTAACCATGTTACCAAACGTACAGATATAATTAATGAAAAAAAATTGTTTTTTCCGTTAACCAGCTGTCGTCGCCCTACGAACGACAGCCCTCAGAAGTGGAAACTTGTGCGAGCCAAGGATTAACGAGGTCTCACCTTTTAACGTGCGATTCTTAGCACATAAGACCAGCAATGTTACGTAAAATTGTGACACGCAAAGTGAAATATTGTCTACGCTCGTAAATTAATCGTAAATATATCTATACCGACGACTGGTGTTACGATAGTTGTAGTTTCAATTTAATCTCTTCAAAACCCTCCGGAAAACATGTTACAAAAGATCCTTCAATAAATAACCACTTGTGAGATTATTTTATTAGTACTTGATAAATGCATTTTCCAAACAGGGACATTCGAGTCGAACAGAGAAATATATTTAAGGCTTCCATTCGATGATAATTCTGTAAGGGGCAAGATATTTGAATAGGCTTAAAGTGCCATGGAAATAATAAGTAAGTCTAGACTAGTCTACAGTTTCAACTCGATACACTTAAGATGTAATCTTTTAGTTTGTTATTATTATTTGCGTTAGTTCTGGTAACTTTTCATAAGGGTTCTGGTTTCAGCTCTAATCACAAAATGAGGAATTACTAAATGCTCATTATAAATAATTTAGTTTTATAAACAATCTTTCCAATTCCTCTGGAAAGTTCACTCTTCCAATCAACTTTCATATCAGTCATTATGATTCTCTTATTGGACTTCTAGTGCTTTCATTGTAGTTCATTCAAACCATATCATTGCCAACATCCATTTGAGCTGTCGATAAATTATCTTGCCTCATTTATATTAATGCATTTTCAGTTCCTGTTATACTTCAATATCAGTTTCAATAATAATTAAATGCTGAATGTCCGTAATTGAATTTGTGGTAATTGTGATTATTTTGTTATTTGATCCAATATAAATATTTTAGTGTTGTTGAATTCTGTTTTTCATTTATAAAACTTCATATACTGGCTCTCATAGCCTAGTCAAGTTGATAATAAAAATCTCAAAATTTGAAAACAGAACAAGTGTTAACATTACAAATCTAGTACATTTTGCGACGAGTTCCAATTTCAGCCTGGAAAGAAAAAAGTAACAGCATAGCGTCCAAGGGAGGCAGAACGATAAAGCTATCAAGGTGAGAATAAAATCTTTAATTATGTCATGTATGATTCTAATTTCTTGGTTATAGAGTCCAACGTTCCCATATATTTAATAACATTAACCCAATCCAGATACGGTAATTAGGGCACCGAAGTACCTGAGTCATAGGAGAATGTTCCAAAAATCGAGGTTCAAACCCGAGTGAAAATAGTGACACTATAAACATAGGCCGCGAAAGCCTCAACCATTTTATCAATAAGCTTGATAATAATAGTGATGCAGTTGATCAATCACAACCAATGACTGGTATCTATGATAGAACCATTGAACCATGTCTTATTCATGTCACTCTACGACAAATTTCCCGGTACTTGTTCACGAAATTTTCTTTCTATTTTCACCCTGTACGCTTGTGGCAAAATTTGACGAGCATTTGATAGTAGTGTTCCGAAACTCGACAATACACAGAACTGACGTTGAAACAACACAATTCTCCGGACGAAAACTTTCTTCGCCAATTCTGTTTCCCGGAGTTTGATAGAAATTGAACTTGTCAGCCGAATCAAGTTTGCATTGGATTTCAGCCAAGTTTCCAAGTCCGAGGATGAAACGCTTTCTGTAAGGGAAATACATAATTACGAAAATTCGAAGCAAAATTGAATCTAAGGCATCGTGCTTCTTTCCTACCTTCAATTGAAATATGCATACGTGGTAGACGAAGACAGAAATAAATACATTGGAACTACCAATAAATGAAACAAATGATTTCGACGACTGATGTCGAATACCCTCGACTTGAATTTCACAGATCAATTCCATCGTTCTGAATCGATGGGCGTTCGCAGAATTGATCTTCAACCGTAAGAGAGTTGAAAAGTTCATCTGGAATTGAGAGAGATCATTACCGCAAATTTTTTTCATAATTTGAAAACAGCTCATCGGGATATCTTTGGGGCCGCCTTGCAATCTTTTGAAAAATAAAAAATAAATTTTTCAAACATTTGATTGTGCGGGGAAAATTTTCATACCTATCTTATTCCGTTTTTATGCTAAAAGTTCATCTGGAGTTGGGAAAATTTACGCCATTTTTTTATAATTCGGAATCAATTCGTCGAGATATATTCAAGAAATCTTGCGATTTTTTCGTAGATGAAAAATGAAAATTTAAATATTTCGATAGTGCGAGGGAATTTCTCATGTTTTGTATTTCTCATTTTTAGGAGTCTACCCCTTCGGATTTTTTTGAGCAATTGTTTTTTTCCTCCGATCAACTTGAAATTTACAGAATATACTAATTTCTTCATTCTGAATCGATTGGCGTTCGCAGAATTGCTCTATTTTAAACCGTTCTCGAGTTGAAAAGTTCATAGGAGTTGAAAGAGTTCCCTCAAAACAAAATACTTATATTCGTTATAATTCATAACACAGAGCAGAAAAACTTATCTGGATATTCATTATTTGGATATATTTGTTTTGTTAGAAGTTTTAGCGTTCATTCATTTACATTTTTTAACAGCAGATCGACTGTTTTCAAAGGTTTTCATAATAATTCGTTTTGTGACGGATTCTCTTTGTGCGGATACCGAGTAGTAAATTTATCACATATTCTTCATCTTAATTAGTTAATTACAATGACATTCTCATGGCAGATGATGGTTTCTAACACCACCGCGAGCCCCATGGCCAACTGAGAGAAACTCAACTCAAGAATACGTGATTTTCTGGAACAATGAGATTATTCATTCGCTATCCACCTCATTTTTGATACTGAATCGAACGAGGCGGGGTGGGAGGACTTTCAATAGTTTTTTCAATCGCATCTATGTCATATACTGGCGAACGCACTGAAATATTGTCATCGTATTTATATCAGAATTCTGCTGAATTTGAACCTCCTCTACGAACACATCGATACAGAATCAAAAAATATATATTCCTGTGCAAAAATAAAGAAAAAAAAAATCGGTTTTGCATTCGAAATTTTAAACTTAAAATTGAAAATCAATACAAAGTACCCTCCTCTCCAAGCGTTTCCACCAAGTGGAAAAATAAGGGCAAACATCTACTTCCCTGGCACGACGAACATTGAACTACATCTGACAGATATTTGTCCATCTCCGCAAATCACTTAGAAATCTTACAGCATATAAGTAATTTTTAGAGTATTCTTGCAACTTCTCAGCTGTATGGAACAACTCCCAAATTCCGAACACCAAAAAACCTTCTGTCCAGAAGTTGCGCTCTTCTAATAATAGCAGAGAATATCATCAGCACCAAAAATGCAGCGATTTCGGGTTTCGACGTAGTTTCCACTTTCAACAAAGATGAATTATTATTATATGGCGTCTTCTTCTTCAATGGCTCGACACAAAACAAACCCAGCGCCTTATTAATCGAACACCGCAGACTGTACGCATTCTGCAAGACCAGGGATTTACTCGAAAATTCCGGGTTTTATATCAAACAGAACTGGAACGAGGAATTATCCGGTCTATAGAAACCTCCCACGTATTTTCGATGTATTGTTATTTGAAAGAGTGTTCAGATTTTATAAGAAATATGAATTCTACGAAAATGAAGAAGAGCCACAAATGCTAATTAAAAAATTTATTCAGCACAATTCCGACTTCGCAACTCGGAAATCAGTCCAATTCCGACTTCAAAACCTAGAATTAGTATAAATCCGACTTCACAACTCCAAATTGGTATAAATCCGACTTTACAACTCAAAATTAGTATAATTCCGACTTCACAACTCGAAACTACTAAATTCCCACTTCACAACTCGAAATTAGTATAATTCCGACTTCACAACTCGAAATTATTGTAAGTAATTCCGACTTCAAAACTCGGAATTAATATAATTTCGATTTCACTACTCGAAATTAGTATAATTCCGACTTCACAACTCGAAACTAATAAATTCCCACTTCACAACTCGGAATTAATATAATTTCGACTTAACAACTCGAAATTAGTATAATTTCGACTTCACAACTCGAAATTAGTATAAATCCGACTTCACAACTCGAAATTACTATAATTCCCACTTCACAACTCGGAATTATTGTAAGTAATTCCGACTTCAAAACTCGGAATTAATATAATTTCCATTTCACAACTCGAATTTAGTATAATTCCGACTTCACAACTCGAAACTACTAAATTCCCAGTTCACAACTCGGAATTAATATAATTTCGACTTCACAACTCGAAATTAGTATAAATCCGACTTCACAACTCGAAATTGATATAACCGACTTTACAACTCGAAATTAGTATTATTCCGACTTCACAACTTGAAATTACTATAATTCCCACTTCACAACTCGGAATTATTGTAAGTAATTCCGACTTCAAAACTCGGAATTAATATAATTTCGATTTCACAACTCGAAATTAGTATAAATTCGACTTTACAACTCGAAATTAGTATAATTCCGACTTCACAACTCGAAACTACTATAATTCCCACTTCACAACTAGGAATTATTATAATTCCGACTTCAAAACCTAGAATTAGTATAAATCCGACTTCACAACTCCAAATTGGTATAAATCCGACTTTACAACTCAAAATTAGTATAATTCCGACTTCACAACTCGAAACTACTAAATTCCCACTTCACAACTCGAAATTAGTATAATTCCGACTTCACAACTCGAAATTATTGTAAGTAATTCCGACTTCAAAACTCGGAATTAATATAATTTCGATTTCACTACTCGAAATTAGTATAATTCCGACTTCACAACTCGAAACTAATAAATTCCCACTTCACAACTCGGAATTAATATAATTTCGACTTAACAACTCGAAATTAGTATAATTTCGACTTCACAACTCGAAATTAGTATAAATCCGACTTCACAACTCGAAATTACTATAATTCCCACTTCACAACTCGGAATTATTGTAAGTAATTCCGACTTCAAAACTCGGAATTAATATAATTTCCATTTCACAACTCGAATTTAGTATAATTCCGACTTCACAACTCGAAACTACTAAATTCCCAGTTCACAACTCGGAATTAATATAATTTCGACTTCACAACTCGAAATTAGTATAAATCCGACTTCACAACTCGAAATTGATATAACCGACTTTACAACTCGAAATTAGTATTATTCCGACTTCACAACTTGAAATTACTATAATTCCCACTTCACAACTCGGAATTATTGTAAGTAATTCCGACTTCAAATCTCGGAATTAATATAATTTCGATTTCACAACTCGAAATTAGTATAAATTCGACTTTACAACTCGAAATTAGTATAATTCCGACTTCACAACTCGAAACTACTATAATTCCCACTTCACAACTAGGAATTATTATAATTCCGACTTCAAAACCTAGAATTAGTATAAATCCGACTTCACAACTCGAAATTGGTATAAATCCGACTTTACAACTCGAAATTAGTATTATTCCGACTTCACAACTCGAAATTACTATAATTCCCACTTCACAACTCGAAATTATTGTAAGTAATTCCGACTTCAAAACTCGGAATTTATATAATTTCGATTTCACAACTCGAAATTAGTATAAATTCGACTTTACAACTCGAAATTAGTATAATTTCGACTTCACAACTCGAAATTAGTATAATTCCGACTTCACAACTCGAAATTACTATAATTCCCACTTCACAACTCGGAATTATTGTAAGTAATTCCGACTTCAAAACTCGGAATTAATATAATTTCGATTTCACAACTCGAAATTAGTATAAATTCGACTTTACAACTCGAAATTAATATAATTCCGACTTCACAACTCGAAACTACTATAATTCCCACTTCACAACTAGGAATTATTATAATTCCGACTTAAAAACTCGGACTTAGTATAATTCCGATTTTGTGTGCAATTCTGCTCAAACTATGTTATGGAAAATCCTCTTTGCTTCATCCGTGATACTAAATAGGAGTTTGTTTGGCCATCCAAGGGGTGGAATAGGGGTGAGTTTCAAAAAAAATCATAGAAAGCACAAATGGCTGTGAACACGTGTCCGCTCGGGATATGTTATGGAAAATACTGTTTTTTTATCCTTAATACCACGTAGTAGTTTGCTAGGCTAGAAATTGATAGTAGCAGCGGATGAGCACTACCGATTATTCACGGGAATTGCAGGAGCAAACCGTTCGCAAGCATTGTGTGAAAAACTTATTCCAGACACCAAATGAATTAAAATCGCAGCAAAAATCTCTTTCCGAAGAAGAACCTGGATTTTCACAAAAAAGTAATCATCTACCCGAAAAATTGATCAAAGCGAAATCGAAAACTCCTACGTGGTATCAGTGATGAAGAAAAGAGCATTTTCCATAACATATCCCGAGCAGAAACGTGTACAAAGCCGTTTGTGCCTTCTGTATTTTTTTTTTTCGGAAACTCACCCCTACTAACAGATACCAGAGTGGTACAAAGTAGATACAATGAAATTCCTCAAAGCTGTAAATAAACGTGAAGATGTCACAATTTTGCGCCAATGGTGTGCATTCAATGACATTGAGCAGGCAATTTTATGAATCTATGAGTAACGTTCTTGTTATCCTCCAGACAGCTGAAATAGCAATTATTTTTATGGATGTAATCCATTACCGCAATTGAAAAAAGCATCGCCGGGGAAACATTTCAATTTAATTACAAAATTTATGTTTTCCTAAAACGCATCTGTTCGTATATTCGAGGAAAATGAAGGACAATTCAAACTGTATGTCTCCCAGGTTAAGCAAAAAAAATAAGTATAATTTTAAAAATTTAAAAACACGCTTCTATAACACATTGAACAAAAAATAATAATAAATAAAAAATATTAATATCACTGTGAAAAGAGCGTGGGACGCTTCGTTTCATATTTTCGTTTATGTTTTTATCCAGCATTCCACACTTTTGTCACAGTGATACTAATTGGTACAAACACACATACATACAGGTGAAGCTAAATAAAAGCACGTTAAAAGGGATAAAACATCGAAAATTCTCTGGGATGATCGAATTTCCGAAACACTTTTTCTTTTTTCAGAAAATCCCAAGTTACCCTCAAAAGCCTGTGAAATTTTTATTTGAATTGTAATCAAATTAAAATTTGGTACACATATTCAGAAAATGTAGAATTTTCTAAAAATTGGAAGAAATAAATTCAAATTTATTTTTTTAAGACAATAACTCCTCTCAGATTTATATTAAATATTCAACCCGGGAACGATTGTAAATAGAGCTTTCCTGCGATCACTAATCGATTCAGAATGATGAAATCATTATATTCTGTGGATTTCAGTCAATCAAAGAAAACAAAAATTATTCGTCCTAAAACTATGAAAAATACAAAACAGTCAGATCCACTTGAAATTTGCACTATATATGCAAAATTTCATGATGATTTTTGTATTTGCTCAGATACATGGTTTAGCAGAAAAATCGTATGAAACGTCGAAAATTCCTTGGCACAATCGAATTTTCTAAACTTTTTTTCAGACAATATTTCGAAAGATTTTTTGTCGAAAAAATTCATATATCCACAAACTCAATATTTTCCAAGTGAAATAGCGTATTCAATGAAACTAAGAAGTTTCCCTAGCCGAGAAGTTACTTGTTTTTTCAAGTAAGTATGCCCGGGAAACAAAAAAGCAACTACCTATAATTGAGGATACAATTTCGTGAATTCAGAAATATAAAATTAGTTCTAGTTTCATAGTATTCTGCAAAACGATCCGAAAAAAAATTATCATTATTTATAGGACTATGCTACTTGGCTCAAATTTTCTAACTGAAGAAGCATATTGTCAAACTGAGTGAGATATTCGCGGTAGGTATCACTTTCAGTGTCTAGAACTAACCACATCCTGAAACTTCAAAAACACTCTCACCTCAACCTAGCTAGGTACATCTTACAAGAATTTTTTATGAGCCATCAAGTTATTAAGTAGCTTTTGCCAAAGATTCCTCAAATTTTGCTCTGAAAAATTCACCTTACATAAGTCATAAGTTTTCAAAAACGACAAACAAGGCAATTGAACTCACCTAATGGGAGGTATCCTCGAATATTGTTGAAACTTCACCAAAATATTGTTTGAAGAGTACGAGAAAATATAACTGATGGCGAAATGAACTTGAAAACTTCGCGTCACCCAAAATGTCTGATTTGACGCTATACTATATTACAAGAAACAAGTGCAGGCAAACGTATCCACAACTCATAGCCACCCAGGACAAACATTTTTGAGTCAACAATTAGTTTCATGGAAAGCCACAGAATGACAGAATGACAGAATGACAGAATGACAGAATATACGATTTCGACCAGAAATTCCAAACCTGAAAATGATATTCTACCTTGATTTCAATTAAATTAGGAAGATCGAAGATACTACAGACATGCACAATACATATATAAAATACAATAGGTAGGTGTACCCACTATGAGTTTTGATTATTTGCTTGTTGGAGTTCGTATTTCAAATATCTTAGTTTCCATACGCTTGAGAAGTTAGGCAGCAATGACATTCATTGACGGGAAAATATAGTTCATGGCTGAGTCCGGTAACCTCTTAACCCTTATCGCTGTCAAATTGATACCGCGAAATCATAAGCTGCTGATGAATTTTCGGATCAGTTCCAGCAACAAATATCTATACCCCAAACGAAACTGATTATGCAATAGCTCTGGAAAATTCGAGATAGCCGTTCGGTCTCCTTTGTCGCTGAACATCAAACAACACACGGTTGATTGCGAGTTGAATGCTCTCTAATCTGTTCATCTTATCAAAGGTCTACTAACCTATGTGGCCAAAATATTGATCGGAGCTGGGCGTGGCCTACTGTTTGCAATATATGTCCTAAATACCGTGATCAATCTCGCGCCAACTAGGTATACCAGTATCAACATCTCGGAAAGAGCGTTTTTAATGGCCCGTTGCCGTTTTATTGTCAATCAAATCCGATGCACCCAATCGTTACGCCGGACCGGGAATAATCTGGCACGGTTGCGTTGAATCCTAAACGTATCAGCATGTGTGTTGTCTATTTCAAATTCTCTTACCGGGACAGTAGAGTGTTGGGTCCATGACAAACAAGGAGTCGTTCTTGCATGTGAATTACTAAGGTGAATGGCTTCTCCATTTTTGCACTAACATCACAATCACGGTTCGAAACAGAACACAGTTTTAGTCACTCGAACATTATAAAATTTTACGTTATATATTTGTGGTGCCGTATAGCCTCACCCCTTTTGTCATTACGGGCTAACAAACTGTAAAGCTGGAGTCGAATATGCCGACGTCTGGATGATTGTTGTGAGACGCCATCCAGTGGGTGGATCGGGAATTGTTCTCTACAGGACTCAGGATCACGCTGCACTGCAGTGGAATTCGGTCTTTTTTTATTTCGTTCCGGGGGTAAACGTCCAAGATAATTCCAAGCTAAGCGGCACGAGTTTGCTGCACAGTCGTCGGTTTTCGTTCGAAGGCGAGCAGCGTTTTTCTGACCGTATACGGTGTCATCCAGAAAGAAAGATACTCTCCGAGAAATAAATTGGGATCGGGACGAAATACTTTGACAAGTGACAATGGTATGCCATAATGAAAATCCAATACTGATACGACTTTCTCAACTTTCTGCTTCTTTTCATTGTCGAACCCAGTCAAGCGGCCCTCTTGATATTTGGTATAATATGGCGAAGGCAGAGGGCACAGACAGGATCGGGCTGGCACTATAGGGGGCAATATTATCTTCATAATCAACTTATATTACTCGATTTTCCAGTTGGATATTATCGTTAAGACTGAAATGATAATTCATTTGATTGTAGATGGTTGAAAGAGCAATACGATTTTGTGCCGTTTATGCGTTTTTGTAAGGGAAGTCTCGTAAGACAATTCCCAGTTTTTAATTGAGATCTGGAAATTGGCACACATTCTTTATTTCGGGATCGGAGATAACGGTTTTTTGTCAATAACAATAAAACCAAAATGGCCTCAAAATAAAATTTATTGCAGAAATTAATGCCAAACAAGCGTTTATTGAAATCCGTAAAAATAGTGAAAAATATGGAATTATGTTGTTTAAAAAAATGTTGCCCATGGTCCCCCTCGAATAAAAATGTGGCTTTTATTTAAATGAGCTGAAAATAAGAAAATACCCTTTCAAAAGTAAGTATAGTTTAATAAAATGTTTATATGTTGGCAGTGGAGAACAAAATACTGCTTTACAAACAGGTCATCAGGCCAACGACACAGTAAAGAAGATATATTCTTTACTGTGCCAACGATGTCCTATGCCTGTCCAGTGTTTTGCAGCCTCGCCAAGTATCAAATGGTACGAATAGTGATAGATACATTCGGCTGGTATATTTGCGAGAGCTGGTCGATACTCAGTCTATAGAATAGAATAAAATACCCATCTCTGAAAAGTTTATCGTTACTTTTATCATCGGAAGTCCATTGACCAGAGATATTGCAGCAGTCAGAGCACTCAGAGCCCACCATAACAGGCCAAAAAGGCATGGTGGACTCATTTACTAGGCATTGGATATTTTCCATGAAAATCTAGAAGCCGAGCTTAACGAACCATGTTTCGAACCCGGTTTTTTCGTTGTTTTTCCGGGAAATCCTTAGGACACCGAAAACTCGATAATAATAGTCCAATATTCTGATGTTTTGCATACGATCCAAGAAAATCCACACATAACTATAGGAGGAGGCGGGAAAGACAAAACTACGGCAGAGGATAACCTACATAAGAGCGTAGAGCCTGCCATTGAGCAGGTGTGAGCAGGTTTGCCCCGCCCTCTGATCACTCAGACGGGCAGGAGCAAACCATCACTGTAGAATGCAGTCAAACTCCCCATACACTGTGGCGAAGTAATAGTTTTACGATGTTTTATTTATTTATCTGTTGTGATGTCACTATATAATTTAATGCAAACGCGGTAATCAATACCGTTTTTGCCTTTTTTGCCTTGAAATTGTTCGACGATTTGACTGTTCATCATGAAAGTAGCTAGAGTACAACTATTATAATGACAGTTATGTGGAAAATTGCATTTATTCTGCGAACTTCAAATTTTCTGTCGACACGGGATTGTTTTATAAGCTACTGTCGACGTGGAGGCTTCAACTCACATAAAGACACACTTTCCAAATTGAAGCGGTCTCAAAACTCGCCTGTCATCCAAACTTTCCAATTTTTAGCACTCACATTATGAATTTATCAGGAAATATCAAGCAACAGGAGGTAAGCATCACTATATGATCAATCAATCAAAAATATGTAACATTAAGTTGATATGGAGATATGGAGTTTGTGTCATATTTATGTTTTGTTGTGTATTATGTATATTTTAATATTTTTCTTTTAACAATGTTTTCACTAGTTGGTGAAACTGTATAATTAGTGGTTTAACGGAGTACATTTGAGGGCCAGTACTTTATGATTCCGTTGAAATCATGATTAGTTTTGTTGATCATATTGAAAATTTTGCAATTTCATCACCATCATAGAATTGTATAGCGGAATTACAACAGATAAATAATTAATAAAACACCGTAAAACTATCCTTTGCCGCCTAAGGGTATGGGGAAAAGGATGGAGTTTGACTGCATTCTACAGTGATGATTCGCTCCTACCGTCGTCACGATTGGGAGGAGCTTGAAATACCTTTTCAAACAAATGGGTAGATAACCCATAAGACATCATGGATTTGAAGATTTTGCTTATTTCCGTCAAGAATACGGATAATCGTTATTATTTTCTAAAAAAAGGGTCCGTTAGTTGAATCCTCTTGTCGAAAATACCAATTCCAATGTTTGGAAAGGTTCACCAAGTTCCACCCACTTTGACGTCACGCTTAGGTGATCTATGGCAGGCTATTGTACTTTCATTATCGGATTTTCAGTGACCCAAGGACTTCCCGGAAAAACAACGAAAAAACCGAGTTCAAAACATGGTTATCATGGGATCATGGGTATCATGGTTATCGCTCGGCTTCTATAGATCTTCGTGGAAAATATCCAATGCCTGTTAAATGAGTCCACCATGCTTTCTTGGCCTGTTATGGTGGGCTCTGACTATTGTAATATCTCTTGTCAATGGACTTCCGGGGATGAAGTAAGGATAGAACTTTTCAGAGATGGTTTTAATGTACTGTTCTATTGACAGTATCGGCCAGCTCTCGCAAATCTACCAGCCGAATGTATCTATCACTATTCGTGACGATACGGAGTACTTCGTTTTGCATCCTCTCCATTCGTACCATTTGATACTTGGCGAGGCTGCAAAACACTGGACAGGCATAGGTCATCGTTGGCCTGATGACCTCTGTTTGTAAAGCAGTATTTTATTCTCCAGCGCCAACCTAGAGTTCCTCGCAATCAGTGTATTGCTGTATTGCTATGGGTGCATTCTGTCCAGCTGTACTCCCAGGTACCGCACGGAGTTTGACTCATCAATCTGATTGCCCAGAACCCTGACTCCCCCAAAGATCTCCACAATGGTTCTTTTCTTTGTAATTTTTGAGTTCTGTTATGTCAGGATTCAGCAATATTTTGTTTTTCGCTAGGTACGGCACGACGCAAGTGTCTCCAAATGGGGACGCAAAAGCAGGCACGTTCATAAACTATAGAAAACGGATTGGTGATCTGTATGATCTGTCACGTGATCTCATTGGATTGGGTCAGAAAACCAGAGTATCTAGGTTTCCGAAAAGCCCTATTATATACTTTGTATTCTGTGAAATAATGGACGATTTAATATCCATTTATGGAAATATATTGTAAAATGACTAAGATGTCATAAATACCAGTGTATCAACTTTTTCTCACTAGAAACCAAGAACTCATTAAACAAGCTCAAGTAGTTTTAAAAAATCATACTCATGAAGAACAAATATTCATATATTTTAATTTCGGCCAAGAAATAAGTATTGCCAATGAATATTGGAATATGCATTTGTGAAAATCAAAAATGTATCTGACAAACAAAAGCTATAAAACGGTCAAACACAAAGTGATTATTGTAAGTTTAAACTGCACGTTAAACTATGTTTAAACTTTAGTCCTAGACCTAGGTCTTGAGTTTAACTGGAACCTATAAACCCGGTCTTAAAAGGACGTTTAGTTGAATAGGTAATACTTATAATAATACTATTTTCTACTCCCATATCGTCGGTCCAATGCCAAAGTCACGAATGTGCATATTTGATGTTTTGAAAAAAATGCGTTTCAAAAATTCAAGACGTTGCTAAAAATAAAGATATCATTTTGGGTTACTGAACCATTATTGGGAGGTTTTCTGTTGTAAAACATTAAATAATGATATCTTTATTTTTAACAACCTCATGAATTTTTGTAACGCATTTTTCTCAAAACATCAAATATGCACATTCGTGACTTTGGCATTGGACCGACGATATATACTTTCATTCGTTTACTAAACATTCCCTAACTGTGCTATGATGAGATTCATTAAAATACACGCTTGTGCTATTGCAGGACATACAAAACCCAACTTTCATGTCAATTTGAAGACAATCTAAAATGGTGCTTATTTGCAAAACTTTAACTTTCTGATATTCAAACGTTCAGAAAAATTAGAGGAACCTTGTAAATACCGAGATTATGGTTTATTTCGAAGACAAAAAAAACATAATTTGCTTTATATTTTGGAAAATGTATTACTTATAGTTATTTTGTAGAACCGTGCAAGTTTTCATGCCTTATCTAAATAAACAGAATGAAAATATTATTTCAGTTTGACGAAAGGCATCATCATCAGTGTTTGCTCGTTTTTCGTTTCTCCTGCAAATCCAGTTTTATTGGTGAGTGAACGGAACCACACATTTCATTCTTTTTATTACTTTATTAATATTTTACGGATTTTGAAAAGGTGCCAAGAGAGTATAAACTTGTTCAGAAGACTAACAGTTTACACAAGGAAGGTGAATTTATCTATATAAACAAAAATGATTGAAATCATTCATAACTAAACAAAATTTTGTGTAGATTATAACCGAAAATATTCGTACTTATAGTCAGGTGTTTTATCCACAATATGATGATACTATGATACCCAATGCTGTCTAATGGGGATGTGATAAAGTGGTAAGTTTGAACCATGACACATTATCTTTCATAACCATAGTCGCCACCAGGATTTTTGTATAGCTTTTTTTTCGAATCTGGCTATATAACACAAAATTCCTTATCTGATAGAAAAACGGGCACCAATTCTATAATAATTAATAATAAATTTGATTCCATGTAAGATTTATTCGAACAGAATGATACATTTTCAACTAAATTGATCTATAAAAACATATAGTATCCCTCAGATTATACACTAAACCAGCCGCCACTGTTTTATGGTCCAACTCACCCCCAGTGTAAACAAACTCTCCTTAACGTCTTATACCCGCCGCCCCCCTCGCCTATGAATAGTATAAATTGTACCCGCAGAAAAGGAGTCCGAAACCGGTATCCAAAACATGTATTGTGTTGGTATAGGCATGGCATCTCTGTCTTTTAGTACTCGGAGGCTTGACGCTATAGCCCCAGAAAGAGTGTTGTTCCATGTCAGTTTTTGGTCGATTATAACTGACAATTGTCACTCTGAAATAGCAATTTTGTCACTTTGAACTGACAATTGCCTGTTCATAGTGACAATTACCAGTTTTAAAGTGGCAATTGCCAGTTCAAAATGACAATTGCCAATTCAAAGTGACAATTGCCAGTTCCAAGTGACAATATGGCAGTTCAAAGTGACAGTTGCCATTTCAGAGTGACCTAAGTGACAATTGTCAGTTCAAATCACACATTTTTCTTGTCCTTGTCTCAGTAGTGTGTTCCTTTCTAGTAGTGGGTTAAATTCGGTATATTGACCAGAAATAGCCGTTCACCATTCACTGTTGGGGTTCAAATTAACAGTGCCATTCCTGAGGTGGCGTAAGAAGTTAGTAACAAAGCCTACAAGAACACTTTTGGGTGAAGGACCTAGGTCGATGACCATTATCGATGTCAATAAATACAATCACTACTACTACTACTAGGTATATGTTCTGTTATTTATCGTTCTTCATTGGAGTAATAACTGATAATAACACGCGTGGGTTCAAACCCAACGGAAAACAGTTGAAACTCTACCTAGTACTAGTAGAGTTTTGATAGTCTCTATCTACCTAGAAGTAATTGAATCAAACATTACAATTACACGCTCTCGTATATTTGTATGCATCAATAAAACAACGTCGACAGTAAATTGGTAGTATTTATTGTCAATCAACACAAAAAACACAACACTCTAAAATAAATTTTAAACTTGGTTATGTGTTCATTAGTTCTATAATAAGCATCACGACAAATTATGACAAACCTTACCACGTTTCAGGGAAAAACATGTTCTCCCGAATAAATTCGTACACTAAACACTTTATCCAAAGCTCCATGAACGGGTAAAGCAAAACAAAAATACTATTCGAAATATGTAACTATAGCGGTTTTTGCGAAAATCTTCAATTTTATATGACAACCCGAAACCCGATTAGAACCCTCGATCGAAAAGTTGCGAAAAGAACGTAAAAGTGACCTGGTAATCTGGCATAAGTGTAAAACCTAAATATATATTATCTAACAGGATGGGTCCAACATACTTGAATAGGGTATTCGGGTTACACGTGTTGAAATAAAATATTTAGATTGATCTACTTCCTTCTGTTTGTACGGTTGGTTGTCTATGTAATGGCTGTGAACAAAGTTAGGTAGATGATGTGAGTTTTCCACAGAATATAGTTCTTTGAGAAGTTATGGACTGTGCAAAACATTGTGAATTTTACCATTTCAAACAAAATTGATTTATTTTAGCCAAATTCGCCTATTCCGAAGCAAGGGCCAGTCCTGAAGCACTTGCGACTTACTAGCATATGCATTTTTGACGCTTGTGCCTGAAAACTGCACTACCAACTACCATTCCCATACGTTTCTATCACAAGATCGTATTTTATTTTGTTGACGTATTTTTCACTGTAGGTAACTTTTATTACTAGAACATATCCTAATTCCATAATTTCCATACGTGCTTACTCTGCATTTTTCAAAAATAATCAGTCGATAGTCGATCCCTAACTGGTGTTCTGTGATCATGCGATTTCGGACGGTAAAAAAGAAGTAGATATGTAAACGTTACTTCATGTTAAAAAAAAAGTCTGCGACGCGATAACAGCTGATGCTGATGGCTGATATTTACCTTGGACTTTTAACTACTGTTTTTTTTAAGAATATAGTTCTGTCGTAGAAGGTGGTCAATATTTTGAAGGATTCATTCAGAGTCTAAAAAAATATCACATAAATTAAGTTTTTTTTTGTTGAAACACCCCTTCATGTATAATTTTGGTTATTGAAGAGGATTGGTCATAGCTAGGTCGATAAATGACAATGGTATTTCTGGAATAATTTGTCTTTCGCATCTCCAATCCGCCAGTCCATGAGATCGTAGTGTGATTTGTGTTATTTGTTGTTTGTCATATTGGGTTTTTACATTATTTATCTATTTATTCATACATAATAAGCTTTGAAATACGTAATTTTTGTGATATTTATTAATAACTTTACGAAATGCCTTCAAAACAACGCAAAATCGCTGTCATGGGTTACAGATCAGTAGGTATGAAAGTTTTGTTTTGATATTTGATAGAATGTGTAACTATTCCTCTATTTCAGGAAAATCCTCACTTAGTATACAATTTGTTGAAGGCCAATTCGTGGATTCCTATGATCCTACTATAGAAAACAGTGAGTACTTATTTTCAAAAATGAATGAAATCTCTAGATATACACTATTCTTTAGCATTCACTAAATCTACTAGAATAAATTCCCAAGAGTACGAACTGAAGCTCGTAGATACAGCTGGTCAAGATGAGTATTCGATATTTCCATCCCAGTATAGTATTGATGTGCACGGATATGTCCTAGTCTACAGTATAACTAGTGCAAAATCATTTGATGTTGTCAAGTCGATTTATGAAAAATTATTGGACATAACCGGAAAGGAACAGTGAGTATATATCACAATGCAAGCCCATGCTTTATTATTGTTTTCGCAAATATGAATAGACAATATGTGTATCTTTGATATCCAAAAATAGGCCTCTTTTTCTTCATGCCATGTAGTAAGAGTTGAAGCACTGATATAGCATAATAAATATCTTGTATATTCGTTTGATTTACATGAGATTTTTATTCGAGAGTTCATCCTATTGCATTGATTCCTTCATTGAACAGTTGTACATCCATCTCCATTGTTTCAGTGTTCCAGTGGTTCTAGTTGGGAATAAAACAGATTTACATATGGAAAGAACAATATCTTCTGAGGAAGGTAAACGGCTAGCAGATGAATGGAAGGCGATTTTTCTAGAAACATCTGCCAAACAAAATGCGGTAAGAAGTCCTTTGTAGTGTTTTGTACTTTGCAAAGCTACTGGAATATATAAATCTCATTGAAGTCAATTAGTTCTACTGTCTTGTGTCCATTTCACAAAGAAATAAATAAATGACAATAAATGACAGGTAATGTAATCATCTATCTGGTGGAAGATTATACTGTTAGTGTATAACAAAGAAATGAAACTGTTGGAAAAATAATATTTATCCAGCTCAATTTTCTTTTCATTGTATTATGTGCGGTCATGGTGTCATATTTGCAGTTGTTGATTGTCTCTATCGAAACATTAATGATTATAAAGTAGCTCCAGTGGTAATATGCGACTTACCAAAGGCCTTTGACTGTTAAAATCACAGAATACTGCTGAGAACGTCAAGATGTTATGGTTTACATAATGTACCTCTGAAAGCTTTCAAGTCTCATCTGTTTGATTGCAGTCAGGAAGTTTGTGTAACCTCTCAAGAGACAACGATGGATTATGGTGTTCCACAAGGCTCTGGTTTGGGCCCCATACCATTCCAAGTATGTGAATGACCTCGCGGCAATAGAAGCAGAATTTTAATAAATCTAATAAATTAACTCTTAAAATTATAAATATAAATGATAATAAAATTAACAAAAAGTTGCGAAAATCGTAAGAAGATCCGTACATGATCATGAAGAAGATAAACGACCTCGTCTACGGAATCCATAAGCCATCCCGAGGAAAATCTTGGGTCGTCCGTTTCAATAGGTTGGTTTTTCACTCAGAAAATCACGACCAGGTTCGTTATCAACGAATATTTGAATAACTTTGGATAAAAAAATAATGAATATTCGAACGATTCAGTATGCAGTGTGCTTCGTAGATTTAGAGACAATATAGTCTGGATCATTAGTTCCATTTCGTTTAAAATCAAGGCTGGACCACCGAAAATTATCATTTTGGTCTCATTTGATGCAAAGTGGCATCTAAAAAAATGTTTTTAAGATAATTGTGGCCGACAAAAATTTTGTAAACGTAAAAGACAAATAGAATGGTTTGGTTTTTTGCAAATATTTCAAAAACTATTTGAGATAACCAAAATTTGAAAAAAGATCCTGAAAGAGCGGAAAATTTCCTATAAAAGTCATAACTCCTCGAACTGCACCAACAATATTTACAATTTTTATTCAGAGGTGAAAATTGAGCTGAAAACGGCCCGTCGACCGAATCAGAAGTTTGATAAAAAAAATTAATCGATAAAACAATAAATCGTTAACAAAAAAAATGTAACCCAATGTTCTGATTAACAATGCTTTTGTTAATTAGTTGATTTTTACCAGTTGAAAGTTAACATTAAAACGCTGAATATTTCACAACTAAAAACCTACAATTTTTTTTACTTTTTGGATCTACTCTTGAAAGGGTTTAGAAACGATCCCCGTTGGTAAAATTGAAAATTTTTTATTTTTCACCTTTTTTACAAAGGTATTGAAAAATAAAGAATGTGGATAAAGCAATCATGATTTTTTTTTTCGATTATTCTGATTATTTTGTTCTCTTATTACTGAATTACTTTCATTATTTTAATAATTGTTATAAACAAGTGCATTGTTGATAAGACTTCTGAAACATTTTTCTCGGTAATCTAATCCTTGATGACAATAATGATTTTCAAGAAAAAATCGTTTCTTAAAAAAATGTTTTATTGACAAAAACCGCACTTGTTAATTAACTATTTTATTTGTTACTAAATACTAATATTAGGGAAGCATTTTTTTAAATCATCACATTCTTACTTTTTTTAAATATTTATTAAATTTACTTTAAAATATTATGGAAACAAGTCTTTTTTGTGTGTTTTTTTTTCTCTTTTTTATTTAACATCTCTTGGAAATGTCACTTTCTCAAGTGTCAAAACTGAGGTACTAAACCGATTGAAACGTCGTGCTCATAGAAAAAACTCCAGACAATGGAAGTCCGCAGTGAAAGTAATGAATTTTATTTTAAACGTCATTTTCATCAAATTCCCAAAAATTTTTTTTTTTTTAAAAGTCTTGATAATGCATTTGTTTATAACAATTATTATAGTAGTAGTAATAAGAAAACAAAATAATTAAAAAATTCTAATTGCCTTATTCACATTCTGTATTTTTTAATACCTTTGATTGTTAATAAAAAACTGAAAAATCAATTTCCAAGAAAGAAACTAAGTTTTTGTTAACTTTCAACTGGTAAAAATTATCTAGAGCTTCTACCCGGTTCAACTTTCACCTCTAAATTAAAATTATAAATATTGCCGGTACAGTTCAGGGAGGCAGCAATTTATTAAGGTAACTTTCTGCTTTTTCAGGATCTTTTTTCCAATTTTGGTTATTTCAAATAGTTTTTGAAATATTTCCAAAAAACCAAACCATTCTATTGTCCTTTACGTTATTGTTTGTAACTTTTTCAATTTTTGTCGGCCGCATCTTTCCTATCATTTTTTTTAGATGCCATTTCGAATCGAATAGGACCAAAATCATAATTTTCGGTGGTCCAGCCTAGGTTTTAACGAAATGGAACTTGTGAACCAGACAAATACAGGTTATTTGAAAAACTGATACAAATTATTTCAATATTTTCAGTCCGTTTCTGAAATCTTCCACATATTGCTGACGGAAATAGAAAGGGCCGACGGAAATATCAACGAAAAATCGAACTGCACCGTTTGTTAATGACTGTGCTAATTAAATGGGTTGTTCTTAATTGTTGGAAATATTAATTTTGTAAATTACTGTTCAACTGTAGATATCAATTCGAGAAATCATAAAACCGTTTTATATGTAAATACCTATATTTACACTATTAGTCTCAAGTTAAAAAAAATATTTATACATTTGTTCGCTAGTTTTTGTACTTGAAATATATTTGTGATATAAATTCGTTCTGCCCACTGACAGTTTTGCACTAACACCCCTTATGACTTTTCGGCGTTTCACGACGATTGACTTTGATCATGAAACAATCAGGGAGATATGGGGTGTTACTGCTAAATTATATCAGTGATACAACTTCTTAGTAATAGTAGATATATTTATTTTTATCCATTGTGTATGTTAATGGGTTTATCGTGTATTGTATAATTATTATAGTCTGTGCGATCGAATACCAGACAGGATTTTCGGGAAAATAATACAGTCTTGAAAATTAATCAGAAAGTGACAATGTGAGAATAAATGTCCAGGTTCCTACGATACATTTTAGCAATATTTTCAATAATGTGATTATTTCTATGGCATTCTCAGCTGAAGGACTGATTATTATCTAGAACATCCTACGAAAAAAGTGTGCCTCAAGGAAACTATCATTTGCCAAGTGAGATATCAGATCATCGAGAGATTAACCAAATGCGAGTTGCCAGTGAAACACACTGTATGTTTACTCATTGTTTACAGAGCTGCGTTAACATATTACACTAACAGAAGAAAAACCGTATTCACCTCTGTTATGAATACTTGTAGGTGTATTCAAAAAAAAAATTTGTCGCCGTTTTTACTGAAAATGTAAATGAAAGTATTTTGTTTCAGCCAATTATCACTTTCAGTCTATCCCTGTGATGAAATATCTATATATTCTCTACTTTTCTACGAGATTATTATCGAGTCTTCAAATTTTCACTCAGTAAACGTGAATTGCTCTAGAATTAGGGTAATTATTAACTTTTTCTTTGCCATCGTGTGTTCATTATTTTTTGTGTTGGGTGTCAGCTCTGTAAACTTGAAGCCTATGCATTCTGCACATATCAAGTATATCTTGAATCTAGTAAAAGTATATTTCAAAAGTTGATGAACCATTGGAGGATACTATATTCAAGCAAAAGAAAGTTATTTCTGCCAAGGACGACAGTGAGAAAATGTTCGATACAAATTTTGCAAAAATCGTATTGGCACTTATCCAGAAGTTTGTAATTTACAAAATATTCGTTGCCGATTTTATTTTCTTAAAAAAGAAACCACCATTTAAAATACACAGATTATTTCTTGTTTTTTGAATGAATTGGTGATTACAGGATTTTTGTCGGAGAGTTTACAGTTATCTTGGGCATGAAATAGTTTTCCTCAAATGAAAATGATGTTTTGGTTGAATTCTACAATAGATAATTTTGTGATCTTCTGAATATCTAATTTAGAAATGAATTCCTCGAGTACAAAAAATCTGGGGTTAGAAAGTAAGTCAGTTTCATCTAGTTGAATAATTTGGCTTCAATGAGGTCGATACTTTGAAATATACTACTTACTGCATCAAGAAGCAATATTTTGTACTAAATCGTTGTTTGTAACTGCCATTTTATCGTTTTATTCAGTGTTATTGTTGTCTATTTCTCCGCTAAACAATATTTGTTTAATTAGGAATCAGTTTGGTGGTGTAGGTATATCATAATCGTAGTTGGAAAAGTCGTGTATGTTCTCATATTGATTTTATCCTAGGAACTATATTTATTATTTATAAATTCTGTAGAATTGATCATATTTACGTCAAAAATTATGTATCAATGCTGTCACTCAAACTTATCAGCATATTTGATGTTTGATTCAATGTCTTATTGGCCTGAAAGCTTATTTATTCAATTGTCTTCAATCCAAACTTGACAGAACTTCTGGGTGGTACATTTAATTGTAAAACAGTACTGATATGGTTTTGCTCTTACAAAAATAATGTAGGAAACTAAGTTGGTAGTCTAGATCATTAATGGGGTATATGTTAATTGTTTATGTGTGAATAACACTCGGAATTACCATAAGGGACAGCCTACCACAAGTTTTATGTTGTGGTAGTTCATTTGTTCCACTTCTTCACTGCTTTCCTGTTCAGCTAGTACATTTTTCTTCATTACTTGTGATGCTGGCGTCGCTTTTTATAACACATTTCGAAAAAAAAAGTGTTTTTCAGACTCTGGTAAAGTGTAGAGGTGAAAATAGTTCAGAACTTCGATGCTAGTACATAGTTTTGTATAAATAAGCATCAAAGCTCGGTCTGGATCCTGCCTTTATGGTAATTCCGAATATGTATTCACATAAGATACTTCAAATGTATATAAAAATCTACTTAAAAACGTTATCACAGATATAGTGACTACTTTATGACATTTCAAGTATTCACTTCGAGGTATAAGATTTGAGACAAAATACAACTGGGGGAACATAAGGTCCTATACCTGAGCCGTGGTCCTTGAATTTCGCTCAAACACAGGCAAAGTATCTGATAAAAGGGTCTCTTTAGTGAATTCGTCCTCACATGCCAGTTTGCATAGGACGAAGATCACTGAGACCATAACATTTCATAGGAAAATCAGGTTAATTTTGCTGCATTCAAGTACAAAATAACAGGTGTAGGAACTTGTAAGAAAATATTGTTTAAATATTATGAAGTTATATTTCTTAAAGGTGTTTTGATCAATCGTATGTAGTATATTGAGTGTAGGTATTCTAACAGATTTGATCTATTTTTCATAATATAATTTAATAAATAAATTAACTATCAATTATATGTAAATACAAATAGAGCATTATTTTACATGATGGGTTCAAGATGACTAATGCTTTAGAGTGCCTAATATTACAATATTATAAATATCAATTCCAGTAACTCATTTGTTTCTTCTACAGTGTGCCCAAGATAAGGATGAACAGCATGGGGATAGCGGTAACACGGTAGGTCAAATGGGCAAAAAGTTGCGCAATTAAGGGGTCAATAAATAGATGTTGAGAAATCCCAAAAATGTTGTTTACTTCCGGAGATATTCGGAAAAAAACGAAATTTGGCGATTTGGTTTTTATATTTATCCGAAGTTATTTGAAAAGTTTCGAAAAAACCAAAGGCACTTTCTCATTGCCACTTTTTTTTTCCTCTACAAAATGGCGCTCACAAAATCTCCGTAAAACGTTTCGTTTGGAAGAAACCATCATCAACGTCGTTGCATTCGCAATGAAAAATGCTATGTCCTACAGGGTGTACATTTTTTCGTGCCATATAAAAAAACAAAGTTGATGATGGTTTCTTCAACGAAACGTTGTACGGAGATTTTGTGAGCGCCATTTTGTAGAGGTAAAAAAGTGGCAATGAGAAAGCGTTGGTTTTTTCGAAACTTTTCAAATAACTTCGGAAAAAATTAAAATCCAAATCGCCAAATTTCTGTTTTTTCCGAATATCTCCGGAAGTAAACAACATTTTTGGGATTTCTCTTCATCTATTTATTGAGCCCTTAATTGCGCAACTTTTTGCCCATATTGACCTACTGTTTAACTCTTACCGAGATCCTTATGCTGTTCATCCTTATCTTGGGCACACTGTATATGTCCCAGTTATACCCATCCTTATTCCGAAATAATTTCAAAGCATGGCCACTACGCAACCTTGGGGAACCCCACAAATTTTTATTTCGTGTTCCTTAACAATAACGGGTGTATCTGTAGGATATGTTATTGAGATCACTGGACCAAAAATGGAGCTTTCAAGAAGCCAACAACAGTTTTGGCGAAATCATTCATTGGGTAGTGATTAAGTACTTTTCGCGAACAGTTTATCTCGTGAAATGATATCGATGCGACGTGGGAATTGCATTTCTCACCAACTTACAAAGTTCAGTTTTAACCAGGCTCGTCCAAGAGGAACAAGACTTTGTCCAACATTCTAAAGAATTGATTTCGTGGTGTAGGGAAATTAATGGTTGGAATAAAATCAAATAAAAATTTTCAAATATATTTCAATTCGACAAAAATGAGATACATTTTTTCAAGACAAAAACGCCAAAATATCTTTAAAAAATCAATGAGAGGAACCCTTAACTACAATATATTTCCATAATTTTATAATAAATACTTCAAATCTAGTATTATATCACCAATCAGTTATGAAAGGATGATCTATTATTGAACATTACAAAATTACGAAAAATAATTCAAACGACAAAAATACCTCTGCTTAGATTCATCGAGTTTTTCTTTTTCTATAAATTATGTACAAAGTCTACGAAACGGGGGTAATTTCAAGATTATATAGGGTAAATCTTACCAAATTTTCATATTTTCTACAAACTATATACAAAGTCCACGAAACAGGCGTAATTGCAAGAAAATATGGGGTAATCAACACTCACCACATTTGTTTTATTATTAAAATCGCTTATAAGGGCGCATGCACCTCTTGTAAATTGTAAGAATATAAACACAAGCAGTTTTCTCTTTATACAGCAAGTTAGTACTCATACAATATGAAAATTTAATACGTCGTTTCTTATAATAGGTTTCTCTCGTTTTGTACTTCTCTGTTACTGTATTAGATCGGTTTGGTCACGGCCTTCTTGATACTCCGAGCCGTGGTGCGAAAATCGACAACACCGCATGGCCCACAGAACGACCGTCTCGTGTATAAATATATATACCGTTGCCTATCAGTTCAAAGAAGTTTCCAATTATCAATTATTAGTTTACAATTTTCTAACTAACTGATCGTAACTGTAGATAAGACCTGATATTTCAAACTACTAATGAATTATTACGAACATCTCAACACTTCTGAGTTCTATCACTGAAGCTAAGTTCTCAATGAGGTGATAATTTTCAGAAAATATTCTGGTGAATTCGGAAAAACTGAAGGAACTCTAGCATTTATCAATCACACGTACTATAGACCCGTGCCAGTGACTCAAATTTTTACATGAATCGCAGATATCCATTTCTTCCACAATTATACATCTTTTGACAAAAATCGTACGTTAATTTATCATTCATAACACAAACATTTCATCCTTCAACGGCTGATTTACGTAAATAAGTATCAAGGATGCCTAGAACAGGTCGTCGTTACAGTGTTGTCCAATTTCCTTACCATGGCCAAGTATTGAGAAGGCTGTGATTTGGTTTTAACTTCAAAGTGCTTAATGAACGTTTGGATTCTTGAAGAGTGGCATTGATATATATTTATATATAAAACAACACCACTGTGCTCAAAAGATTTACCAACAACATCACTAAACACTTCATAGTGATGTATGATAACGTGCTTTGGTTGCATTTCTAAATTAAAAATGTCGAACCCATTGTACAGTCGAGTTTTCGCAACAATAACACTCTAACAAAACTAAAACTTAAAAAAAATCACATTTTCCGTCGGTTATATAATTTAAAAATCACGTAGCTTCTTGCGTCTTGAAGCATGCATGGATGCCACAATCACAACTAATTCGGCAACATTATTGTGTGCTGCTCTTATTCCTGACGAAGTGGACGGTCCAATTTCAATCGAAAGAAAGAGAGCATGAATCTGAGCAAATCACGAAAACTAATCCAAAGGAAAGTTCTAGGAAACTCCCAACTACGAATAAGCTCTATATCAGCGATATCAGAGGAAAGTAGGCACTTTGTCTACTTGAGGTTTCCTATTTCGTATCATCAAAGCCGACCTCCAAGAAGGAAAATAAAAACTCAACCAATCAGAACAGAAGAACCAAACGTATTAAAAAAACTCCGCCCACTTCAGATTTCCTCCACTCGAAATCAGGCCATCAGACACTTTTCCGTTGCCACATCGCCTTTGAAAATATCCGCCACACTCATCGTCCGGTAGAATTACCGGAAATTAGCAATTCCGTTGGTTATCAAAATATACAAAGTGATGCATGCAAATATGTTCGAATCAGATGCGAAACAGTTCGAAAGACAAAAACCCTACGGCTTGTGGGGACCAGGCGGGCCTACTCTATACCGCGAGGTCCGTCGATCGGCATGGTATGGAGAACTTCGTCGAGAAGTTGAAGTGCTCTGTGAAGGTGGACTTCGATCCAACAGGGTGTTTCCTTTATCGACTGCCGGGGATAGTCTGGACCCCACCCTTTGACGAAGCTCAATCTCAGGATGCAGAGGCGGCGTAAATCGTCGACGCCGATTCCAGTAGCGGCGGATAAGCCTAAAATAAAAAAAAAAAATTTTTTTTATAATTGGCATTTTTATTGGGATCGCCCGATTAGGAAAAATGAATGAATGAGTAAAATCTCGCATTAATTTGTTATAACTTCTATTGTATAACTGTTTGAAGTATATTTTCAACTTGATTATTTCACATTTTGAACATACTCACAATTGTTTTATAATTTAATTATTCAATTGTAATAAGTATAATAAGTATAAATGGGCCGCGGTGGTGTGCGGGTTGAGTCTTCGCCTCATAAGCCAGAGAGCGTGAGTTCGAATCTCAGCATTGCCACCGGTCTCGTGCATGGCATCATCACACGTATCAAAAGGTAAGGGCTACGTCTTCCCCTAGCTCGCACAAGTCTCTGACTTTTGAGGGTTGCACGTAAGGGTGCAACCGGTTGACGGATATAACAATTTTAACAATTTTAACAATTTAACGTATTCAAAAATCGTGAAATTTTCAATTAAACATTATAATAAATGATTTATTTTTTCATTTTATACATTGTGTTCTGCGTTAATATCATTGATATAGCAAATAGGGAGTAGCGGACCCAGAACGCTGCCTTGAGGTACACCACAATCATTAAATATTCCACTTCATTATAAATACGGAATTCAACAAATAAAGGTATACTCACTTATAGCAGGAGCAATCCCTCCAACAGAATGTGGACCGGGAATATGACCCGCCACTGCAGCTGCTTGTGCTGCAGCAGCAGCTTGAGCTGTAGCAGCTTGGGTAGTCATCTGATGATGGCACTGACGTAAATCAAACACCTGCACAAAGTTCAAAATCAACTTCTATGAACGATAAAGTGGACCATTAAAATATAATCTCACGTCATAAAATTTTGCCAAACAAAATGTAGAAGATCATATTATTATTATACCAGACAAATCACATACAACGAAAATAACTATTTACAGAGATGAAAGAAAACATTGTACCCAAAAATGAAAATAATAAAGTGATAAATATATATATATATATACGAAGATATCTAGTTAGCCTAGACCGGTTGCATGGATGAAAAAAATATTTTGTTACCATACCAACGATCAGAAATTCAGAAGTGTCAATGTAAAAAATGAAGGAGGTTTTTTGGGGGGAAAACCCCTTTCAACTCTATATGAACTGTTCAACTCGAAAACGTTTGAAGTTAGAGTACTTTCGAATGCCTACCGATTCAGAATGAATTTGAAATAAAAATATCATTACATTTTTCAATGAACACAGTAGCAAATTTTCGAAATTTTCGAATTGAAAGTGTAGAGATTTCGAAAACAGCATATGAAATCTTTAACTGACTCGAAAACGACTTCAAATCCGGCGTGCACACTGAAAAAAGATTGAATTTTTCGAAGATTGGTGAATTTTTTTTTTAATGTTTTGTAGGGAAATGACCCATCTCAACTCCAGATGAACTTTTCAACTCGAGAATGGTTAAAGATAGAGCAATTATGCGAATCCCAAACGATTCGGATAAACTTAGTATTAGGCTTCGAATTTAAAATGAAAATATCAACAGATGAAATTGATGATTAGCAAATTTTTGAAATTTTCAACTAGAAAGTGTAGAGGTTCCGTGAAATCTTCAATTGACTCGAAAACGACTTCAAATTCGGTATACATATTCAGAAAAGATGAAATTTAACAAATGTGAGCAGAAAAAAAAATGTAAATGTTTTTGAGGGTGAGTAATTGACTCGGAATCGACTCGAAATTTTTTGAGCATATTCAAAAAAAGATTGAATTTCACTCATGTGAGTTCAAAAAAAAAATTTGTTGTTTTGGATGAAAATGGCCGTATGAACTTTTCAAATCGAGAACGGTTAAAGATAGAGCAATTCTGCGAGAAAAAATAGATTCAGAATGATCAAATTAGTATAATCTGTGAAATTAAAAAAAATAACATCAACAGAAAATTTTTTGGAATGAACACATAAGCAAATTTTCGAAATTTTCCACTCGAAAGTGTAGAGGTTCAGAAAAAAGCCTATGAACTCTTTAATTGACTCGGAATCGACTCGAAATTTTGTGAGCATATTTAAAAAAGATTGAATTTCACTAATATGAGTACGAAAAAAAATAAAATTTTATCAACTCTGTATGAACTTTTCAACTCGAGAACGGTTGAAAATAAAGCAATTCTACGAACGCCATCGATTCAGAATGATGAAATCATTGAGCTCTGTGAAATTAAGATGAAAATATCAACAAACTTTATTTTTTCAGTTCAGAGGCATTGCAGGTTCGTTGTAATAAAAATATTGAATTAAGAGGAGAGTATGTTAAATATTTCGACTTCCAAATTTTGTTTCCTTCTATAGTAGGCTACGAACTTTTCAATACATCCTCATATAGCATATACAAAAAACAAATGGAGAAAACACTGTTTACCTTGATATATGCGCCAGGATAGATTTTGTGCACGGCATCTCCCGGTTGCCTTCCAGCCTCCCTATCCAGATAGTAACTCTGAACAAACACCGAATGATCGCTCAAACACCTCAACCAAACGTCTCCTTCGCCCCTCAGATCCAGCTGCACCCCTTTGCCGATATGCAAACGAGCTCGTTCGCTCTGCTCAGTCCTGTGAACGTTGCTCAAAGCACCGAGGCAGAACCTGTTGCCACCCGAAGGATCGACGTACCCGTCTATGGTGACATTGGGACAGTTCGAGGGCACTTTGAAAGTTTCTCCGACTTGGGTGTCGAGTTCGAAGTACGCAACCGAACACCAGTACTCAGGAGCAGGCTGGGAGGACAGCAGGCCCGCTATGTTGACCTCTCCGCCCATCTGATTCGGAGAGTTGTGATTCCCTGCGGAAAAAAAATATACGATAACACAAAAACAGCATAATTTCACTCCCAACCGCATAGTGTGAAACGGAACGATGCAGAGTAAAAGAATGCTATAGTGTCCTTTATAAGTGGAAATATTTCCAAAGAAAAAGCTCTGAGGTGTTGTCTAGTAAGCAAGACTTACCATTTGTATACAGGGCTATTCAAATTCGAGTCTATGCATGGCGATGTCGGTAACAGTACAAGACAGAAGGACGATTAAGAGCATTCACCACCTTGATGAAACTAGAAATCGTTTCACATAGCCCAGAAGTTTTTTCAGTGAAAACCATCTATCACAAAAAAAAAGTCTCATTTATTGTAATTCCGGAAAGTCAATGATTTTTTTTTCTACATTAAAAAATAGAAATGAATCTACATAATCGAAAAAATAATGACTCTCCGGTATAAGAGCAGTAAGTATAAAAAATAACAGTTTTCATGAAAACCTGTCTATTTTTGAACGAAACGTTTTCCAAGATTGCAAAATCTTCATCTGATTCATGCTCATTTAATCATTTATATATATCTCATATATCACCATAAATAGACTCCAATTTGAAAAGCGCGAACCAACTAGGTGAAATGAATACTATTAATATTATTATTATCTGTAGAAATGGCTGTCCATCTCCAGTACCTTTAAAAAAAAACTCAAATGTACCAAGCCATAAAATTAATCAAACACAATATAGAAACCACCATAAAGTAAGCTAATGAAACTTCAAAATTATAAATGATATTCTCCACTCGCGAAATTAAACCTTACGAAAAATACCGAGAGAAAATTTCAAAGTTGTTGGAAAACAATGAACAATCACCTGTTGAAGCAAAAAATAAAAATACTCTGAGAACAACAGAAAAAAGTGTCGGAAAAGCTGAAACTAAAAAAAAATCGAAACGGCAGTCTAACAGTAATTCCTCAAATAAAGTTAACAGTGTAATCCCCAGTGTTGCCACTACTCATGAACAACGAGTAAACTCGGGACTTTCAAGAAAGGAAACATCTGAAGCAAATAATAATCTCGCTGATAACTTGACCAAACACTAAGATGCCATAAAATCGTGAGATATATGAAAGAGTTTGAAGTTCTTCAATTAGAAAAGATTATCTAATTAAAAAAATAAGCTCAATTAAACTGTACTATTATATAAAAAATAAAGTACGGCTGAAGGAACTCGGTCGATGGCCATTCGGATTTATTACCATTAAAGAATATTTATTATCATTATTAAAAAATAATTAACTCAACATTACGACCAAGTACTTTGAATTATTGCGAGTTATTGATACTTGGTAAACACTATTTGATTTTATATAAAACCAATTTGTAGGAAAGTCCATTTAGAAAAGTTTTAACGCTGCAATAGAAACAGAAAAATCATATTTCTGACATACTGGTTCACCATGGCATCTATCTATCTACAAATGTACTGAGGAACGTCACTAAAACTAAGCATCTGTACCCTACAATCCTTTACACAATCCACCAAACCTCCTGTAAATATCTAGTGCAAATTGCTGATGGCCTAGAAAACTGTTTCTCGTGGTTGTCTCTGAAGATAACATAGAACTTTCGACAGATTCATTCCTACTACCAAACGGTACCAAAAACGCATATGAGTACCACCTGGAACAGAATCCATCAAATTGACGTATTTTACCACACGCTTCATTTGCATATCTTTTAGGATGAGGCCAAATACTGCCTCCTCTTTAGTTTCACTTTATTCCTAGTTGCACGTTTTTATATCCATGTTATCTTCATCAATATGTTAGCACAAAGTTTATAACAAGGTTCAATAATGATGATAATAGGTGTATTCCCTTGTTTAACACATACGGAGTATACGGACATTGCACAATGCAATATAACAAATTTGATTTTGTTAATGAGCCAGTCTTTATTCCTGTTTAACCTGAGTTAGTTCAAGTTAAATTTTCAAAATCAAACTTCTTACTTAATCACCATGTATACCTGTCTTAATTAGGTTGCAACACGCATTATCCCTATCCTTATAGTTGATCAATTCTGATACTGACCAGTGAGTTACCCCTTATTATCATAACCTGTCGTCAACAGGTAAATAAATTCAATGTAGTAGTAACCTAGACCTGCTCAATAGCGATAATGACCAGTAACATTCAATTGGTTTGTCCTCATTAGCATTACCTGTCATTGACAGGTAAATTAATTCAATGCAGTAACAACATTCTGATGAAAATTAGATGCTTTTCAAGGTCTCAACTGAATTGAGTTGAAACACCGATAGACTTACTCGATAGCGATAAAGACCAGTAACATTCCAATTGGTTTGCTCTCATTAGCATTACCTGACGTTAACAGGTAAATTAATACAATTATTTAGTTAGTATCCTACTGATTTGCTTGTCCTCATTAGCATTACCTGTCGTTAACAGGTAATTTAATTCAATATAGTAGTACCCAGTTACCAAAGACAACGTAGTTTTTAAATGATACTCCAAATAATCTCCGTTTACCAAATTTCAACTTTCCAATCCAACTGCAAGATAAAGAACTCCTAATACCCTAGATAAAGTACCGTGTATATCTGTATCGATTGGTCATTATACTATTATCTCTATCCTAAAACTAGCTTAGTAGCGATAATGGCCCATGACATACCAATTTGTTTACCCTGGCCAGCATTACCCGTCATTAACAGGTAACGGAATCCTGTAGTAACCCACTGATGAAGGTAGCATGGCTTTCAGATATGTCTAGAAACCAAGTGTCCAAAACCTAAATCTTTTACGTTATTGATTATTTATTGCATGTTTGCTATACTATTGAATGAATCTGAAACGACTCCAAGCCCATCGTTCCGTTTCACACTACCGCATGTCACGCTATCCCAAAACCGCATGGATTCACTCGAACGTAAGTAACTTACAATAGGCATTGTGATGGTTTCGATCAGGAGGTTGCATCGATTGTGTATAGGTTAAAGTATTTGACCCCGTCCAAGTACCACCAGCACCAGGTAAAGCTTGACCGATAGTAGGTGTTGGTTGCGTACCCGAAACAGTCCCATTGTTGCTGGAAGCTACACCGGCACTGGGAGTTGTACTGAAACCGTTTTGTTGGAGATGAGGAGATACTGGAGAATTACTGGCTGTAACATAGAATATCGTGTGAGTGGTGGGTGGTCTGCTTAACAGGCTGATCGAAAATGCTGTCTTCAACTCCGGGTTTATAAAAGAAATATTTGCCCATCTATGGGTTTGGGTTGAAAAAAGCCGTATAATTTTTTTTTTTTTTCAAAAAAACAGGGTTTTTTTTATTAAAAAACATGGTTTTTGTTAAGAGAGCCATGCCTCATGGTTGAAAAGAGTCTTTTCATTAAAAACAGCAGTGGCTTTTCGTATAGAACAGCGATGGATTTCTGTTAAGAAATACTCATGACTACCCTGAAAACAGCCACGGCTCTTCGTTTAAAACAACCATGGCTTTTCGTTAAAGAGAGCCATGGATTTTCGTTAAAACTAGCCATGGCTTTTCGTTAAAAACAGCCGTGGATTGTCGTGAAAAATGACCATAGCTTTTCGTTTCAAGCTACCATGGCTTTTCGTTTTTCAAACAGCCATGACTTCTTGTTGCAAACAGCCATGAATTTTCGTAAAAAAGACCAATAACTTTTCGTTAAAATCAGCCATGGCTCTTTGTTAAAACGAGCCGTGGCTTTTAGTTAAAAGAAACCGTGACTTTTCGTTAAAAACAGCAATTGCACTTCGTTGAAAACAGCCATGGTTTTTTTTGTTAAAAGGAACCGTGACTTTTTGTTGAAAACAGCCATGGATATTCGTTAAAAAGAGCCATGGTTTTTTTGTCAATAGGTACCATGACTGTTCTTTAAAAACAGCCAAGACTTTTCGTTAAAAACAGCCATGGTTTTCATTAAAACAGCTCTAATTTTGATTTTCGGTAATTATGAGGTACTATTAAAAAAATTATCACATGCCAGTTGCTTATACTTTTTGGCTTTGATATCCACATATGGATTAATAATAAAAGTTCTTAACAACATTATTTTCATCAATTCTTCAGATTTTTTTAAATTTTCAACGCTTCGAGACGCCGAAACTCGCAAAACGATAGCAGATTATTTACCTAGGCTTTGTGTTATGGCTTCTTGAGATCTGCTGTCTGACACTCCTGGTGTCTGGGTGGTGTTATAAAATTGGTTGGTAGATGTCACATGAATTGGTGTACCAGACCTTCCTGGTTGAGGCTGGCTAGTTATATTACTAGAGGTCACTTGGTTTTGGCCTGGAAAACATTGAATGAAGATACATTGCAAAGATTTGCTTCCATAGAAGATTCCTTCCACTTGAAAAATTAATCAACCGTCTGAATTTCAACGACTTGTACAAAAAAAACACAATAAAGTAAAGAAAAACTGGAAGGAATCAAACAGTCTACAGAGTATAGTTGCAATATATAGTCCATTTCAAAACGCAAAAGGTATATGGGTACAACTAGACGGGCCGTGTAACACAGTTCAAAGATCATATCACTCATATAATAATACTCCCTCATAAACACTCAGAGGGTACCCAAAGGCATAGCCTGTGCGGGGAGAGGACGGCTATTACTATTATTTGCCGTGACAAGTACATTACCACAGACTGCTCAAGGAAGAAAATGCTTGAAATTATTGCTCATTTGTATTCAGTTCCAAATATGGCACTATCTGCGAAGCATTCCCAAAAAAAGACAGTCACAGTTCCTCCAGCTGACGAATTTTGTGTTAAAAATTGATTCTACACGATTTTCACAGTTACTCTCTAGCCCACATTCGCATTTTCAAACGGACCATATCAAAAAAATCGATATCTTACGATGCATATGCATATGGGGTACCCAACTATTTCTGGAACACGTGTCTTGGCCGCCTTCAATTTTAGGTACTGTTGTCGACCCCAAAACAGGTCTGCTTGTTGAATTATATATTCCTGGATCACCTATCATAACAACCAAACAAAAACATGCATAACTAAAAATATTGAAAGCAAAATTGAAGTAGGGTCACAGAGAAAGTTAAAAGAAATGAGATGAAAATAATTTGATTCAAGTGTATTGACTAACAAGATGAAAGTATTAGTAGAACAGTAATCCTAATGAAGGAAATGATTTGGTTATAGTAATGTACAGTATAAGAATATGAATAAAAATTCATGTGGTATTTTACAAAAGCACAACTTATGGTTCATGTCTTCATAATTCAAAACATAAATAATAAAATAATGAGGTAATTATAATTTTGTTTACTTAATGATAAGTAATTAGGCATTATGGACTTTTTTCAGGGAGTTATAAAGAAACCTGCCATTATAATATCTCTATGGCAATTGACTTTTGTGGAAATGTTTGAGAGTATCAGGACTGAGTTGATTGATATTCAATCTCAACAAGAAATGTCAATATATTTGAATTAAATACTCATAAATAAAAATCACAAAAATTATAAGGTCTACATGCAGTGCATATGATGAGTATACACCATTAAGAAAAAAACAAAAAATTTGAAATGGAAAAAATACGAGAGTAGAGAAAACTAATTTTTCAATTTTGAAACAAGAATCTAGAAAGCTTCTTCAAAGAACAATAAAATGAAGGAGTATACTGAATATGGAATTCAACATTAACAGGGGAAGACGATACACAAAAATCACATACTTGCAGGAGCAGTTTGAAGCCCAGTAATAGTGAAACTCTGCTGAGGGGGATGATGTTGAATTGTTTGTGAGATTCCTTCAATCCCTTCTATCTCCATACTACTACCAGGGCCTGCAGTGTATTCATCCTTTACCAATCGTGGTGCACCAGATTGCAAAGTCAATCCAGATAGGTCAATTCCTGGCGATACCACCCTCTCATAGTGGTAAGGGTTCACACAAACTGAGTCGCATTTCAAGTCGAATGCAAACTGGCAGTATTTGACATGCTTCAGCTCGTTTTTATGTAGATCAGGCCATCTCCATATCCTGGCATATATTACATGAGGGAAACCTACGAAAACTATCTTTATGTTCACATCAGGAATTCTTGAAAATTACCTTTGCGCCCTGCAACTTGAAGGCGACCATCGAGAGTTCTCTGTATTGTAACGCATTTACTAGGATGAGCTCCACTAGTTGTTATTGCCGTTATTAATGAATCTAGTTCATCCCGTTTTTCTTTCAACTTTTTTACGAGGGACTCAATTGCTCTCTTAGCGAAACCTTCACTCTCTCCACCTTGCCTATGGCACATCAAACTGTGAACAATGCTCAAGCAAGCATCTGCAGAGGAAGGAGCATTTGTAGTTATGGTCGACATCACTGAAACTGATTATAGAACTTGTCAAGATGGTCATTTTTAGCAAACATCTGAATATCGGAAAATCACCAATTTTACCTGGTTAAAAATAAACATTAGTTTGGTTTGTTATCATCACATCAAGACAAAGGAATTTGGAGAAATCAAGACATGAAAATCTCATAAATCAACAACTGATTTTTATTATACCTCAACACGGAACTACCGCTGTTGCCAGCTGTTCTGCTCAGCGTTCAGCTGTTGCCAATGAGAAATCAACCGAATCAACGAAATACCAACATAAAACACAATAGGTGGGTGATTTGAACTATCACCCATAGAACTATGTATACTATAATAAAATTTAAAGAATATATTCTTTACTGCGCCACGTACATCAGTTTTCTAAAGCTGTTTATTAATAAGTTTGGTAAAGGTAAATCCAAGCAAGAGCGATCACATCCGGTTTCCAGTAGCAGAGTAGCACCCAGTAGAGTTTGTTATATAAACCTGAACTTCAACCTGGTGTATAAATAGTCCCTTTACAATATCCAATGTCATGGGGTTTAGCACTCAAAAGAGCTTGTTACCCCTGAACTGAACCTGAAGTAAACCGCACCTGACTTTGTAAACGGAATGTAATTGAAACTTGGTTTTTCATGGTCTGTCAAATTACTTCAGGAGCTACCCGGAGTTACCGGAGCTACTCCCTGTGGCAATTAAAAAGTGGCTTAATAACCACGGGGAGTAGCACCCAAAAGAGCTTGTTACACCTGAACTAAACCTGAAGTGAACTGCACCTGACTTTATGTATGAATGGGGATTATTTGGAACATGATTTTTTATAGTCTGCCAAGTTACTTCATGAGCTATCGGAGTTATTCCCTGTCTACGGATGATGAGCTATCTGAATTGAATCGAAAATACTTTTCACTTTTCACTTTAGATTCTGTTTGCGTTCCTCTTAACGCATGAGAAACTTTATTCAGTCGTGGTTCAGAGACCAACGAAATGTTGGCTAGCTGTCAATGAGTAGACAGCAAGAATTCCTTTCCACAACACTTCCCAATGGGCAATCCGCATGAACCAATCAGAACTATCCTAGCCAAGGCGGTATATTTGAATCGATGCTAGGTTAAGTTAGATCATGTTCCCTTCTTGTTTATTTTTAAGCCATAAAAGAAGGGAACATGGTCTGAACTAACCAAACTGGACCTTTAAAATTACATTGCACACCAGGCAGGCGCAACTAAAATTGAGTTTTCAATGGTCCAAGCGGATTACCTATTGGGAAGTGTTGTGGAAATGAATTCTTGCGAGTACACAAAAGTCTAACTTTGAATTCCATGACTCATTTCAAATTAAGTTTCAACCAGTGACTGTAGATGTGAAAGCATTTGAAAGTTCGCAACGAAAGGGTTTTCTTCCTGACACCATGTATTGAAAGAAGAGATCATTTCAACAATCGCAGATAGGATGAAATGAAAAAAAAAATAACAAAACAAATTATTTAAATCCTTTATTTCGTTCTGTACAATAGACATATCTTTGATATTGCACTTCCTATATGACACATTGAAATAGTTGATAATTATAAAATATTTTTAAGATCTCTGTATAACTGCATTGGCAATAAATAAATATAATTAAAGACAATCAATAGAAATAAAATTACTGTTATAGCGAATCAACATCTCTCACATTTTTCCCAACGATCGGCCAAATTTTCACGAATAGAACGATTTTTGGAAAGTGAAAACGTTCGATAAAATCTCGAGTCAAATTGACGAAGATATTGTGGAATAAATCGTAAAGGATGTAAAATTGCTATAAAGTACATAATATACAAAACAAACACGAATAAAAAAACAAATAAGTCCTTCACGAAAAATATTGTTCAATTCTGACTAAAAGTCGGAAATTTGCCCGTTACTAACAAAAGGAAGTTTCCAGAAGTCGTTTCAATAGTTAAAGTTACCTTATTGAAGTTTACGTGGAATTATTCAGTTTCTATCGTCTAAATTAGCTTTACTACACACTTTTATCTGCAAAAAATTATTTTCTAATTTTTTTACCCCCACTCTGAAACCAAATTAAATCTGCTGGTAATTAAATTGAAGAACCCATAGATGTATCCATAGGGAATTTAGCACCAAAGTAGAAGTGTGTAGTGAAGGAGAAACAACATATCATTTGTTCTTCTCCTGCTAATCAGTGCAAAATACTGGAAACTGCCTCTCAAATAATTACAAAAGATTGCTCAATATTTTTCGAGTATTGTTTCAAATCAATAAAAATACAATTTGGATGTGCAGCATTTGGAAATGTCTGAACTCATTTATTTATACCTAAGTTTAAAATCCTAAATATAAAAATGTAAAATTTTCGTTTTTTTATCAAAAACTTGGAATGGATTACAAGGAATAAAATTGGTATGAAAGGCACAATTGGCAATATGGAATTAGATTTGTTTCACTCTGTAAGAAATATAATCAGTTCTTATTTGTTCGCACAAACTATTTTCAACTGAACTAACTACCCATATGGACTACTGTTTTGCTCAAATTGCAAGATACATTGCAGCATTAACTTCATTTTCGTTCTAATTGGTCTTTTGACTAGGTTTGGCCAGATCAGAAACGATCTATCATAAACAATATTCCATTTCTATATGTCATGTTAACCGTAAATTGAAAATGATCGAGAAATATTTCTGCGCCACAAATTTGAAGAAAAAACTCATATTTCACTCATCAGTATCACAGACCAATTACATTCGTTCAACAAGAAATACAACATTTTTCAAATACAAGTACAGTCATTTTAAAATAAGTTCGACAATTTTCGAGTATAAATTGGCAAAATCAATTTTTCCAATCAACAAATTCAAATATTATTTGCCCAAGTGGAGATAATTCCGCAACTTCATTGAGCAAGGCTTATTTATATTGTTCAACATTAATAGATCAGGAGCTGGTGACAGGTGACGTTCTCCTATTTTACACTGCATGCCTTTTTTAGGCTTGATAAACAACCCCAAATTATGAAAAATAGACGGGTTCCTGGACGTGTGCACTTTATAAGTAAAAGCGCTTTTCTTTTCGTGGAGAATTTTCGTGTTTTTTCGCGAAATTATACTGCCTGCCGTTGTAATATACAGAAGTTCAAACAAATTGAAACGCTACTAATTAATGGCATGCAATCCGCAACGGCCAAAAGGGCTAAAAAGGGTTACGAAAAACTGAAAAAATTTAAAGGGAACTTCCGTGTTTTCAAATTGCATGCCGATGTAAAGAATTGAAGTTTCAGTAATAAAAACACTCTGGAAAAATTGGCATGCGCCCCTCATCTGACCAACGGTGGAAAATTGCGGGAAAACTCTGTAAAGATTTAATATATAGGTTTTACGTGATTCCAAACAGCATGCCATTAGTATAATTAATTATTAGTATGCCAACACCAGGATTTCGCAATACAGTCACATAAATTTTCACCGTGTTTTTTGCAACTTTCGTCATACATGCCTCTATTTTGAGAAATGCTGGTGTGCATGCCAAATTACCTACTATTAATTTATTATTCAAATTACGTATCTTTCTAATGGCATGCAGTTTGGAATCACGTAAAACCTGTATTAAATTTTTGCAGAGTTTTCCGCAATTTTGCACCGTTGGTCAGACGAGGGGCGCATGCCAATTTTTCCAGAGTGTTTTCGTTACTAAAACTTCAATTATTCACATCGGCATGCAATTTGAAAACACGGAGGTTCCCTTTAATTTTTTTCAGTTTTTCGTAACCCTTTGAGCCCTTTCGGCCGCTACGAATTGCATGCCATCAATTAGTAGCGTTTCAATTTGTTTGAACTTCCGTATATTACAACGCCAGACAGTATAATATCGCGAAAAAACAGGAAAATTCTCCACAAAAAGAAAAGCGCTTTTCCTTATGAAGAGCACACGTGCGGTGGCCAGGAACCCGTCTATTTTTCATAATTTAGGGTTGATTATCAAGCCTTAAAAAGGCATGCATGTAAAATAGGAGAACGTCACCTGTCCACCAGCTCCTGGTCTATAAAAAAATGTTTACCCTTAAATATAAGTCAATTCAGTAAATGAAAATCCTAAAGTATGGGAAATCTTACAGCAGCATATGGAAAATACGAACAATAGATCCGCAATCGCCTTCGAAATTACCATTTTCAATCTACCTTCCAGATTAAAATTGCTCAGCACCACTCAATAACCAGGACAATAACAAAAATAAGGAAATAGGTAAGGCACATCAAATATGACCTAATATATCCAATCCTTTCAAAAGGTACAAGTTGTTGGCTATTGCACTTCGGGGAAGTGCAGCCAGATTGTATTCCACGGTGGATAATAAAGGGGATCGCGAAATTTATTTCTCCACCTAGGAATCTACATTGGAGCTTACCCACGATGAGACAATAAAGACAATTGTGACACCATATAGTGATTATGACAGATTATCTTCCGGTAAGAGTTCTTTAATGTTCATATATTCCATGTCGGATGTGAAAAAATCGACTAGTTCGACAAAGGTGGGTCGGTCGTCGGCCACATATTCCCAGCACCGACGAATCATGCAGTATATATTGTCAGGACATTCTCTTGGTTGTTCCAATCGCTTTCCTTCGTCTATCAGAGTGATTGCCTGAAAGTTATGATCACTGTGAAACAGTCCAAAATCTTCGCCATATCGGAATGCATGAAGTTATAAATAAAGCTTTTCATTAAGATGTCTCAATTCTCATAACAAGCAATTACAGCTCAAACATTAACCTAAACCTTCAACCATTTGGCAGAAATTTGCATACACTTGAATGCGTCGCATTAAGCAGTCCAAAGGGCATTCTTAAAATTCAAAACTGCCGATACCCAAACTGAATAAAGACCAGAGAATATGAGCAAGAATGGATTTCCGAATCTACATATGCAATTCCGCGAGAACAGATAGTTTCCATTGTTTCATACCCACCTCAGATCCCTTCATGTCTCCATAAGGCGAGGCTCCAAAAGCATACATCTCCCATATAGTAACACCAAAACTCCACACGTCACTTTTATGGGAGAACTGCCCATAGTTGTATGACTCTGGTGCATACCATTTCAAAGGCCACTTCCCTCCACCCATCGCCCTAACAGAAAAAGTAATAAAATCACCAGGAGGAAAAACAGTCAACATTATAGAAAAGTTACGTCATTATACGCCGATTGGAAAGCCTTACCTGTAATAATCATGGCCAGCTCCCAATGCCCGCGAAAGTCCAAAGTCACTGATTTTCGCCTGGACTCGACTTGCCAACAGAATATTTCTTGCCGCCAAATCTCTGTGAACGAATCTGTTCTCCTCCAAGTACTGCATACCTGAGAAAATGCTTGAAATAACTAAAACGAATAAAGTATACACGTTTTTTGGAACCACAATCATAAAAGTTATTTACCCATCTCCTATATACAACAAGGCATGAAAAATAAAATAAATCATTATGAATATAGACATTTTCATAATCAAAAGTTCAATAAGAGCCTAAATATTTATTTATTGTAGGAATTCATATTCTTCAAAGGCCAAAGGTTAAATGTATTACTGTTTTTGACGGAATTGTATTATAACAATTATAAAATCACAAAGATAAGCCAAAAAATGTTGTTTAATAAAGTCCCGAAGATTGCTGGAGTCTGAGAGTTCGTTCGATATTTGTTTTTTGCTTCACAAAAGTGACCTTTTCCCCCACATTTCTTAGGCTATTTGCTGTTCTGTGGAACAGAACATCAAGTTTGCTGAAGCATATTGCCATAGGCTCGCTACGCTCGCTTATTATTCGAAAAACTTGTGCTATTACTGTTAGAGAATGTTTCGTTGATGTTGTATGTGCCATAGAACAGCGGCATAACTTGATATTCCGTGCCACAGAATACCAAGTTTGCTAGCGCTCTATGCCAGTCTGCTCGCTGGCTATTTTGTGGCATAAAATAGGTAACCTGGCTTGCACATATGTGTTCTGTGCCACACACAGATAGGTAGCCGGATATTCTATGCTACAAAACATCAAGTTTGCTGCTATCCCAATAATAACTGAGCCTATAAATATTTAAGCTTGCAGTCGTTCTGTGGCAAGAATTTAATTGTTGCTGTTCTCTGCCACAGAACACAACATATCAAGCATGTTTTACACGATTTCTTCGCAATGATCTAGCTTTTGAAGGTACTTACCACACGCAATTTGAGCGGCCCAAATCCTGAATTCATAATTCGGGTTGATTCCATCTTTGTTGGTGTCGATGTACTGCAATATCGATCCTAACTGAACCAACTCCTGTACCATCAGCAAAGGCGGCCCAAGCGAAAGTCCGATAAGCTTAACTACACAATGATGATTCAGCTTCATCATGAGGTGGGCCTCGCTCAAAAATTCGTCGCGGTTGGCCTCCATTTGTTCGTTGTGCAAAATTTTTATGGCGACTATGGCTAGTTCCCCGTTAGTTTTCAAGTAAGTACCCTGGTAAACTGAAGCGAATTCCCCTTCGCCAATTAGAGTTCCTTTCGTCAAACTGTTTGCTGGAATGCAGACATTCTCGTTTTCTGAGTAGTTGTTGTTGTTTGTGGGAATGAAGTCGCTGGTGATGGTGAGGTTTTGGAACTGACTAGTTAAATATTTATTGGCAAGCATCTCTTCGGGCTTTGGCGCTATTTTTTGAGCAATTTTCGGTGCCACTTTGGGGGCTATTTTGGGTGGGGCTTTGTGGTTCTTTTTCTTGGGTTTTGGCATCGTTGAGAACTAGAAAAGAATACTTCATTTTGTAATTTTCGGTATCGGTGTCTTTCACTGCAATAGGTTGGGTTTGTTGAAATCGAGGAAAAATAACTTGGAAAAAAAAACGGAAAAAAACCCCCGGAAAAAATACCCCCCGGAAAAAACCTCGGAAAAAATACCCCTATATGCGATAACAATGGCCAGTACACAAAAAGTAATGAAATTTCAACTGTGTGTCATGTTAAAGAAACTAGACTATATTTGATTCATTTTCATTCATTCATTCATTCAAGTTTTAACGTATCCTGTGGAATGTTCATCGTCGACGACCAAAAAAGAGGATTTTTTATATTTTTATGACTCGATTGTTCCTGAACGAACTAACCTGGTGACAGATTCGCCTTTTTGCAAGGCTGGAAAATCTGTTGTTCCACCCCTCTGTATTGTAAAATGAATCAAATATTGTCTAGTTTCTTTAACATGACACAGTTGAAATTTCATTACTTTTTGTGTTCTGGCCATTGATATCGCATATAGGGGTATTTTTCCGGAGTTTTTTTTTTCCGGGGGGTATTTTGCGTTTTTTTTTTTCTGTTTTTTTTCCGGAGGTATTTTTTCCGTTTTTTTTTCTTTTGTTTACCGTTTGTTGTAATTCAGTGGAAATGATGGGGAAATGCAGGTCTGAAGATCAATCAAATTAAAATGCTTTCCACTCAATCGTGGATTATTGAATATGCCCATGGACTATGAACTATTTATGGACAAAAAGTTAAATTTATTGGTGGTAACTATGAATCTTACTTCTGGCACTGGAGGTTTTGGTTTAGGTGGCACTGGTGTTCGTAATACTGTAGGTAATCCATCTGGCATCATACTATAGTGTTCCACAACATGTTCTACAGAATCTAAGTAAGGCCCATCGTCGATGAAATAAAGGCCATTCTGTAAGAAAATCAACTTTACACACAGCCGGGCCAATGCCAAACTACATACCTTATTGTGAATAATATAATTATAAAAACTATCCTCATTGAGCAGTGTCAAAACAATTTCCTTGTTCCTTTCACTAAATCTTACTAAGTAGGCACCACTGTCTGTACAATTCTGTTTTATTATAGCTTCTGCTTCTTGTCTGTCCAGAGTACCATGGTACCATTCGGTTTTAGTGGTTTTTGTTGAATACTCGTATTTTTCTAAAAAAATCATTTCGCTCAAGTGAGTATTGAAACGGGAGAAAAGACATCATAAATCATCAAGGATTGCTCTAAAATGTATAGGTGTTTTCTCGCAATACAGGACTAGTAGACCATTTTATTTTCCATAATTGGTCAATTGCAGTATTTTTGCAAATGTTCCGGTCCTCAGGAAAAATACTGTTCAGTTAGTTTCAAGAGACTCCTTATCTGAATATTTACCCAAATTTGGCTGGAAAATAATTCAACCAACAACATACATTGTTGAATCTAGTAAGCTTTGGATTTATTCAATGACATTGACATCGTATAACAAGTTCTGACTCTCTTATCATCCACCTGATTTGCAGTCCGTATTATAAATAAATAAATTATACTTGAGTACAACTGTTCAGTTAAAACAGTGCAGCCAAAAGAGTTGACATATTTTGCACCCCCTGTAAATAATCAGGTATGTGTGTATAAGTTCTACTGTCTCAGTTGAGTAATACAATCAACAAACAAGTAAATAACAAACAGTTGATGCTCCTGCAATGGTGAATATTTTACCAACACAACCTTTGATCTCTATAAATGAGTATTTGATGCTATATTTGGCTTCAGACTATTATAAGCTACTGATTCACCAGGAATGTGGTTGAAACCCAATAAAAATCTTTAGATTACATGGTAAACAAAACGTGATGTCATACTGATTAGACGTTAGAACTACAGGAAATATTTACCTTCAACTAATCAAACAAAACAAACCTTTGTTTTGTTGATTCATAAATATAAATGGATTTGGCAGTTTTCATCAAATTCAAAATAATATTGGCATCGATTGTTTTACTTTATTTTGATATCCAAGCAAAATATTGATCGATTCAAAAAGATAACTGTACTAACAAATGTCAGATGGCCATTATCTTCAATAATCAAGAGAGAGACCATTGAGAAACCAATGCACACTCTCAGTGCTAAATACCTAAGAGAAATCAGTGTTTCTGGCTAATAAATGAAAGAATACAAAATAATCAGGACAGTCAATGCACCATTTAGCCCTGTAATAAGCTTACGTCATGATGACGTACTTAATTGGTGATTTTTTGACGGTATCGACGCAAAAATGACCTCTTATGGACGTCATTAAGTGGACCAAACTATGTCGTTTTCCACATGACGTCATTACGACGAAATTTCTTAGCTAGCTAATCATCTTTCTCATAAGAGACCAACTTTAGGGCAGACATTTCAAAAACTGAGACATCTATAACTTAACCAACAGTTTGGGGGATAATCAATGTCTATATCACGTTTATAATGACGTTGGAGTGACGTCATATGTACGTCTCGAATATGACCTAACACGTCATACACAAGCTATATATAACATCATAAAGACGCCATGTACTGACGTCATAATGACGTTGACATTTGACCGTCATTCAGGCGACCAAATGACGTCAGCATCGGGGTTAATATGACGACTGACATGAGACATGACCTATGATGAGGTATGTCATTATGTACACTTGCTACCTGTTAATTGCAACATATTTACATATAAATAATGATAATTCTATGTATTTCTAATCATGTAATCAAAGTTACTGAAATTTAAACCAAACTTTTTTCCATTTTTTGTAAAATTTTGATATTTGTTTCATTGATTTTATATAATAATTATAATTACCATCTTGTGCAGATTTATCACTGACGTTATTATTCATAGAGCTGTCAATTATTGTGTTTTCCACTAATATTTATGCAGTTAAACTCAAGTGAGGAGAAAAACTATTACCTAAAATTTCAGCACAGTCCAAATGCTTATTTTTTCTAGCCATATCTGCTGGTATGAGATTACTGTTGTTCCTAGGCCTAGCAGGTGCATTCAAACTCAAGAGTTCTCTGACAACTTCTTTGTGCCCCCGACTGGCGGCTTCATGTAAAGGCACCGCACCTGTCTCTGTGTTTCTGGCTTGGATATTGGCACCTCCCAACTGAACTAAGAGTCTTACCGTAGACGGAAAATTATACTGACATGCATACTGAAATTATATCTTGTATTAAAAAAGGGTTGTTTACAGTGACTGTGGACTTACATGTAAAGGGGTGAAACCAGCAGAATCCCTCAGATTTACACTAGCATCAGTTTCAATGAGTTTTCTCAAAATATCATTTTTCCCTGTCATACTGGCTAAGTGGGCAGCTGTTTGGCCATCCTGGTTTTTGGCATCATGTGGATAGTCGGTTTTCAACAGTTCAGACACAACAGTGTAGTGGCCTTGGTGAGTGGCTCGATGTAGCAAGTTTGTTCTGCCATGTCTCCTCGAATCATGTGGTGGTGGATACTTCACAACATACTCAGTAAGGACCAAGTCTTCAGGCAAGGCATTTGGTGTTACAGTGTAGTGTTCTATCAGCACTTCCAGGCCATGGAACTTCAAACATTCATCTACAGTAAAATAATGAATGAGTTACCTTCACCTATTCCCGACAAAACAAGTTACCTATCGAAAAAAATGCGTCTTCAGCATGTCTTCGGATCTGAAAGTGACTGACTTGGTCGTTATGAAGAACTGATAAAACATAATCTCCTGTGGACGAGTTGCTTTCTCTCACAAGAAATAATCCATCTTTTCTGCCATCTGAAAATGTTCAAGGAATTCTGAATATTCTGTCATGTCCATTGTGATAACATACCTTCTAACAGAATCTTATCTGCTTCCTCTCGTGAAAGTTTTCCATGATACCAGCGAATATCTTCATAATTTTTGTTTATTTTGTTCATTGTCTGCGAATCAGCTGGGTGCATATTTAATATCTATGTAGTAACATCATTTTCTCTCAAATCACATCGACTATAAACTAATAGATTAATAATAACAAATTATAACAATGGCAAAATAAATGACATAAACCACAAATTATGACGTAAATATGTATTGGATTTTCAAATGACGTATGAAATATGAGAAATATCTTCTTTCTCGTGCGACGAACGAACTTGTTTTACCTGGGTAACGTTCGAATACAGAAAAATTCGAATATAAGCTTTGATTGAAAGTCAGGTTTTACTTAGAAGCGAATGGAGTACTAAAAAATTCTTTATAACATTCAGTTTGGCTGTTTGTAGTCTGCTGCCATTTGAGTAGTTCATGATGCCACAAAAACATAATAAAACCTGAAAGTTCTCTAGTGGATGGGGCAGCTAAGTGATACTTTTAAGCCATTTTTTAAGGTCCTATCTACTTCGGCATGTTTGCGGATGATACTTCTTCAATAATAATTATATCAATTACATTTGTTATTCTAAATACATATTTTAATAATATTAAGAGAGAAAAACTGAGTTTGGTATTCGAACGCACTCGAAAGAATGTTTCTTCTTTGTTGTCATAGATGGTGCTCAACACCCATGAGTTTCGAATGTCACTAGTGTCAGCTTTCAACCAACGGATTAAAAGTTTACATGTTCCGTGAAGTCTGAAATTTAACCTTCTTCTTGTATTACTAACTTTATAGTAAGGTATGTCGAATTTGGAAATGATAAAAGATCTTAAAAAATTTTGGGTCATCTCGCATTTCTACCAAAGAATGTGACTTAAAATATCTCGTTTATGTGTTGATTCATCGATTTAGTGCTGTATTTATTTAATGAAACTAGTGGATCAAATTATTTAGAAATTTTGTGTTTGAACTTTAGTGACAATCTCAAATTTCAGATTTAATAATGGGACGGTACGCTCGTGAACCTGACAATGCTGGAAAATCATGCAAAGCCCGTGGATCTAACTTGAGGGTCCATTTCAAGGTTTGTATACTTCTTCAATAATTTCTAATTTTGAATTCAAAAAATCTGAACATAACCTCCAAAGTAATATGAAACGTGTTATTGTCATTGAATATTTTGTTGCAGAATACATGTGAAACGGCCAATGCCATAAGGAAAATGCCCTTGAAGAGGGCTGTAGCCTATCTGAAAAATGTTACAGCCATGAAAGAGTGTATACCATTCAGACGCTTCAATGGTGGTGTGGGTCGTTGTGCACAAGCAAAACAGTTTGGAACCACGCAGGGACGTTGGCCCAAAAAATCAGCAGAATTCCTTCTACAACTGTTGAGGAATGCTGAAAGTAATGCAGACTTCAGTGGACTGGATGTTGATAGGCTAGTTGTAGAACACATTCAGGTAGGTCCAAAACTAGTCAGTCAAGACAAAAACCGAAGCTGTAGAGAAATCAAAACTATCCATATCACTTGAAGTTGCTGAATGCTCCCATGTCTTTATTTGTCTTCATCTGCTTAGTGTGGTGTAGTGTAATTTCAGTGAATTCTGTGATAAGTGCGGGTACCTAAAGAAAATTTGCCTAACGATCACACAAGATAGTATTTTACACTGTGTTTAGGGAAGTGCTAGACTAGTTTCATTTGTTTCTATGGAAGTGTAACACTTTCCTACACTCTTGTGTAATATACACTTGATTTCAGTATTTTTTTTTTCAATTGAATTGATAAGTCTGTTTAAAACTGCACTCAATTCTAAATGTGGTGTAAATTCCAATAAACTGCAACACACCTAGCAGATGAAAGGACTTACTTTTGTATTGTACTGTTGAAAAATGCTGTAGAAATACAGGGGTATTATGTTCTCTCTGTAAAAGTTGTTTTCTGCAAATTCTGTGTCACTTTTTGTCAAGCAAGTGTTCAAACTACTGTATTTCACAGTAATAAATCTTGAGAAAGAAGTAATTCAGGTTACATATTAATTGATGCTTACCTAATTTTATCAGCTGCAACAAAATGCTTGTTTTTTTGATATACTGCTCCATTGAAGTTATATTGTATAAAGTGATATATATATGTATCTATTTAAAACACTTCATATTGTCTGAAACATTCAATATTCCTCTGTTAATTTATTGAACACTTGTGTATTTGAGAAATGCACTATTTTCTGTCATTATAAGTGGATATCCCAAATTTATTTCATTCATCTGACTCAGTTAATTTATATGTATATATCAAAAATCCATTGGTGGGTTGTCAGGGATGGTACAGGGGCAAAATAAATAATGTTTTTTCAAAAATTCACTGTTTCTTGGCCATTTTCGCATTGATCCTGATCCAACTAAGTTAAATCTTAGTATGCAGTGGAAAATAACATAATTTAATTTTTTCAGGTAAACAGGGCCGCATGCCTGAGGCGTAGGACGTACCGTGCTCACGGTAGAATCAACCCCTACATGTCTTCACCCTGTCACATCGAACTCTGGCTAACAGAATCTGAGTCAACCCCAGATGCACCCAAGAAGAGTTCGAAAAAGAAGACATCAGCTGACAAAACAAAGAGGGTCAAAGCATCCAGTTCAGCGGCTCACTAAATAAACATTTCTATTTGGATGTAAATTGTGATTATTAATATATGATCAGGAATGTTCATAGAGCTCAAAGCATTTTTCTTTCATTTTCCAAAAATATACCAAATGATACCTAATTGAGATTATCTATGAATTGATTACTAAGCTTGGGGCCCATTTCTCATAGGTCTGTGCTAGCTCCCTCAAGTCTTTCAAAGACGTCTGACTAGCTTGTACAGCAAATATTAATTTCCTACCAAAAAATTTATTATAAACTGCTAGTAGAGCTTCTATTTATTTTATTACCTAGTTTCTTTGTTAAAGGTCGTTGAATCCAACTTGAATAGTTCATTAGATTGATGCATAGAACAGAGAACGTAGTTTATAACTGACGTTTGGAAGAGATTGGAGGGCCAACACGTGAATTTTTAATTAATCTCTCTTTATTCGAACATTTAAGCCGTGTTCCAGTACAATTTCCATTAATAATACCGCGTACCATTGATAAGTTCAATTCAAGAAAGTAAATTTCACTCAAAAAATATAAAGTGAAGCTAGTTTTTTTATAGTTTTGACCTCAAATCAATCTTGAAAGTTCTTGTTCCATGTCATGGCCCAGTGTTGTCTGATTCTTTTGTGTAGCGGTAGATGTTCCTTTGTTTTGAAAGTAAATATTAACCTCAAAGTCTATCTTTGAAATGCTTAAAACATTGGTATTTTCCAAAGAAATCTCCATTATTTTAAATTTCTGCAATGGATGAACCAGAAGAGTAGGTAGACATCTCTTATGCATGAAGTTGTCATCAACATTTCAAATTTCAGTGTCCTGCAATACCTTTATGAAAGTGAAGAATGGTATGAAGAAACTTTGAGTGATGTCTGGAATCATTGCATTGTACCTTCAACTACAAGTATTATTCACTTGCTGTGGAGAATAGTTCTAGTCAATTTAATATTCGGTACAATTGTGTCTGCAAGTAAGAATTAATTTAATTTAATGCATTACAATTCTTTGAAGTTTGTTGAACGTTTCTAATTAACGTTTTATATATTGTGATGGGTAAAAAGTTTCTAGCGTGTTTTCTCATCCAATCGAAACTATTAGTTAAGTGAAATTTATCGTTTCAGTAAAACTACCGGAAACAATTTTCCACATCTTATCAGGTGTCAGTGGAATTTATTTAATAGGTATTCTCGAATCTACCAAAGGCAAGACTATCATCTTGGGCTTCTTCACTCAGACATATTTACTTTTACACCTAGGGTCCTATATACAGTGCAAATTTTACCCTACCAGCAAGCTATGTTATTTAAGAAGTTCTAACTTGGTGAAATACAACTTGGTAGCTATTTTAGTGTTATGGTAAGTTGGGAAACGTTATTGTGTAAAATCAGTGAGAAAATATTTTAAAATTATCAACGTGGAACTTTGCAAAATATATAAGAACTAATATTTTTTGCATTGCAGTTTAAATGCATCATCCAGTCTAGTTGACCATAATCTGGATAACCATACACCCCATTTACTTCTGTAATTACTAGTTTTTCACTTTCAGCGAATATTTTTTGTTGGAGGCAGAGACATGGATGGAAATAAGAGGCCTTGTGATGATTTTCAGTATGAAATTAATCTCTCTAGCCGAAGACATAGACAAAAATGTAATGGTTTTTCCAACATTGTCCCAATATTTTGGATATGTATTTTGCGGGGCAAACGTAATGTTTGGACCGTGGATCTCATTCCAAGAATACATAGTTTTATGCCAACACCCCACAAAAAAAGTAGGTTTTCCAATTTAATTGACTGAATAAGTTAGTGCATCCATAACAAGTATCTATGAGGTTGAGGAGTACTTATCTGTGTTGGCTTTGTCGCATTTTCAATCAGTTTTACTTCGTTTCCTTTAGAACGGTGTTTTGATGGGATAACTTCTTTACTCAGGATTAAATCAGTTAATACTTCGTCAACTTACCACCAGTTCCAGACTGTACCCGTGATTCTTCTTGTTTTCCAGAGTATTTGGTGGTTAGTTGGAATTTTAAGGGCTTTAGCTACCTCATTTATATTTCTGACTATATCAAACTGCTGGACTAGTTATTTCATCAAAGATGGGTCAAACCGGTGGCTGTTGGCTTATAAAGAAGCCCTATCCTTCAGAACAAGTCATTACTTTGTCTGCTATTTGTCAGAAGCATCCATGCTAGCAGCTGGATTCAAAAACTCAAAAATTTGGAACGATTCAGATAAATGGAGATTTATTCTTACCAATCCAACAACAATTGAATTTCCCACCGCTCTAGCAACAGTGGTGACCAACTGGAACAGGCCTATGCATGACTTCTTGAAAAAATGTAAGTACTCCCATACCTGTAGGTAGAACCATGCTTTTATCCTAACTTATTACAGATATATATCGTTCCTGGTTGCCACTAGGAAAGTTCCATGGAATTTTGGCTACTTTCATTGCATCGTCTTTTCTACACGGCTTTGAGCTCAAAGTATCCGTGGTGCTGATAACTATCGGAATATTTTCCTACCTCCAGTTCACTGTGAGAGATTACTTTGCAAGGGCCTTCAACTGCTGTATAAGGGTGTACCCTTGCAAGGTGTGTACTCATAAATTGAAAAGAAATAGAGCAATTTCCAGGATTCTTCTACTTGTTTTCATGATTACAAGTGTTGTGCATTTGATTTTCTTGGGAATGATAATGGATCCAACTACAGATGAAATAGGGATTTATAATAAATGGAAAAATTTGTATTTCATTAGTTTTTGGATGATGATGTTCAATTTCTTGATTACAGTTTGATATTTTTGTATTTGATCAGTATTAATAACACATTTTTTACATTAAAATGTTTTCAATAAACTTGTTCTTTGATTTTGTTATCATAAGTTGGGTACAGCAGCAGGAAAAAAAAAACTGAATTTTGTCCATCAGTTGTTTTAGCTTTCTGCACCATAAAATTTTGTTTACCCCTTGTTCAACTCTCTCAAAACCTCAAAACCGTATCATTAAACCATCCATTATAATTACCTAAAGTCCTCGCATATTTGTCGTTCAGATTTTCATTATGATAATTGAAAATATTCAGAAAGTTCACAATGCCGATCTGGAACAGTGGAACTGATCAACATCAGCATACACAAACAATTACGTAGAATTGACATGAATGTTACATAACTAATATTACTTGTTACGTAAACATGTTATGTAAAATTTACGTCGCTGTTATGGCGAAATATCCGCCACAAATACAACTTCATTTTTATGTAACACTGATGTAACTACGTTACATGTATTTTATATTACTTTATTAAGTAAATATTACGTTACAAATGTAACAAACTGACATACATTTTACATGCTATATATTATATAGATGCTATGTAGCTTTTACATAACTATGGTATCTACTTCACATATATTTTAAATAATTCGATTATATTACGTAACATCCTGGGAAATTTGTCGAAAACAATAATTACGATGTACTTATGTATAGTTTCAAAACTAAGTAGTTTGCCCTTATGTTGAATTCCCAAAATTGAAGTAACAACTTTACCTAGCAGTTGAGTAAATTCAAAGATCCTAATTTGACCGTAAGATTTTACGTATTATAGCTCAGTAATACATAACTTTCTTACGTAAATATGTGATTCAAGTATCTTGAAAATGTGATGCGAGTATTTACGTAACTATTTTAGGTAAATATGTTCCATTGATTTCATATGTTACATTTACGTAAATGTTGCAAGTGTGTTTGCTGGGCTGTTGGACAAGAAATGATTGTTTATTATTATTACTATCTAATCAAATATTTTATATACGAGCGTAAACCGAGTAGAAATACTAATTTCTGTTGAATTCGCCAGATCTGTTTGTGTTCCAGATTTCAGCTTGATTTGCAAAATAATAGCATTCTTTATTAAACCTGTAAAGAAAAAAATCCGCCTACACAGTAATCTGCGAGCTAAAATTTTAATAACAGAAAATCCAACCCACATTTCAAATTCTCAAGACAATAATATTTGTTAAGTGCAAATTTCACATCCCTTGCGTGTTTTCATGTAGTCTTTGTTCGAATTCAGATCACTGTATTGACATTCACGATAAACAACTCTGAACTTTAACATTATATCGTGAAACGTTTCATCATCCGCAAAAGCCGTGAAAACTCGAAAGTTCAGTTTCGCAGGGCGTTGCCACCAACCTTTCGTTCCAAAACGGGGACCCCATATTCAAAGTGGTGGGAGCGGGAGTGTACTATTCTCCTACAGACTTGTATTATACAGGAGAAATTAATAATATGAGCTAGATAATTTAAAATATAACCTATACAATAGGAGTTATTGGCAATGTTGAATAGTTTGTGAGTGTGAGTTTTATTGTCCTCCAGGTCACCTTTCCAGGTGTTCTGGTACGAGGTTCCCATGGACAAGGTAATATAAATGTAAAATATATATATATATATATAATAATAAGCAGGGGGGACAAGTACCATCCAAGGCCTTGGTAAGTTGTGGCACCACTTTCCTGAGCCGATGCAATACCGAGCTAAGCTAAGGCTCATTCCCTCTGACCTCTGATGTCAGCCGTGGGAATACTAGGCTAACCCCCCCCCCCCCCCAGTATACCCAACTTCTTGGTTCCAAATCGACAAGAAAGTGGTCCCCACCCAGCAAACACCTATGTTACATTTACATAAATGTGACATACAATCAATAGAACATATTCATGTGAAATTATATACGTAAACACTTCATTACGTTTCTGATATACTAAACTACATATTCACGTAAAATTTTGTGTATGTCGTAGCTAATACAAAAAATCTTACGGTCGATATAATATTTTTTGTTTTAAAGTAACATAACATGTATATGATGTAATATTTATGTCATTTTGTTATATTTGTTACGTAATAGTCACTTGATGAAATAATATAAAATCTAAGTATCGTAGTTACATCAGTGCTATATAAAAATAAGATTGTTTTTGTGGGGGACATTTCGCCATAACAGGGACGTAAATTTAAGATAACATAGTTACATCCCACACGGCACTCGACGTCTTAAAGTCGTCCATTTTAGGTCCATTATATGCCTGAACGCCCAGAGGCATAAAATGGACATCTTAGAGACATCTGCACAACCGACTACTTCGGAATAGGGGTTATAGGCAAGATGGTGTATGTATTGCCTCCTAATGGCGAACGGATGGTTTTCTGCATTGCTGTGAGAGCAGTGAGCCCTCCCGGAGAGGATACATGGCGAGAACGCATGCTCTGTGGTGTGAGACACCACTCTGAGCGATTATGTGTCTCATCTTCAGGGCCGAGGCTATGTCAGAGCTCCTCCTCAGCAGGTTAACGTAGTGGCAAATATGCCACGTGTCAGTCTGGGTGTAGAGGAGGCCTTTATCATATCGCAAACGGAAGGCATGAGAACCTGCAGGGCGCTTTGTAACACCAAGGCCCTGATGAAGCCACAACAACTGGCATGGGTTGCGGAGATTTATGATGTACTTTTAGAAGACGCTGGCATCTGGTAGATCAACTCTGCGGTGTTTGACGCCTAGAAATATATAATACCAAAGAGTAGAGGTTCTTCTACTCATTGATAATACTACTCAAACGTGCTCATCGACAGATGCACACAGGACTTTGTGCGGTATAAGCGTAACCTTTCAATGGCCTGGATCGATTATCACAAGGCATTTGATACAACATCGCATGAGCTCATCATGCATTTGCTCGGATGCCTTGCGGTACCCGATCACATAGTTGGTAAAGTTTTCTTTTAATATCATGGCTGAAATCTGAAATAATTTTTCGTATGTAGGTGTCCCCCCGTTTCTAATCCATCTAATCTAATATATTTTCATGGGAAAACTACCTTTGGTCCATTTCCAAGCTCAGAGTTTCCGAGTTCAAGAAAAAACAGCAAAATATAATAGTATTTATATCAATAGTAAAATATTACAGCATATATATATATTATGATACTTTCCAAAGCTACCCCGTACACCCCGTTTTTGCGCCCGCACGCAATCTACTTCTCCCGGTCAGTGTACAAATCTGCAGTACACTACAGGCTTCCAAATGATCCGTATTAAAAAAAATTTGACCCATTTAGAGTGAATTTTCTAAATTGATCGCAGATTGTAGCAGGGGAATATGGACACGCAACAACTATAACACACAGTTCGCTTGAATGTGCAGTCGCAACCCCAACTCACCCCAAGACGTTTCTCGGTCAGGCCTTCGTGATTTTCTCGAAAATGCACGCTCTCAATTGTTTACTTTGTTTCGTGTTTTGCTGTTGTTTCGCTCGCGACTTGAAAACGCCGATAACGATACCGAACCAGGGGAAAATCCTGGGGGTGGAAATGTCCCAGTTGAGAGTTCAAAAAATCACCGCGTACTACGGCATTCCGTATGCCCAACCGCCAGTGCGAAACCTCAGATTTGCCCCCCCGGACACCCAAAATTTGCCAAGTTGGGACGACGTGAAACAAGAGAAGGATTACCCGCCGTCCTGTATGCAGATCGTGAGTGACTACAAGGAGTCGGAGAAGCCATTTTTGCAGCTGATCTCCAAGCTGAACTTCACCCTGGCAGAGGACTGCCTTTATCTGAATATTTTTGTTCCATATGGTAAGTCTTTCAAGGTATATAGTCATAGTGATATTATTTATTATTATACGTATCTGTTCCAAATACAGGATGTCAAGTTGAAAACTTCGCGCTCTTAATATCTCCCAGTAAATAATCTGAGAAATCAAAAAACAGGTCCATTTTATTTTCAAGAGGAAATCCCCTAGAAGGGGTAGATGTTACCCTTCATGGCCATATTTAGGATATGTAGACCCCTAGGCTGAACATGTAGTGCGGGCCCCACCAGGGGGTGGGGGGTTTTTTTTTTAATTAATCTGCAAAAATCACGTTCTGGGGCAAGTTTATAACTAAAAACTTGAAAGAAAATTGAAAATTTTATACAATATTTAGAAGTTAATGAATTAATGAGATAATAAATATGGAAAGAAATGAAAATCATTAAGGTATATTTGGTACACGATGTATTAAACATTGCTATATATGAACAATCAACAACTATATTAAAAAAAAGAACACAACGTTATTTATGTCTATCATAGATTATATTTTAATTTAATCATTTAAAAATTGAAAAACTAACTAACTTTGTCGTGCGGGCCCATGGGCTGCAGCCTTTGGTAGCCTATGCGTAAAGGCGGTTCTGTTTCCCTTAGAATCTCAAATGGAAAGGGGGGATAAAAGATTTCGGATTTCGGAGCACTTTTCTGCGAAAGTCAATTGATTCAGACTGATGAAATTAGAATTTCGAGTCATTCGACGTGAAACAAAATTATTCGAAATATCGAAAAAAAGTCTGAAAATCATGAAAAATACAAAATTGGCACATTCACTTGCAATCCGCACTATATACGCAAAATTTCATGCAGATTTCGAAAATATATGATTAGTTTATGCTAGGATTCAAGGCTTGGCATATAAAAGTAATACAACGTCAAAAATATCACGAATTGGAAAAAATATGGAGGGAAATGACTCCTTCCTTGGGAACGTTTAGAGATAGAGGAATTCTGCGAACGCCAATCGATTCAGAATGATCAAATTAGTATAATCTGTGAATTTCTGATGACGATGTCGAAAAATACAGCCATATAATCTCTCAAGTCCCAATATTTTCCTACATTTTTGCTTTACACCTGGTTATACACCTATCCATGACTAAATAATCTTCGGCTGTTTTCTACAGCAATAATTGAACATTTTCAGGAACTTGAAAGGTTTTCATCAATCAGTTTTTTTTCTATTTCCGAGATAGTACCACTATAAACTTTTAAATTTGACACCATAAAAACGACTGGCATTGGTGTAGTATTTTTTTGTCGTTGGAAAGATAGACGGTGTAGTCATACATATAAGCTTCGAAGGGGGTTCTCTCTTGAAAAAGATGATTCAATTTTCAACTGTGATAATTGATTTCTCGACGTCATTGCATTGTCCTTCACAACGAGCCATTCTGTCGTATTTATACTATTCTCAGCTCGTTTTGTCCTCAGTGGCATGTGAAGGTCGGGCATATATATATACCTATTTCTTTGAACTACGTATACCAAGGACATGTAGGACCAATAAAATCTGATAATGCAGATGACTAGATAATTTAGACTAAGATAATTCTTCCTTCAGGAAGAAGTGAACTTTTACAATTTCCACGGCAAAAAATTCGTTCAATATAGGCACTGACGTCTTAATTCTCCGAGCCGAGGTGAGAAAACACAAATTCGAGTTGCAATTTATTCAATTTCTTAAAAAACTGTCCAGTTTGGTTTTTCCATACCCCCAAATTATTGAACCACTTAGTATTCACCTACACCACCTACATTATCCCTGTCCACATCAAATCGTGTACCTGCATGATTATATACTTCAATTTTAGAATTTATCTGCTTTAAATCGTCTACCTCCTTTGTTTTGGATTAAATGACATACATTTGAAGATGCAGACTCGCCGTAACGCCTACACAAACTATGTTCGACCAGCGATCGCTTTGAAATTCGGTGAAACTATAGAAAAAACATTGCATTTTACGAATATGATAGGGAAAAAAATTTAAAAATTTTTTGGCTGGCGCAAGTCACCTCCGAAAGGCTAATCCGATATACTAACCCATATAACCACCCAAAAAAATATACTTTCGACGGTTCTGGAATTTTTACAATATTTTTTCCGTTTTCTACGCCATCGATTCACCACGATACACTTTGGAAAAATTGCCAAAAATCTAATTCAAATTCGACCCGTTTGAAGATGCAGACGTTCGTTGAAACGCCTACAGAAACTAGGTTCGACCAGCGATCGCTTTGAAATTTGGTGAAACTATGGAAAAAACATTGAAAAAAAAAAATAATTTTTGCGGGCGCAGGTCACCTCCGAACGGCTAATCCGGTATACTAACCCATATAACCGCCTAAAAAATACTTCAAACGGTTTTTGAATTTTTTTACTATTTTTCCCGTGTTCTACGCCATCGATTCAACACGATACACGTTTGAAAAATTGATAAAAATCTAATTTCAAATTCGACCCGTTTGAAGATGCACACGTTCGTTGAAACGACTACAGGAACTTTGTTCGAATAGCGGTCGCATTGAAATTCGGTGAAACTATAGAAAAAACATTGCATTTTACGAATATGATATGGAAAAAAATGAGAAATATTTTTGGCGGGCGCAGTTCACCTCCGAAAGGCTAATCCGGTATACTAACCCATATAACCACCCAAAAAAAATACTTTCGACGGTTACAGAATTTTTTCACTATTTTTCCCGTGTTCTACACCATCGATTCTACACGATACACTATTGAAAAATTGACAAAAATCTAATTTCAAATTCGACCTGTTTGTAGATGCAAACGTTCGTTAAAACGCCTACAGAAACTATGTTCGACCAGGGATCGCTTTGAAATTCGGTGAAACTATAGAAAAAACATTGCATTTTACGAATATGATATGAAAAAAAATGAGAAACATTTTTGGCGGGCGCAGGTCACCTCCGAACGGCTAATCCGGTATACTAACCCATATAACCGCCCAAAAAAAATACTTTCGACGGTTCTGGAATTCTTTCACTATGTTTCCTGTATTCTACGTCATCGATTGAACACCATACACTTTTGAAAAATTATCAAAAATCAAATTTCAAATTCGATCTGTTTGAAGATGCAGACGTTCGTTGAAACGCCTACAGAAACTATGTTCGAATAGCGATCGCTTTAAAATTCGGTGAAACTATAGAAAAACATTACATTACATTTTACGAAAGTTAATTACTTCTTCATGAAGAGGAGAAGCCTATATTTTACTACGAACTGTGGGACAAACTAGAAGTGCTATTAAAGTACGATTCAAAGAGCACATTGCTCATATCCGATTTTCGAGATTAGAGGCCCTACATGTTTTGGATCAAGACCAATATTGCTTCTAGAATATTCCATAAATACGGCTTTCAAAATATCCAAATATCCAAGAGCAATACTAGACCAATATCGCAAAATGTTCAGATTGTTTTCTTGCTTGTATTGTCCCGATATAAGTTTGCTCCCTGAGACGTGAGTTACTGTGTATTCTATGTGGCTTTTCTTACTCTAATCCTACAGATATCATGTTCTTACTGCGATTCACCCATCGAACTACCCCCCACCCCTCGTACAACCCAGAGAAAATCTCTCGAAGTTGACAAATTCGCCAACTCGATATTGTCATGGATTAAATCGAAGCCAGGACAAAAATAAAATCTGGATGCCTTTGATTAGCCGCGTCGATTTTGTTTTCTTCGCTGGAAGCATCGCCCTCTCTGTCAGTCCCACGAAAGGAGACGTCACTCAGTCGACGTGGAGACGGTCATTTTCGAAATACGGCGGGATATTCGCCACACGCGACGGGCTCAATGATTTCTTCATGGGTGTGCGTGCGGGTGGCGGTCTTTTCCCTCTTAATCTTTATATAATGATAATGAAGGTGATATACCTGCTCGCCTTTGGTTGACAGGAAGTGGAAAATTGCTTTGCTGACTTTGTTGTGATAGCCACGGCCGGCGAAATGAGGTGTTTTCGCCGAATATTTCGATGGCGCGTGCCTAAAAAATGACGAAGCTAAGGCTCAGTTGGAGACCATGAAACCTTTGATTGAGTCTACTCCAACTACTTCGTACACACTAAACGTACGTTAGCAATTGATTTATGTTCACCTAACCATCAGGAATATACCAGTCAGGCCCTGTCTCCGGATCCCCGATACAGCCGGAACGCGAGCTGGTGTGCCATTAAACCCAGTAAACACTCCCCACGTCCGTGGGGTGAGTGAGTGACCAAGAATTATGGCCTTTTGCATTATTCCGGCTAGGTTTTCTGCCACATCATGGCAAGCCGGTATGATTTTTAAGTTTGAGAGCAGTATTTCCATCATTCCACCAAGTGCCCCTTATCAGACCCACCACACTAGTTAGGATGGTGAGTGATAGATAATCTGAACGATGCCAAAATCTTGGAATTTTCTCCATTACGTGTTGAGTTATTAATGCTTGAAAATAACAAAACACCACAAACAGGAACAACTAAACTAACACTAACCTTATCTGTTATTACAATGAATTTTCACAACTGCTGAGCCTCGTATACTTTAGATTTTATGTAACCCCATTAGGAGAAATCTAAAGGGGTTAGATCTGGCGATCTTGGAGGCCGTTCCACAGATCATCGGCGCCCAATCCATATAATTCCTCACAGCAACTGGAAAATGAGGAGGAGCTTCATCTTGTTGTAGAATAAGTTCCATGTCACACTCGTCTACGTTATTGTCGACAGTTGCCACTATCAGTGGATCTATCACTGTTTCCAGCATTTCCAAATAGAGGGCACCAGTCAGACTTTCCTCAATAAATAACGGACCTATAATGTGGTCACCCAGTATTCATGGACACACAATACTTTTTTTTGGAAACTGAGTATGAGTTTCGCGAAAAAATCGAGGATTTTCATCGGATTAGTACCTATATCCATCTTTTAAAAATAAAGTAGCCGCATCCCATGCCAGCTCAAATTTTCAAAAGGGTTGCTGCCCTCCCGTATTGGATAGAATTAGGGGTAAACTATTCGTACAAAAATGTGCATTGTAGAAGTCAGAAGTCGACGTGTATTGGCGATTTTTCCAACAAGAATGCAGTAACGAGTTAGATAGGGGGGGGCAACACTAATGATGCTCACTGTATAACATACATCATACTCAAGCTATTTACATCTGAAGGTATTTCTTTCGTTAAATCGAGAAGAATGTAAGTAATTCTGGATAACAACAGTGTAATTTCCACCATTTCATTTGTAAAACTATGATGATTATATGCTTGACATTGATTTTTTTCGAAAAACTCGAATCTCTTTTAAAATATACTGGATATGGATGAACTGAAAAAATTAAGGAGTCCATTCATCCTGAATACTATATCTGGAGCCCTGTGGTACTCCTCTTAAGGCACTCGGAGATTAATATAATTAGTTGTAGGTAATTGCCATCCAGAGTATTTTGCGCATTGGCATGATCATAAAGAAAATATGCGATCGAGTAGGCCCGGACGTTCGTGGAAACTCAGCACTGGCAGTCGTTATAGCGTGTCTGAGAACCGTTACATTATGCAGTAATATACGCACTGAGGAATTCATAGGCGTTTTAGAAAAAATTGCAGGAATCCAATATTTTTGAATTAATTTACTGTCTCTCCTATTATCTGTGTTTATCTCTGCCGGGTTATTGGGCAGTGGCGTTGTTTAACATTTTTCTTCTTGGCCAGTTTTTCTAAACAAAATGGATTTTTTCCTATAGAATTATAGTTTATTGTTGAAACAGAAAAAAAAATACTTATATTTATAGAGATCTTAAATTGAGAAAACCGTGTTTTCAGACAACGAGCTACAGCGCTATAATAGACACCTAAGTATTCGATTTTTCAAAAACTGCTATTTTTTCGCCCAAGTATTGAAATAACTTGAGAACCATACGAGATATATGAGATAATATTCTGCATGTCGAGAGCACTTTAAACAGCGATTGCTTCTTTAAGAGCACTTTATGGAAATAATCTTACCTTTTCATTTATAAAAAGATACAAATTTTCATTATGTGGTAAATAGGTAAGTCCTTGGGAAGCCTACACACCGAATTTGGTTGTTCTGGGATGAACTTTATTTTTTGATGAATTTAAGAAATAAGGTTAACAACTTCTTACATTTTCTGGCTGAAAATGGATAATAAATTTGTTTCAATATGATCATAGGGAAGGATCTTGACAAGCAGAATCCAAAAACGCAATCAATTTTCTTCGTGCTATTATAGTTTTCGAGATGTTTGAATTTTCGCGTGGAAAATGTATTTTACAGCACTACTCTGCCATCTCTTAAACGATAGCCGAAGTTGACTTCACGGAGTGTCGAAATTTTAGAGCACCTTGTTGTAATTTCACCGTTAGAACTGATGCTCTTCCGCGGTAGATAATGACAATAATAAAGTCATTGTCTTTAGAGTATATCCTAGAGGCAATGATAATGTCTTCAAGAGTCTTAACTTAACTTAATTTTATTTTTGGTGCATTCAATACGTCAACTTGAGCTACCGTTCAAGAGATGGCAGAGGAGTACTCATGAATATTTTTTCCATAGGAAAACTCAAATATCTCGAATACCATGGGAGCTAAGCATGAATTATGTTTTTGAATTCTGTTCGTCAAGATCGTTTTCTTCATTCATTTTGTTCGAAATTAGAACCTTTTTAATTATTGCAAAAGAAATTGGTGAACTTTCAACGAAGTGCTCAGAGAGTATCGACACCGTTGTTTAACTTCAGCTACCGTATAAGAGATGGCAGAGCGGTGCTTAAAAATGTTTTTTCCTTTTTACGAAAATTCAAATATCTTGAAAAACATAAAAACTAGAAAAAAACTGATTGCGTTCCTGTATTCAGCTCGTCAAGATCGTCCCCTGAGCACATTTTGGAGCAAATTAATTTTTCAATTTCAGCATGAAAATTTCCAAAGGGGGATCCTTAAATTTTGAATCGACCAATAAATGAACTTCTTCCTAGAGCAACCAAATTTGGTGTAGGTGCTTTCGAGGCCATTGCCTACCGCGTAATAGCATCAGTTCAAGAGATGGCAGAGCAGTGCTCAAAAATATTTTTTCTCTACGAAAATTGAAATATCTCGAAAACCGAACTAGAAGAAAACTCATTGCGTTTCTGGATTCAGCTCGTCACGATCCTCCTCTGGGCGCATTTTGAAACAAATTCATTTTTCAGTTTCAGCCTAAAAATTTCCAAAGATATTGAATCGACCAAAAAATGAAGTTCTTCCTAGAGAAACCAAATTTGGTGCGGGCTCTTTTGAAGCCATTTCCTTCCGCGGAATAGCATCATTTGGAATTATCAATTTTTTCCATTAAAATCAAAATACCTCGAAAACCATGAGAGCTAAAGGAAAACTGATTACATTACTGGAATGAGCTCGTCAAGATCCTCATCTGAGTGCATTTTGAAGAAAATCCATTTTTCAGTTTCAGCCTGAAAATGTCCAAAGGGGTTAACTTAAGATTTTGAATCTTCCAAAAAATTAATTTCTTCCTAGAGCCACTAAATTCGAAATATCTCTGAAACTAAGGAAGATATTAGGAAACCGATTGTATTTCTGGATTCTGCACGTCGAGATCTTCCTGTTAGTGTATTATCCAGAAATTTTTTTTTCCTCATTTTTGGACGAAAAATTTCCAAAAAATGAAGTTCTTCCTAGAGCCACCAAATTTGGCGTGGATGCTCTTGAGGCCATTGTCTACTGCGGAATAGAATCTGGTGGAGATTTGAAAACTTTTTTTTTTACTCACTAAATTCGAAATATCTCTGAAACTAAGGAAGATATTGAGAAACCGATTGTATTTCTGGACTTTGCACGTCGAGATCTTCCTGTTAGTGTAATTTCCAGCAAATTTTTTTACTAATTTTTGGACGAAAAATTTCCAAAGGGGTTAACCTTAGATTTTGAAATGACCAAAAATTGAAGTTCTTCCTAGAGCCACCAAATATGGTGTGGATGCTCTTGAGGCCATTGTCTACAGCGGAATAGAATCTGGTGGAGATTTGAAAACTTTTTTTTTACTCACTAAATTCGAAATATCTCTGAAACTAAGGAAGATATTGAGAAACCGATTGTATTTCTGGACTTTGCACGTCGAGATCTTCCTGTTAGTGTAATTTCCAGCAATTTTTTTTCCTAATTTTTGGACGAAAAATTTCCAAAGGAAATGACCAAAAATTGAAGTTCTTCCTAGAGCCACCAAATTTGGTGTGGATGTTCTTGAGGCCATTGTTTACAGCGGAATAGCATCAGTTCGAATTATGCAAATTTTGAAGTATTGCAAAAAAACAGTGAAATTTCAGCAAGATGGCCGAAAGTGTCGACACTCCGTAATAGTCTAAACTTCGGCTACCGTTCAAGAGATGGCGCAGCAGTGCTCGAAATCAAATTATTTTTTCCACTAAAATTCAAATATCTCGAAAATTATGAGTGAAAAGAAAAACTATTGTATTTCTGGACTCTGCGCGTCGATCTTTCTGTTGGTGTAATTTCCAGCAAAATTTTTTCCTAATTTTTGGACGAAAAATTACCAAAGGGGTTAACCTTAGATTTTGAAATTACCAAAAATTGAAGTTCTTTCTAGAGCCACCAAATTTGGCGTGGATGCTCTTGAAGCCATTGTCTACTGCGGAATAGAATCTGGTGGAGATTTGAAAACTTTTTTTTTTACTCACTAAATTCGAAATATCTCTGAAACTAAGGAAGATATTGAGAAACCGATTGTATTTCTGGACTTTGCACGTCGAGATCTTCCTGTTAGTGTAATTTCCAGCAAATTTTTTTACTAATTTTTGGACGAAAAATTTCCAAAGGGGTTAACCTTAGATTTTGAAATGACCAAGAATTGAAGTTCTTCCTAGAGCCACCAAATATGGTGTGGATGCTCTTGAGGCCATTGTCTACAGCGGAATAGAATCTGGTGGAGATTTGAAAACTTTTTTTTTACTCACTAAATTCGAAATATCTCTGAAACTAAGGAAGATATTGAGAAACCGATTGTATTTCTGGACTTTGCACGTCGAGATCTTCCTGTTAGTGTATTATCCAGAAATTTTTTTTTCCTCATTTTTGGACGAAAAATTTCCAAAAAATGAAGTTCTTCCTAGAGCCACCAAATTTGGCGTGGATGCTCTTGAGGCCATTGTCTACTGCGGAATAGAATCTGGTGGAGATTTGAAAACTTTTTTTTTTACTCACTAAATTCGAAATATCTCTGAAACTAAGGAAGATATTGAGAAACCGATTGTATTTCTGGACTTTGCACGTCGAGATCTTCCTGTTAGTGTAATTTCCAGCAAATTTTTTTACTAATTTTTGGACGAAAAATTTCCAAAGGGGTTAACCTTAGATTTTGAAATGACCAAAAATTGAAGTTCTTCCTAGAGCCACCAAATATGGTGTGGATGCTCTTGAGGCCATTGTCTACAGCGGAATAGAATCTGGTGGAGATTTGAAAACTTTTTTTTTACTCACTAAATTCGAAATATCTCTGAAACTAAGGAAGATATTGAGAAACCGATTGTATTTCTGGACTTTGCACGTCGAGATCTTCCTGTTAGTGTAATTTCCAGCAATTTTTTTTCCTAATTTTTGGACGAAAAATTTCCAAAGGGGTTAACCTTAGATTTTGAAATGACCAAAAATTGAAGTTCTTCCTAGAGCCACCAAATTTGGTGTGGATGTTCTTGAGGCCATTGTTTACAGCGGAATAGCATCAGTTCGAATTATGCAAATTTTGAAGTATTGCAAAAAAACAGTGAAATTTCAGCAAGATGGCCGAAAGTGTCGACACTCCGTAATAGTCTAAACTTCGGCTACCGTTCAAGAGATGGCGCAGCAGTGCTCGAAATCAAATTATTTTTTCCACTAAAATTCAAATATCTCGAAAATTATGAGTGAAAAGAAAAACTATTGTATTTCTGGACTCTGCGCGTCGATCTTTCTGTTAGTGTAATTTCCAGCAAAATTTCTTCCTAATTTTTGGACGAAAAATTACCAAAGGGGTTAACCTTAGATTTTGAAATTACCAAAAATTGAAGTTCTTTCTAGAGCCACCAAATTTGGTGTGGATGTTCTTGAGGCCATTGTTTACAGCGGAATAGCATCAGTTCGAATTATGAAAATTTTGAAGTATTGCAAAAAAAACAGTGAAATTTCAGCAAGATGGCCGAAAGTGTCGACACTCCGTAAGAGTCTAAACTTCGGCTACCGTTCAAGAGATGGCGCAGCGGTGCTCGAAAACAATTTTTTTTTCTCCACTAAAATTCAAATATCTCGAAAATTATGAGTGAAAAGAAAAATTATTGTATTTCTGGACTCTGCGCGTCGAGATCTTTCTGTTAGTGTAATTTCCAGCAAAATTTTTTCCTCATTTTTGGACGAAAAATTTCCAAATTAGATTCTGAATCGATCAAAAAATAAACTTCTTCCTAGAGCAACCAAATTTTGTGTGGGTATTTTTTAGGCCAATGACTACCGCGGAATAGCATCAGTTGGAATTATCAATTTTATCAATTAAAATCAAAATATCTCGAAAACCATAAGAGCTAAAGGAACATTGATTGCATTTCTGGATTCAGCTCGTTAAGAACCTCATCCCAGCGCATTTTGAAGCATTTTTCATTTTCAGCCTGAAAATTTCCAGAAGCAAATTTCCGTTGCAAAATAACCTTTATCAATTGATTTTATTATATGTTACCCAGATAATATGAAAGCTTCCTTTTTCTGAGGGATATGACAAAACCATATCCACGCGACGATTTTTTTTCAATGAGTTAATATTTTATTACAGGTGACGAGCCCAAACAAGGCTACGCAACGATAATATGGTTCCACCCGGGGAACTTCAACATAGGAACCCCCGCTATGTGGAATCCTCACACCCTTGTATACCGTCAAAGGGTGATCATAGTAACAGTCGGCTGGCGGCTGAACATCATGGGCTTCTTCACCACAATGGACGGCGAAGCATCGGGGAACTACGGCTTGATGGATCAGCAAGCTGCCATGCAGTGGGTCAAAGGAAACATAAAGCTATTCGGTGGGAACCCGGATAACATTTGCATCATGGGTTATGGGTCTGGAGCCACCAGCGTAATTTTGCACATGGTCAGCCCCGGCTCCAGGGGGCTTTTCAACAAAGCTATTGCGATGAGCGGTGAGTTGAACAAACTTTCAAACCAAAAACCTATCTCTTTTTCCACTCGTGTAAAGTATACCCTGAATACACGTGGGTGAAGTGAAAAGTCATCATTTTTGTTGAAAAGAGATGCCAAATAACATATCTACGTTTGTATATCAAATATGTATTCTCAAAATTTCATTCATAGTTGGGTGTTTGTAATGCTTTGCTTTTTGGAAAAGAACTACTCCACTGGCTAAGGCTACCACGGGTATTGAATTATATTCAACAGATATTTCTGCAACGACCCCAAACAAATTGGCGCCCATCGTGGGCAAAATTCAAAATCCCAAATTTTCAGGATAATCTGTATGGGGCTAGGAGAAATTTTTATTAAAACGTTAAGCATCACCTGATATTACATAATCTTTTACAGGAAAGAGCTACCTCTCGCCATCTTCTGTGAAGAAAGCCGCCGAAGACAAAGAGCTGCTGGACACCCTGGCCAACATATTCGCCTGCAACCGCAAACCCACTTCAAAGCTGATAGAGTGTCTCAGAAACGCCGAGGCCGAGTCCCTCGTCCAGGAAACATCCTACGTCAACTGGCGGCCACTCCTAGACGCCGAACTGACCAACAGTTCGACCCCATTCCTAACAGAGCTTCCTATAAAGTACTTCGAGAGGGGGGAATATGAAAAGGTACCGTTACTCACGGGCTACACCCATATGGAGCTGGCGCTGGAACTCGACAGCTTGAAGAACGTCACCACGACCTCGACGGAGTTCCTCCAGAGCCTCCTAGCCGAACAAATGAGCGGCGAAATTCCTCCCGTCAACAACACCGAGTCTTCCTGTGTTTACAACTACGACCATATCACCGACGCTGTGATGTTTTTCTACGGGCCTTCCCGGCCTATAAAGGATGCGGAGACCTTTAGGAATATCCTAACGAACTTCGTTACTGAGAGAAACTTCGCCGCTTCCACGTTCCTTCTTGCTTCGTACATGAGCAAGGAGCAACCCACTTACATGTACCGTTTCGATATCAAGCCCAGTACCCCCGCGGCTGTGAGCTACTTGCCTGATTGGGTGAGCGTGCCCCACCTCTTCGATCTGATCTACATATGGGGCGTGCCGTATTGGTCCACGCCTCAGGAGTGGGATATTCGAGACAAGCGAATCGCCGACATCATAATGTCGTTTTGGACCAACTTTGCCAAGACGTCTAACCCAACGGAGAACAGTATTTATCCAGTCACGTGGGACAGATTCAGCGAGGATACTCCGGGGGTGCTCATCATCGATGGCACATTCAATATGAGCAACTCGAACAATCTGAACTACAAGGCGTTCGAGTTCTGGAACAGCTACTATCCGAAGGTCAAAGCGGTCGCTACTCAGTGCTGTGAACCCCCAGACAGCGGGAATGGAAAAGTATTACAGAATTTATTGTTGATAACTTTGCTTCAAAGTGCACTTCTATGTAATTTAGTTTCCAAATAGCTGCTAGTGGACAAAGAGATATATCGAAATTACCTGTATTTTATTATACCCATGCCTGTAATTATAACATAAATTTGCAATAAATTCTACCGATAAATCTACTCATTGCGACCAGATTATTATTACATTGTTCGGCGAGGCTGGCTCTGTATTGCCAGAAGAACCCCTAGCAATCCTTGGTGATGTACCCCTATCAGCCCTTTTTTCGGATGTTCAATCCAGGAGAGCTTAATAGTCCAGGTTCAACCACAGGAATTTCGATTCTCCTGACGCATATAAGTTTTCATCAAAGAATCATTAACTCATTAAAGTTATTTTTCTGGCGGGTGAAAGGAATTATCGCGGTTTTTTTAGGGTTGAAGTTCTCTCACATGCATCACTTCTCTACGTCTGTGAGGTCCTTGGCCCAGTAGTAGGCAACGCAATCACTGGAAATCGGGAGATCCCTGGTTCAAACCCCGACCAGTCCATATATTTCATTTAAATTTTTTTTGTTTGAATTGTCGTGAACCATGAAAAAATGGAATATTCGACAAGAACCAAATGATTACTTCCTTGGGTTTCGGACGTCCATCGTCTTGATGGGTTTGAAAGATATTTGACTTCTTTCACTTTATCACAACGTTTCGATTGCTCGTATCCTCAATCGTCTTCAGATGAATGCTGACAAATTCAGATGTTACGAGGTCTCTATAGATTTGTTGATATGGTGTAATTAAGGTGTAATTATGGCGGTGTTGTGACGCGTGTAGTTCCGCGCTATTTTGTTCCATCCAAAGCGGTTTCCATACGTTTTTGATTTCCACGGCTGACAGAAAGCGCCATTGACTTCGATATACGCGGTTTCGATGAATTTTCGTTTGAACCAATGTTCTTCCCTATGCCAAAGAATTCGATGGTGCTCGGTCCAGGCATGGTCAGCAATTCCGATTTGGATGTTTCTCCGCGTCGAGTCTACTTTTTGGGTTCATCGAAGACAATGGCGCTTACAGTCAGCCGAGCGTGGAAATCAAAAACGTACAGAAACCGCTCATAGACCGCTTTGGATAGAACAAAAAAGCGCGGATCTACACGCGCCACAATACCGCCATAATTAAAACTTAATTACACCATATCAACAGATCTGTAAATACCTCGTATCATCTGAACTCGTCAGTATTCACCTGAAGATACAAGCAATCGAAACGTTGTGAAAAATCAAAAGGAATCAAATATCTTTCAAACCTATTAAGACGATGAACGTCCGACACCTAAGTATTCAAATTACTACATCGTCTACAACCTTCAAACGAAGAACCTAAATCTTACGCATATAGACCAGGAGCTGGTGACAGGTGACGTTCTCCCACTTCACACTGCATGCCTTTTTAAGGCTTGATAATCAACCCTAATTTATGAAAAATAGACGGGTTCCTGGCCACCGCACGTGTGCACTTCATAAGGAAAAGCGCTTTTCTTTTTGTGGAGAATTTTCCTGTTTTTTCGCGATATTATACTGTCTGGCGTTGTAATATACGGAAGTTCAAACAAATTGAAACGCTACTAATTGATGGCATGCAATTCGCAGCGGCCGAAAGGGCTCAAAGGGTTACAAAAAACTGAATTTTCCGTGTTTTCAAAATGCATGCCAATGTGGAGAGTTGAAGTTTCAGTAATAAAAACACTCTGGAAAAATTGACATGCGCCGCTCGTCTGACCAACGGTGAAAAATTGCGGGAAATCTCTGTAAAAATTTAATACAGGTTTTACGTGATTCCAAACTGCATGCCATTAGAAACGTCATTTGTGTAATTAATTAACAGTAGGTAATTTGGCATGCACACCAGGATTTCGCAAAACAAAGTCACATAAATTTTCACAGTGTTTTTTGCATCTTTCGTCATGTATTTCTACATTTTGCGAAATCCTGTGTGCATGCCAAATTACCTACTATTAATTGATTATACAAATGACGTATCTTCCTACTGGCATACAGTTTGGAATCACGTAAAACCTGTATTAAACTTTTGCAGAGTTTTTCCGCAATTTTCTACCGTTGGCCAGACGAGTGGCGCATGCCAATTTTTCCAGAGTGTTTTCGTTACTAAAACTTCAATTATTCACATCGGCATGCAATTTGAAAACACGGAAGTCCCCTTTATTTTAATTCAGTTTTTCGTAACCCTTTGAGCCCTTTCGGCCGCTGCGAATTGCATGCCATCAATTACTAGCGTTTCAATTTGTTTGAACTTCCGTATATTACAACGACAGGCACTATAATATCGCAGAACACGAAAATTCTTCAAAAAAAGAAAAGCGCCTTTCCTTATGAAGTGCATACGTGCGGCGGCCAGGAACCCGTCTGTTTTTCATAATTTAGGGTTGATTATCAAGCCTTAAAAAGGCACGCAGTGTAAAATGGAAGAACGTCACCTGTCACCAGCTCCTGGTCTAATACTCATGAATGGTTGAAGAACTCGCCAAGAAAAGTTTTCCATATAAAAATTTAATCAACAATCAATTAAATACAAACTTATAATCAATCAATTACTCACTGGAACTTCAAAATCAGTATCGAATCACGCAGAACAAGGCTTTTCTGTACAGTGTCTGTAAAAATACAAAAATATTACCTCAGTCTGCATATATTGGTGAACCAGTACGATATAATCAAACAGAAATTATTGTCGACGACTTTGTCACTCTCATTATTCTCCTTGCACTGCAGCAAATACCTTTTCAATATATCAGTCTCCGCTCTATACAGAGACGTCCTGGAACTAAGCTCGCTAAGACACACCGACGTATGTTTCTTTACGTGTTCGTGGAAGAACTGCAGTTCGGAACTCAAGTTCCTTTTGAAATACGGCAAGTTGTCGTCGGCGGATTTGACAGCTAGAAAAATTTGCTGCGCCAAAAACAGCATGAGGGATTCCAGCGACGTCTTCACTCGGTTGTAGTCCAGCTTTTCAATCCAAGGATCCGCCAGGCCGGAGTACTCGTACATGGCGTATCGCAGAAACGCGCTGAGCTTCTGGTTGGGCAGGTTGTCGCTGAAGTACTGATGCTCGACCAGGCCGAAGTACTTGGAGCAGTAGACCGTTGGCACCTCGCAAGGTTCCCTGTTCTTTTTCGTATTCAGCGCGTCGAGCGTTTTACAAAAGAAATGCGCCAGGCACAGTAACATCCCGTAGGTGAGAGTGTTTCCTATTGGCAATTCGAACTTTGGCACGCTGAAGTCGTTTTCTATTATTATAGCTGATGTGTCTGGGACAAACACGTCCATGAGCGTAATTAAGCTTGGGTTTACTTTGTACAAAATCGAAAATCCCAGACAGACACACGTTATCAATCTGAAAAATGAGAAAAGTTAACTGTATCACAAAATTCTCTCACTTTAAAAAGAATCATATGAAATCTTTGTCAAAGTTGATTTGATTTGGCGAATTTCGCTTGAATAATATGGAATAACTAGAGTTTATTATGATCAAATACGGCTCACCTATTTTACTGTTACTTAAAAACGATATTCTGTTGAAACATATTTTCACAATGTGTCCAAGATTAGGATGAAAAGTATGAGGATCTCGGTAAAAGTTGCGCAATTCAGGAGTCAATAAATATGTGTTGAGATATTCCAAATATTTTGTTCACTTCCAGAAATATTCGAAAAATACCTAAATATGACTATTTGGTTTTTATTTTTTTCTGAAGTTATTCGAAGAGTTTCGAAAATCTGAAGACACTCTTTATTGCCACTTTTTCAGCACTACAAAATGTTGTTCATACCATCTCAGTACATCGTTTCGTTTCGAAGAAACCATCATCAGCTTTGTTTTTCTATATGGCCCGAAAAAAAAGTACACCCTACATGACATAGCATTTTTCATTGCGAATGCAAAGACGTACAACACAATATGATTTGTTACATTTTTTGCGGTAAACATCCTTATTACAATTTTTACCAAAAGATCTGGAAGATGCATTGGATAACTGTCCATTGGGCGCTGTGCATAATTGATGGTTTCAACGAGATGGTGCTCCAGCTCATAAAGCTATGCCTACTCGCCATTACCTGTTTGAGCGATTTCCAAAAAGATGAAGTGGCCAGCAAGGTTACCAGACCTAGCACCTCTAGACTATTTTTGGTTATGGTTTCTTCAGAACAAAACGGTGTACTGAGAATTTTTGTATACCATTTTTTAATGCTGAAAAAGTGGCAATGATATTGTATAGTATATCCAAACTTAGTTGAATATGACTTCATGATTCCCTATATAAAGAAAACAGTAGACTAGATTGGGTATATTATACGTGTAACCGTTCGCCGCCTGGAAACCAATCAGTAATGCGCTGACCGCCTGTTGCCTGTTGTTAGACAGTCTGGCTTTATTTATGAAAAGAAGAACAGTAGCGTACCGTGTATAGTATTTGTTACACTTCCTATTGAAACAAGTGAAGTGAATCTTGTAAACCTATTTTTTGAAATCTCTAGTGTTTAGTGTTTTATTTTTACTTCAATATTTGTGTATTTAAATTTTGTATACTTGATGAAAATCCATTTTAACGTTGTTAATACTGAAACTGTAATGTTGATTTTCACACTTTTAGTTTATAAAACCGAGGCATATGTTTCGCCAATACAATGGCTTTTTCAAGCAGAAGTAAACTGAGTTACTATTACAATGTCCTATTATATTCCAAAAACGTTAATTAAATTGGGAATTTGCATAAAATCATACTTTTGAACACAATTTTGAAATACTACATGTGGAGGGAAAAGGGTTGAAATTGAATCAGCTTGAAAATTTGGAAATTAATAAAGAGGAGAATTCTCAGAACTCAATCGACCCCTCTACTTAATTTGTTTTGCCTTTGTACTACGTAAATGTAATTAATTTTTGACAAACAATATTTGTTATCATAAAGATATCCGAAAACAGGTATAAAACTGTTCCAAAATTAATTAATGTTATAGTAACTCAGTATACTTCAGCTTGAAGAATCCATTGTATTGGCAAAACATATGTCGCGGTTTTTTAAACTAAAAGTGTGAAAATCAACAGTAAAATATTTTTGGAGACCATTTGAAGAAAGTGAGGAACAAGACTCACAACCTGATGAACAATGGGAATTTGAAAACAAAGATCCTCATGTTAAGACCCTAAGACTTATTCTGAATATATGTCAAAATCTTAAAAAGGAAATGAACGACAAATGTGACAATAAAATTTTCGGAAGGATATCTCATCTCATCAGTTTGGGGCATTCAACTATTAACAGAGTGGTTAAACAAGGGGATGATATACATCATTCTCGTAAGAAAAAGCGAAAAAACCAGAAATTAAAAAAGTTGATAAGGCCACAAAAGATTTTCTTCAAAGGCAAGTTTATGATCTCTATAAACAAAACGAAGTACCTATCTTGGAATCAATCAAAAACAAATGATCTGATTATCCTGAATATAGTCATGATGCGATTCGGTATGGATGGGTAGATAACTCCCAAAACTGTTGTCCCCAAGCACCATGTTCCAGAGGAAAACGAAAAATTATGGTACACGAGGGTAGTGAAGATGGTTTTGTATCGAAAGCGATAAAACAATTGAAAAAATATTTAGCAGATTATCATGAAGATATGACTGCAACTTTATTCAAAAAATGCTTCAGTGAACAATTATTACCAAATATACCACCAAATTTTGTTATTGTAATGGATAATGCGTCATAGCATTCGCGTCAAGAGATGAAAATACCGACGAAAGCAACAAAAAAGGAGACATTTTGGAATGTATGGCTTATAAAAAATTTAATATTCCCCAAAAAGCCACGAAGGAGGTATTACTACCTATAATTAAAAATGAAATTTTTTTAAAATAATATATTATTAATGAACTTTGTGAACATTCTGGTCGTACGCTCCATATTGTGTTTTTAACCCCATTGAATTGGTTTGGGCATTTATAAAAAACAAATTGATAAAATCCAATCAAAGTCCAAATCTAATAGACCAGGAGCTGGTGACTGATGACGTTCTCCCATTTTATACTGCATGCCCTTTTAAGGCTCGATAATCAACCCTACATTATGAAAAATAGACGGGTTCCTGGCCGCCGCACGTGTGCACTTCATAAGGAAGCGCTTTTCTTTCTTTTTGTGGAGAATTTTTGTGTTCTTCCGAGATATTATACTGCCTGCCGTTGTGATATAAGGAAGTTTAAACAAATTGAAACGCTACCAATTGATGGCATGCAATTCGCAGCCGCCGAAAGGGCTCAAAGGGTTACGAAAAACTGAAAAAAATTAAAGGGGACTTCCGTGTTTTCAAATTGCATGCCGATGTGAATAATTGAAGTTTTAGTACCAAAACACTCTGGAAAAATTGGCATGTGCCCCTCGTCTGACCAACGGTGGAAAATTGAGGGAAAACTGTGTAAAAATTTAATACAGGTTTTACGTGATTCCAAACTGCATGTCATTAGAAAGCTACGTCATTTATATAATTAATTAATAGTAGGTAATTTGGCATGCACACCAGTATTTTGCAAAATAGAGGCATGCAAAAAACACTGTGAAAATTTATGTGGCTTTGTTTTGCGAAATCCTGGTGTGCATGCCAAATTACCTACTATTAGTCAATTTTACAAATGACGTATCTTTCTAATGGCATGCAGTTTGGAATCACGTAAAACCTGTATTAAATTTTTACACAGTTTTCCCGCAATTTTCCACCGTTGGTTAGACGAGGGGTGCATGCCAATTTTTCCAATGTTTTTAATACTGAAACTTCAATTCTTTACATCGGCATGCAATTTGAAACTACGGAGTTACCTTTAATTTATTTCAGTATTTCGTAACCCTTTGAGCCCTTTCGACCACTGCGGATTGCATGCCATTAATTAGTAGCCTTTCAATTTGTTTGAACTTCCGTATGATACAACGGCAATCAGTATAATATCGCGGAAGAACACGAAAATTCTCCAAAAAAAAGCGCTTTTCCTTATGAAGTGCACACGTGCGGCGGCCAGGAACCCGTCTATTTTTCATAATTTAGGGTTGATTATCAAGCCTTACAAAGTGTAAAATGGGAGGACGTCACCTGACATTAGCTCCTGGTCTACAAGTAGAGAAGAAGAAGAAAACGTTGGGAGAATCTCAAGTGAGGAATATAAAGATCTTTGAACAGAAAGCATTTTACACGTGATTTCAAAAGAACCTGAATATTCCCTTTTGCAATCCATTCAACCAGTAGTCATAAACCTGGGTGATTCGCTTGATTCGGAGGATTATGATGATTGAGTCTTGCCACGACTTTGATATGTATACGATAGCAGTATCATTAAATAAGTCAACAATGTTTCCTGATGTTTTCTTGTATTTTTTTTACGACTTGTTTTCGGTGTGTCAGATAACTTGTTAATAAGTAACGAGCAACGTCCCGTACCCATACACACGCGTCCTTGAATTATATTCATTATAAAAACAAGAAACTTGTTCGCAAATTTCTTCGTTATCGCTTTTAGCTGATCTATGACGGAATATTTATACAGCAATACGCAAAGATATACCGAAGTAAGAGATAATATATCCGACTATGGTCGGTAAGTACGTTCAAAGAGGCGAACTCACTGAGTGGTGATTTATGGTAATTTATGCAACAGGCGGTCAGCGCATTACTGATTGGTTTCCAGGCGGCGAACGGTTACACGTGCAATATACTCAATCTGATCTACTATTTTCTTTTATAGAGAATCATGAGGTCATTTTCAATTGAGTTTGGATATACTACTATATCTTCAGTTTTTTCAAAACTCTTTAAGTATCTAATTGAAATCGCCAAATTTCGTTTTTATCTCCGGAAATAAACGATTTTTTTCAAGAAGAACATAAAATCCATTGAGAAAACATTTCTATTTCCTGACTAAAAAGTCGATAAATTCAAACAAAGTTTGAAAATTTTGGACGGAGTGTCAATTAAATCAAACTAATAAAATCGTCAATTTCAAAATTCCCTTCTCGCCGAACGTTTCCACAAAGTGGACAGAAAACAACTACTCACCTGGCTAATACCACGACGAACATTTACAATTGGGTCTTCCTGAAAGAACGTTGCACAAATATCTGTTAGATGAAATTCAATGTCCGTAGCGGTATAAACCAGGACGGTAGTTGTTTTCTGTCAGATGTTTGATGGGAACGTGGGGAGAGAAGGGTATTTTATTCGTTTCAGGTTAATAAATGTTTGATCTCATCACGATGACATGCGATTTCAACTTTGAACTGATAAGGAAAACTGACTTACTTGTTCATTATTCCAACCATGAGATCAACAGGAACCTTCTCCACCTGATTAAGTTTGTTATATTGATCTGACAGGTACACCACGATATTTTTCGGCCTTAAAAGTGTATACAAACAAGCGTTGATGATCTTTTTTACGCCACACTGAAATCAAAATGAGAATATTGTCCGAATCTAAGTCAAAAAGGGTATATTGATTACGTTTGCATAAAATGTTATAGTGGCATTACAACAGATGAATAAATAAAATCTAAATTAATGCTAAGAAGTTACTAAGGTGGCTTTGAAATACAATAAATTAACACAAAACATTACAACAATTGTTCGAAATGCTGTCCATTAACGTCAATGCATCCCGGATGGTCTAACTAATGTTTTAGAATGTGAATGACATCCATTAGATAATATAAAGTTAGAGTTCCCATTCTAAACCATTAATTATTCGAAACGAAGTTAACTGGAACCTATAAAACTGGCCCTAAGTCGGAATTCCCAGATACCAAGTCAAAATTACAAAATTTCGAGTTAGTAAGTCGGAATTCTGAGTTGATAAGTCAAAAATCCGAGATACCGAGTTGTAATTAAAAAATTCCGAGTTAGTGAGTCGGAAATCCAAGATACCAAGTCGGAATAATAAAATTCCGAGTTAGTTAGTTGGAATTCAAAGATACCAAGTCGCCGAATCAATAAGTCGAAATTCCGAGTTAGTAAGTAGGAAATCTGAGATACCAAGTCGGAATTATAGAATTCCTAGTTAGTAAATCGGAATTCTAAGATACGAAGTCGGAATTATAGAATTCCGAGTTGGTAAGTCGGAATTCTAAGATACCAAGTCGGAATTATCAAATTCCGAGTTAGCAAGTCAGAATTCCGAGTTAGTAAGTCGAAAATCCGATATACAGGGTGTTCTACTTAAAAATCGAAATTTGGTATTACTTCCGGCGAAACCAGAAGTGAAAAAAACACATTTGTAGGTCAAAAAATGCCGCTCATATTGTATATGGGACATCCCAAATTCCAATCAATTACCTTTAAAACTAACGGAAATACGGAAGGTGTACCATGATCCTGTTACACCCGGTATATAGTCAACAGTATTATAAAATGGCAGCACTGTTCGAATCAATAAAATAACTAGAACACCAGAACTCATATACACTGCTCGACAATAGAAAAGGACATTACAAAAATGTCTGAATTATCTCTAACAGAATTGAAAGAAAAAATTGGATTAAATGTATTCTTTCACGCCATGATGAGTCAAAGGATCAAAACTAAACACATCAAGAACAAAAACATAGCATCAATAGATATTTTCAAAAAAAAATCAAGATAATTGTAAACTAGAAGCAAGCAAGTTCAACTGTTGAGCAGTCAATTTATATAAAAATTCATCTTACCATCACAAAATTATACGTATCATTCGACTTCCTGTACCACTCCATCTGCCAATGGACTAGCATCAAATCAAACAACGTTAGAGTATTTATAATAAGATCCAAAGCCTTCAGAGCCACTGTAGTTTCCGGTATACTGAAAATGTGCGTCAAAATTTGCTCGTTCAAAGTAATGAAAGAATAGCAACTGGGCAGAGCTGAATACTGAATTGACTGAAAGAGTCTTTGTTGGAATTTGAACACCAAAGTACAAGTTGTCCATCCTTCTTCTAGCTGATTGGTATTCAACTAAAAAAGAAATCAAACAAAGTAAATCAGCAAGTCCGGCATTCGTACAGTTCGATTATTTTATCTTTAAGCATGCGTCATCAATTTACACGCATACCCTCTATCGAACATCTCTTTCTGACAACCGCTATGAGCGAATCAAAATTCGTTAACATTTGTCTTCTAAGCTGAGAATTATGGTATTGTGATGAACGATTAAATCTCAAAATAGTGAAAAGAGATAGCCATGAAACCGACAATGTTTTACAATTCAACTAAACTTGCCAAACATTGTATTGACTAGCGTAGTACCATCAATTGCGTCATCGTTTTCTGTCATTGCGGTACTGTTTGTCGCCAGTTTTACTTTGTTTTGCAGTTCGGAGGTATGGATAAAACAACTTCATTATACGAGGATATATTGAAAAATTCTTAGCCTACTATAGAACCAAACAAAATTTCAATGTCAAAATATTTTATTACTCAACATATTCTCCTCTTAATTGGATACATTTATTACAGCGAACCTGGTTCTTCTTGCTCTGCAAACCAGACCTCCACAGCTCTATTACCTCCTCGTTGGAAGAAAATTTACGACTTTTTAAACTTTTTTTCAGTTGAGGAAAGAGATGATAGTCGGACGGAGCCAAATCTGGTGAATAAGGGGGGTATTCTAGTAATTCAAACCCTAAATCACGAATTTTTTGCATGGCAACATGAGATTTGTGTGCAGGGGCGTTGTCCTGCAAAAACAAAACACCTTCGGATAGCTTTCCGCGTCTTTTCTCTTCAATTTTTTCCCATAGAGTGGTCAGTAATGTCGAATAGTAATCTCCAGTTATTGTTCTACCCTTATCAAAAAAATCAATCATGATTACTCCATGGCAATCCCAAAAAACTTATGCAAGAACTTTTCCAGCAGATGTTTGGACACGAAACTTCTTAGGTCTTGGAGAACCGGTGTGTCGCCCATTCCATCGATTGTTGCTTTGTTTCTGGATCGTAGAAATGTACCCATCCATAGTAACAATTCGGTTTAAGAAGTCTACATCGTTTTCAAATCGAGCACAGATCGAACGTGATGCTACTATCCTTCCACGCTTTTGGTCAACATTCAAACATTTGGGGATCACATTTGCAGCAATTTTTCTCATGTCCAAATTGACGTGAACTATATGATGAACGCGTTCGTATGAAATATACATTGCTTCAGATATCCGTTTTAGCCCAATTCGACGGTCTGTTAAAATCATGTCATGAACTGCATCGATATTTTCGGGGACTGACACAGAAACTGGCCTTTCCGATCGGTCATCGTCTTCAATGGAAAATTTACCTCTTTCGAAGTTTGCAGTCCAATTTTTCACGGTCGCATACGAAGGACATTGATCACCAAGGGTATTAAGCATATCTTCGTAAATCTGCTTATCTCTTAACCCTTTTAAATACAGGTACTTGAAGATGGCTCGATACTTCAATTTTTCGATTTGCACAATTTCGGTGGACATATTTTTTTTTTTAATTTATTGCGTAACTCTGGTTTACTTTTTTGACGTCAAACTTTACACTGACACTTCTAATAAGTTATTGTTCGTTGCTATGGTAACGCAATATTTTGTTTATGCAGGGAACTGGTCTAGGCGAACGATATCAATACATTCTCGTATATGGGTGTGACTGAAATTAGAACGTCTGCAAAGGTTTTGGAAATATTGCACTCCAACCTAGTTTTTTGGACAACTTTTTTCGTTAACTATTAGCTACAGAAATTGCATTAATGTGGATTAAATTAGGATTTGTGTCAAACGGCTGCGGAGGTATGGATAAAACAACTTCCTTATATGAGTGTGACTGAAATTAGAATACAATAGGGAGATCAACAGTTTCTAGTAAACTCACTGGGCAAATGTCGAAATTCCATGAACATATCTCTGCCTCCATGTTTCATTATCCTATCAAACCTGGTGTCACTGGATTCGTAATAATTGGATTACACCGTGTGCTAGGAATCGCACGTTAAAAGGTAAGACCTCGTTAATCCTTGGCTCGCACAAGTTTCGACTACTGAGGGCTGCCGTTCGTAAGGGGCGACAGCTGGTTAATGGAAAAAAATAATTTTAAACATATTCATTCCTTTTCGCCTTTGTTTCTCCAGCAATCTTTTCGAAATTTGGAACATTGAATATGCTCACTGGACATTTGGGACAGAAAGGAAAAAAGGAAAGGAGAAAAGGAGTGTGTCACACGGTATTCTGATGGAACTTGAAAAAAAACTCCCATTGTCTGGAGGTTCGTCATTTCCATGAATTTGAAAATGTTAATGCCGACTCATACCTGTAAAACTGTAGACAAAAACGCTGGACTTTCGCTAGCTTGATTATGAGAAAACAAACGAAATCATGGTCTGTTTTCCAAATATCCCGCGATACTTGCGTGAACCGCCACTGTCGGTTTTGTTGTTGAGGTACATTTTCATGAACTGATGTTTCAAGTATTGCGCAGGAGCATGAAATGAATCAAACAACATAATCAATCAAATTTACGGAATCACTCTCTGCAAGCAGTTTTATTCGTTACATTTTCAACTTATTACCTTATTTTTGTTTTGCTGAAATGCATTTTACTGGAATAATTATTAATAACACATTTCACATAAAAGAATTGAAATCCAGCTGCATGGAAATTCACCATTAGAACCTGTCAATCTTGTGCCTATCTGATATCTGCCCAAGTATGCGCATGCGCAAGTATCTACGCAACTGCATCCGATTTTTTTTTTCAAAAGGTTCTTTAAGTAATAATTTTGTCGCTTTTTTTGAGTTTATAATTACTTTTCAAGAGAGAAATGTGTGATGAGTTGTATGTTACAATGTTCTTGCACTATTTTGAAAACTGTTACTGTTATGTAATAGTGAAGATACCTATTTCTATTTTGTGCAATTTTTTTCGAGAGAAAATTAATATTTTTTGGATGATCTAACAACACTGAAAAGATTTTACGAAAACGAAAGGTGAAATAATAAAAACACCTCAACAAGCTTGATAATATATGCAAAATTGATAGATTTCAGTAGAAGTGATGATTTTTATTTACTTTATCACGGACTTTCACAACTTGAACTTATGGAAGATTTAAAGAAACAGTAAGGGTGTAACAACACGCTTCCAGTTGATTTACTTGAAAAAATGTTTGTCATAAAGTATTTTAATTAGATCATGGAGAATTTCGGAATAAAATGTAAGTTTCAAATGGGTTTCAAAGTATGTTACAGATTCTATGTGGTACTCACTTTCGGTACTAGATATAAATGAATTATTGTGTTCATCTTTCAGGATTTTATCCACAAAAAAACGAAAAATGGTCAAATTATTCATATTAATAGTCTATTTTATTTCACTACGAAATTTTTCATTCTGCCACAACTATTTTGACTTTCAAACGGTATTTAGATCAGTTTGGAAAAGTAACACAATTTGTGTGGTGTTATTTTGTTTATTGACATTTCGTAAAATTCAATTAACATCAATCACAATCACTATGTCCCTGGAATACTGACTCGAGGACCAGGTGCCATCTCTGGATCCGATTACAGAAACAGACCACGATTTCATTTGTTTTGTCTTCAAAAAATTCCAAACAAAATCTAATCAGTCGACACACCAGGGTTTTTAGACATCTCACTTATTACCTACACGTAGTAATTTTATCGGGATATCAGCCACGGCATTCTACATTTAGATGTTATTTTGACTAAAACGTCTCCACTCATTTCATATGCGCAACATTGATGACGCACGGGCAAAGATAAAATAATCGAACTGTAAAGTTCCTCACTCACCCTATTGTTGTGCCCATACAGTAACGCAGTGAGAGGAGCTTCGATGGTGTTCAAAAACTGCGTCATATTCAGATTAACGAAGTCGAGATACAGAGGCGATTCTGCGTAGAGACAGAGACTGTACAAGGTAATCTTGGCGAGCGGTAACGTATGGCTGCGGCTGAGGAACTCGCAAGTGCAGTCCAACAGTTTCTGGCTGAAATTCCTGTACGAGAACCACAGGGCGATGTTCTCCACGCTTTCGAATTCGAATAAGCCGTTGACGATCCGAACGCACATCATCCAAGGTAGTAGTCGCTCTCTGGCCGCAGCATCGAAGTAATTCTCCTCGTCGAGCCTGTCTTTCACTATGTCGTATTCGTATTCCAAGAGCGGTCCGAATTGATCCAGTAAGTCCATCAAATCGTCAGTGTCCATTTCGAAGTGTTCATTCAGATTCTTTATGAAATGTTGGATGATAGCGAGAATGGATAATCTTGTGGAATCCTCGAGTTCATTGTAGTGATCCTTGAGAATGCTGAACATGTGTATGGCTTTTCTCGAAACTATTGGGTCTTTCTCCCTGAAATACCAGACTTTTCCTTATTGAACGAAAATTTAAAAGGGAGGCATTTTGGTGTCAGTGTAACAGCCCGATATAACACCCTGTGTGTATCCCACTACCTTCGAGATACAATATTGTTACGATATTTACAAAATAACACTACTGAACTGTTTTAAATATCTTTACTATAAAGATGCAACTACTGCAAAGACTAATGAAATACTTAGATCTGGTTCAACTAGCTAAATATTCCAAACACTTATGAACTTCTTCAAAACTTCACTCAGAAAATGTCGATTTTGTGAAAAGATGCATCTTTTCGTCGAAAAATTTGCCTTTTTTTGGTTACTCCTTTGTCAGATTCAATTTTTAACTAAATATTCGGACTCAGCTCTTCAAGATGCGTTTGAGGAAAGTTCGCAATTTTTCGAGAAATAAATATTTTTCAATTTGATTTCCGTAAATATCGAATTTTGCCTCATTCGATTTTGATCACCTGTGAATATTCCAAAAATGCGAAATTCCCGCGAGTATTTCGTGATCCAATAGAAAATTTCCTTCTGAATCCGAAAATGTTTTTGGTTACTCCTTCGTCGAATTTAAATTTTTCCGTACGATGTACTCCTCGAATTCACAAAAAATAGTTTTAAACTATTCAAGAAATGGAAATAACCCAAAAACACCAAAACAACGTCAACATCACTCGACGCGCGTTTCGCCAACAAAGTTGGCATCCTCAGTAGTTCAAAAAGCGTACTGTGCGCCCGCTCACACCAGACTAATAAACATTTCGAAACTTTTTGTAGTGTAGGCACAAAAGTTCACTGTTTATTTTTAATGCATATATGATAATAATCAAATGATAAAACAACACCCACCTATAAGGTAAACCCCAGTTCGATATTTGAAGCAGGCAAAAATCCATCCACAGATCCAAACAGTACGTGTTGATCACGCAGCAGTGCACACCCTCCATGGCCATCATGATAAAATCGTACTTGGCTTCCTTGGGGAATTTCCTCAACTCAGGTGTCTTCTCCAGCATTATAATGAACTCCATCCAAGACCGAAGTAGCAACTTGCGCTCTTCGATTTCCTCGAAGTTGCTAGTATCCTCCTTGAACTTTTTCAGAAGATACTCCATCCACAACTTCACCTGTTTAGCGTTGCTAACGAACTTCTCAACAGATGAAAGAAATCGGCTTTCGTTCACATCATCCACCAGCTGTATGCCGAAAATCTTGAAGATGTGAGTGTAAACACACGGTACTTGATCGAAATCGCGATACAGAGGATCTGAGAGAAGCGGCCAAAACGCCTCCAAGGCAACGACGTCGTTGATCAAATGCCTTTTTCGGCTCACCCACAGATTCGCCATCACGTGCAAGATCCCCCGTTGCAGAGGACTCCTCAGGTACTCGTGGGACTGAAAAAAATGCCTTACTGCTCGGCACAAAGCTCGGTATTAGTACTCACCTTCCTTATGTTATGCAAATAATCGATCATGAAGTCGCTCACTGTGTCGCCTTCTATTGTTTTTTCCTTATTATCACTGTACCATTTTCGCGACCTCTTGACGTTGAAGAAAGCCGCTGTCATCCCGTGTTGGCTAGTGACGCACGTACCGATGAGATCCAAGATGTATATCTTCAAGTCGTCATCTTCAGTGGAGTCTCGAAGCCTGTCCAAATATAGTCTCTGAACCTGATCGTAGTCCAGCCCCAGAAGAGCCATTAACGGGATGTTCTTGTCCTGAAATCTGACCATGATGAAGGGACACAATGACAAAACATCGATGTTATTCAGTAAAATGGTGAAGAAATGATAAAATTATACAAACCATATGCATTATTATTTCTGAACAACAGGAGTTTCTTAGACGAGTATTTGACAAAAAACCTCGACAATCATAGGATTTATCTGCCAGATATCCGAGAAAAAGTTTTAAAAGATTGCGCGGTTTGACATACAGAGTCTATTTATTATCCGATTTAGAAGGTTTCTTTTTCAATAGATAGAGCATCAATAGTTCTAGTCGAGTGCCACGAATTCGAAATAAAAATTAAAATTTCAAGGCCTACTTCGAATTTTTTTCAAGGTCAAAAATCCAAAAAACATACCAGGAATTTTTTGTAAAAAAAATGACGACGCCACTGGATTTTTGATGCTTCCATATGGGTGTGCTAAAATTTCACAATGATTTTTTTTTGACAGAAATATTAGCATGAGCAGAATTCTTATCATTTTATCTAAATATTTCGAATAGTCGTCATATAAATCACAATCTTTTTAAAAATATCGTTTGAAATGCTGTTTAAGGTTGTAAGCAATCGAGTTTGTAAGCAGTTATTCAACATGTTGTCAAATTCTGTTTCCTCCAAACATAATTCCATAGTATGGGAGATAATTATGTCCATCAGAGAAATTAAATCAAATAGTAATAAATATTTAATAATCAATAATAACCAATATTGATAACATAACTACAACAAAAGAATGGATTGAGGTAAGAGTGTCTAAACATTAATTTTCGTACTTTTCAACCAATTCCCGATTTAATCAATTCGATCAAAACTCGATAATTGTTTTGGGGTAAAATTTGTGCAAGCCTGTCCTAATCTTTCACTCAGATCTTTGGTGGTTGACAGTTATTCCAAATACCTACAATCTTGGTTTTAAGATGTCTAAAAACCCTGGTGTGTCGACTGATTAGATTTTGTTTAGAATTTTTTGAAGACAAAACAAATGAAATCGTGGTCTGTTTCTGTAATCGGATCCAGAGATGGCACCTGGACCTCGTGTCAATATTCTAGGGACATAGTGATTGTGATTGATGTTAATTGAATTTAACGGAATGTCAATAAACTTTTTAAATATCATTCTAAAGTAATGTAGTGTAAGAAGACCAAATTTTTTGGAAAAATAACACCACACAAATTGTGTTATTTTTCTAAAATGATCTAATTACCGTTTGAAATTCAAAATAGTTGTGGCAGAATGAAAAATTTCGTAGTGCAATAAACACAATAATTCATTTATATCTAGTACCGGAAGTGAGTACCACTTAGAATCTGTAACCTACTTTGAAACCAATTTGAAACTTACATTTTATTTCTAAATTCTCCATGATCTGATTAGCAATATTTTATGGCAGACATTTTTTCAAGTAAATCAACGGGGTGCGTGTTGTTTTACCCTACTGTTAATTTAAATCTTCCATAAGTTCAAGTTGTGAAAGTCCGTGATAAAGTAAATAAAAATCATCACTCCTACTGAAATCTATCAATTTTGCATATATCATCAAGCTTGTTAAAATTTTCATTATTTAACCTTTCGTTTTCGTAAAATCTTTTCAGTGTTGTTAGATCATCCAATAAATATTAATTTTCTTTAGAAAAAAATTGCACGAAAAAGAAATATCTTCACTATTACATAACATTAACAGTTTTCAAAATAGTGCATGAACATTGTAACACACAACTCTTCTGAAAAGCAATTATAAACTCAAAAAAGCGACAAAATTATTACTTAGAGAACCTTTTGAAAAAAAAAATCGGATACAGTTGCGCAGATACTTGGGCATGCGCATGCTTGGGCAGATATCAGATAGGCACAAGATTGACAGGTTCTAATGGTGAATTTCCATGCAGCTGGATTTCAATTCTTTTATGTGAAATGTGTTATTATTAATTATTCCAGTAAAATGCATTTCAGCAAAACGAAAATAATGTAATAGGTAACAGAGGGTGATTCCGTAAATTTGATTGATTATGTTGTTTGATTCATTTCATGCTCCTGCGCAATACTTGGAACATCAGTTCATGAATATGTACCTTAACAACAAAACCGACGGTGGCGGTTCACGCAAGTATGGCGGGATAGTTGGAAAACAGACCACGATATCATTTATTTTCTCATAATCAAGCAAGCGAATGTTCAGCGTTATTGCCTACAGTTTGACAGGTATAAGTCGGCACACCGGGGTTTTTAGGCATCTTACTTGGTTTCATTCAAACACGTTTGAGATGCCACATTTCAAAAATATTATTTTTATTAGAAGGCTTTGAAACTTCAGTTGCTATAGTGAGAATATAATTGCACGAAAACCGAATCACTCACCCTCGCTAGAAATTCCAGGAATCGACAGGACAACTTCCTCAAGGGAATCGAGTATGGATTCAGGATGTAAGCGGACACAGACTTGGCGATAAAACCGATCTTATCATCCAACGTAGTCCTAACGTTCGGCATCCGAGCCTTGTGTTTGAACAGCAGCAGAATCATCACCAGCTGCAGCCGGGTGCACTCAAGGTAATCCACACAAGGTCCGCTCATCCAATTGGACTCCTGCTCCATCAGGTCTTGCAAGTAGAACTTGTCTTTAAGAAACATCGCCACGTAACTGGCCGTGATCCCTTCTTGGTGCAGCAGCGAGTCCATCAACATGTCGAAGACCAGAACTGAGTCGTCTTTGACTTTGGAGAGGTGTCTTTGGAGCACGCTGACGAATATCGAACAGCAAGCTTTGGAAACTGCTATTTCTTCACTGTGATCTTCGTAATTCCACTGCTGGTAGATGGGATAAGTACAGTTGATTATGTACCACATGCCTGCCAACTGCACTTCTCGGTGGTAGATGTTTTTCTACGATATTACAAAAATCATAGGATGTATCATTTCAATCGATTGTTCGGAGTGTGGCGTTGAAGTGAGAAAAAAATTCAGTATCTTTCGTGAAATATACAGGGTGGGGCGCCCCATACGACATGGTCCCTGTAAGTCACTTCATTTATTTTTTCGGAAATCTCTCCATTTCTTTATACAGTGCGGCTTTTGCTCGATAGATGGCGCTGGGGAGCACTTCAACTAAAACATTTTAAACGGCATGGGGGGTCATTTGTCACATCGTTGAATAGATAATAGAATTATCTTTCCAACCATCTGAAAATTTTTAGAATTTCGTTCCATTCAAAAAATGTTTTGTCCCGTTATTTCACATCAAACCATTCAAAAGTTATCGTGGTCATGTGAGAAAAGGGCTTCAGTTCCGCCAAATCCGCACTCATTCTGACATTTCAAATGCATATTGTGAAAAAACGAATTGACGAGAATCTAAAAAAATTAGATGGTTGAAAAGAGAATTGAATTATCTTTTCAACGATGTGACACATGACCCCCTATGCCATTTAAATTTTTATAGTTGCAACCACAAAAAGTAGTATCAGTAATACCATTCAAACGATTTTTTTATGTTTGTACGTCAAACCGTTCAAAAATTAACAGGGGGGGGCACTAAAAGCCGCACTGTATGTATATTGATTAAGGCTACAAAATGAAATTATTTTGTAGTCTACAGGGTGGCTCAAAAAAGTGTGACAATCAAAGTTGTGTTTTTTCAACGCTGTATTTCGTTACACTTTTGAACAGCAAAGGAAAAAATAATATGATTTAATTTAAGATACTATATACCTAACTATAACCGTTCTCGAGTTTGATTTTATTTATGAATATGCTTGATACAATAATTAGAAACGAAATAACATCGAAATTCATAGAAATCATCCCTTCGAATTCTGACCATGCATGAAAGAGGTTTTGGGCTATTGATTTCGATAAAACCCGTTTCCCAATATTATACAGAATGTTTAAAAATCATTGTCACTTTTTTATAATTTTGGACAAAGATAACTTTGTAATTTCAAATGGAACCCCCTGTATTTTTTTGCTCTGAGGAATAGAAAATTTGATAATCTTTCATTTGATATTGTGTTTCCCTATACCTAACCTAAATAGTTTTTCAGATATTGGCTTTTTGTTTGTTTTTTGTTTCTGTTTTGTTTGTTTTTTTTTAATGGAAGTTCACTAAGCCATTTTTATGAAAAGTAGATTCATCAGAAAATAAAATAGAATCCAAAAAATTCCTCACTAAACTTGTCCAGAACCCATAGACAAATCTCGATTCGTCGATGGAAGTCTATTTCATATAATTCCTGGTGCATCTGAATACGGTACGGGTGAAATTTGTATTTTTTTATTACCCTAGAATTGCTCCGTCTGCTTATCCCTGTATCTTTCTCGATCTTACGTTGACTCGTATGTGGGTTTTATATAATAGATCCCATAATATGAAATTAATTCTCCTCATGCCCAATAATAGGTTTTGGTCTATTTGCATATTCATAAGCTACACTTCCAGTCCCACGAAATTCATGTAGCAATCGTTTGAAAACCAACTTGTTTGGATGATTCCGGTCTGCATATTTATGGACATACACCCTCGACGCCAAAAGGCAATTTTCTTCACACTCACCGATCGCTAAAAGTTTTCATTTTTGACGGTAATAATTAAGTGAATGTTTTGAAAAACATGAAACACAACTGTCAATAAGAATTCTTTCAACAAGTTGAATAAATGTCGTTCCAAAGCTATCTATATATAAAGCTAAATAAGAACTACCATTTGAAAAAGTCAATATACTATTTAGGTTAGGTATAGGAAACCACAATATAAAATGAAAGATAATCAAATTTTCTATTCCTCAGAGCAAAAAAATACAGAGGGTTCCATTTGAAATAACAAAGTTATCTTTGTCCGAAATTATAAAAAAGTGACATAGATTTTTGAATATTCTGTATTATATTGATCAACGGATTTTATCGAAATCAATAGCCCACAACCTCTTTTATGCATGGTCAGAATTTCAAGGGATGATTTCTATACATTTCGATGTTATTTAGTTTCCAATAGATGTAAGCATTTTTATAAAAAAAAATCAATAACTCGAGAACGGTTATAGTTAGGTACATAAAACCCTATATGAAATCATATTATTTTTTTTCCTGAGCTACTCAGAAGTGTACCGATATACAGGGTGTTTCATCTAAAAAAAACATGACTTTGATATTTTATTTGCTATAATTCATATGTATTTTATTATTGTGTTATTTCTTTTGGCAATTAAAATTATTATTGTTATTATATTTAATATTTTTTCGGAAGGATTCCCGAAAAAATTTATGGCTTCGTTCACAGGGACCGTGTCGTATGGGGTGCCCACCCTTTATAAGAGATGGAACCAATCATGAATACCCACCTTAATCATGAACTCTAGAAGTTTCAGATACTGTAGGAGCAGAGGGTGCTTACTTCTCCCTTCTTCCTCCTTCAAAGACTTGAACAACAAACTGCGATTGTTCAGTAGGTCGTGAACAGCTTCCTTGTTCGCTTTGCCAACAGGTGCTGGCAAACACCGTTTGCGTTGTATAGGAGGAAAAGCTTCCATATAATCCAAATGTTCCCTAGTTATCAAAGTGAAGTTTATCTCGAAATACAGCAGGATAAATTCGAAATTCTTTCCCGCACCATCCGCAAACTGGGCAGGCACTATTTCCAAAAGATGTACGAGCTGTTTCAAATCCTTATCTTGCCTGTAATTGCCTTTGTAGTACTTCAATAGATGGCTTATGAACCTGAACCCGATGGTGACGAGTTCCGATAGATTTTCGTAGCAGTACCACTCGGTGCCGATTTCAAAATTGATGGTACTGAGCGACTTGGTGAACTGTTCCATTAGAGTGAAGAAACTAAACGGGTAGAGAAATCTGGCAAACTCCATGCCCTGGTAAACGAAACTTTCGACGACTGTTCCTTCCGGTATGGTAAATAAGTCGCTGTTCAAAAAGAGTTGCTGCGTACCGACCAAATTGAATCTCCGTCTATGGTCGTTCCATGGTATCTCTGCCAAGAAACCGGGTATCGATTTCAAAAGCTTCATTATCTGAAATGATTGATCCATGAAAATCCATTTTAACGTTCATACTAAAACTGTAATGTTGATTTTCACACTTTTAGTTTACAAAACCAACATGTTTCGCCAATGGCTTCTTCAAGCAGAAGTACCTATACTGAGTTACTATTACGATGTCCTTTTATATTCCAAAAACGTTAATTAAATTGGGAACTCACCGAAAATCATACGTTTGAACACAATTTTGAAATACTACATGTGGAACGAAAAGGGATCAAATCAAAATATACTTTATTGCCTGAAGAATGAATTCTTATTGACAAAGCTTTTATACATATAAAAATAAAGAAGTAAAGAAATATAAAAATGGTAAGCGTAAATATGTGTTGATAAAAACACGAGTCGTTGAAAGAAGGAAGACCAGGTTCATCATAGAATATCATCATAAAATATAATAGTATGATGTAAAAGCGTACCTATCATGGAAGAAAATAATGCTACATACATTGCATAATAATGATAAAATAATTAATAGGTATCAGTTTTGCTCATGTGTAAAATAATACTACATGTAGTTAAAATTGGATTACGCGAAGAAGCGAATGTCATAAGAAGAGAAGATAATGAGCATACGAGTGTCTGAGATTAAGATAAGTTAGAGCAAATGAACTTGAACCTGCATGAAAGTTTGTAAATGAATAAAGAGAAGAATTCTCAGAATTCAATGAACGATCAAACAAAACTAAATATTTCCTCTCTACTTAATTTGTTTTGCTAGGTAAATTTAATTAATTATTGACAAACAATATTTGTTATCATAGAGTTATTCAAAAGTATAAAACTGTTCCCGAATCAACAAATGTAATAGTAACTCAGTATACTTCTGCTTGAAGAATCCATTGTATTGGCAAAATATATTTAGCGGTTTTTTGAAGTTAAAGTGTGAAAATCAACATTCAAGTTTTAGTATAAACGTTTGTGCATTTAGTGTTGCAACACGGCATTTTGTAGACCATTTGAAGAAATAAGTGAGGAACAAGTGAGTCTTGATGAACAAAGGGAATTTGAAAAGAAAGATCTTCTTGTTCAGATCCAAAGACTTACTCTACATATATATGAAAATCTTAACAAGGAAATGAACGACAAATTATGTGACAATTAAATTTTCGGAAGGATATCTCATCTCACCAGTTTTTGGGGCATTCAACTATTTACAGAGTGGTTAAACAAGGGGATGTTGTAAATCATTCTCGTAAAAGAAAACGAAAAAATCAGAAATTGAACAGAGTTGATGAGGACTCAAAAAAATTTGTTCGAAGACATGTTTATGATCTCAATAAACAAAACGAAGTACCTACCTTGCCAATGCATTTTTTTTTTCATGTCTTGGATTCCCAGTTTGGAATAATTCTGTAATGACGAATCACTCCAAAACTTATTTTCATTGAAGAAATTCTCAAGTATCGGTTGAAATATACTCCTTTCATAAACACAGCAAAAAAATCATATCCATTTAAACAGCGATAATAATATTTCACGGTAGTTGTAGACTGTTAAGTATGTAAGCTCGGTCGATCAGAAAAAACGAATTTTCTGTAAACGGTCACTGTTTCAAATAAATAAATAAATAAGTAAAACAAATAATTGAAGAAGTTTTTCTTGAGATGGCCGTCCTGAGATCTGACTGGGAGAAAAACGTTTTTTTGTTCTTAGGCGTGACGTGAGTAGAAATTAGTTATACTCTCAACTTAATAAACTATGAATAATATAGCTGTATAGCCAAACTTTCAGCATGCAATCTACAATACACAAATTTTGGTACTTACCGCATAGTATTTTTCAGGAAGTATCAACAATGACTTGCACATTTCTAAAAACGGTTCAAAAACGAAAGGAAATGCTTCCAGTGACAGTTGAAAAATAGCCCCCAAACTCTCCAAGGCGGGCATACCCTTCCGTTTCAACAATTCCGCTGTCAGATGACCGACTCCTGCTTGTTCATGCAAGTACCTAAAGTCTGCACAAATTTTAGTGAACTCCAGTAGCAGCGTGTATACAGCATCAACGACAATTTCGCCAACTTTGCAATTCTGAAATTCAATCACAACGAAGATTAGTACTACCGAAGGGATTGGTCGTTTTCGTACTTGTTGGAACACATTATCAAAGGCGATGTGGCAACGATCGATGTGCTTGTTCGGATGGCACAATATCAACTGATTTCCAAAGAGGTTCTTGGAGGATATTGAAAGTCGTGTTCTTGTTCTTTCATGTCTATAAGGATGTATCGACGATGGGCACAAAACTATACCGTGTGGATGATTCAATACTTGGCATAACATAGTTTGTCTTGAGACATCGAGGGTGGCCAGATAGCCGAGCCATCCATGCCTCGGCAGCTTAAATTTCAGCTATTGTTCTAGATAGAGCAATCTAGAACAATTTAAAACTATGGGGTATCGGTACGAGTTTGTCAAGAAATTAACCCAACAAAGATCTTCATGGCCATGTATGCAATCTCTCCTAAGTATCACCAAAGTAATCTCAAGGTCAAACACAAACCAAGAACCTTCTCCACATCAAACAATGAGCAAATTAGTCAAGTCTACCAAAGGTCATGCGAGCACACATCCCCCAACAGACCTTGCAGGTCTCTGATGGTGGGGGGAGGCCCAGGACCGGCTGAAATCTCCTACTGCTAAACATTTTTGAATATAATAAAGGCAGAAGACAACAACAGCCTGGATAATTTGACGCCGAGTTTGGACCACGGCGTTTCAAGCTGTATATGGCAGCACATAAAAATTTTTGCCATCCAGGCTAACACTTGGAATGTAGCCACGTCGCCTTTGAGAATTTCTGCCACAGTGATAGGCGAAACATCAGAAATGAAGTACCGGATTCAAAGCATGATTTCTCGGAAATATATTCATTTTATCAGCCATGAAGGTTAAGTACTTACCAAGAACATTCTGTGAGTGATCAATTTATGAATGGATACGAACACTTTTCTCTCTACAAGTTCCACGGATACTTTATTACAATATTCCATGTGGCTTTCTTCAACAGTACTATCTCCAATGAATGTTTTCATGATGCACCACGCAAACAAGACAATGGTGTTATCTCCTTGGATTTGAAGCAATTCTAAATTTTTTTCCACAGTCGATGACAACAGTTTTGCTACTCCAGGTGTTTTCCTGTTCAAAAAATGTTACATTATGAAACTATTGGTACACGGTCAAGACTTGTATACCCAATTAGCCATTGCAAAAAAAAAACAGTTGAGAAAAAAGCTTCTGGAATTTTTCCCTGGCAAAAACCCCTCATAACATATAAACATCTTACCAATAGGCTCTAGTAATAGCTAAGACTAAAGCTACTTCAGCGTTCTTAATTTCCAGCAAATCTTTGGATCTTGAAATATTAAGGCTTTCCTGGTATAGAGGATGTCGCGAGAATCCGTGCCTTATAAAGAGAACAAGCAAGTCTTCCAACTCCGAGCCATTAACTTTATGATACTGCAAAGTGTGCATCAACAAAAGCACCACTTCTGCTTGTTCTCGATTATTTCTGTGCACCCACTGAACCACAAGGTCTTCTGAAACCCCTTGGGCTTTTTCACGGTCCAATTCACCAATAAGATTCTCAAATACCTTTACCAGGTTTTTCCATAATACACCCATATCTATCGACTTGATGAAGGAGTCAAATTGTTTAAAATAAACATGAGTTCTGTCATGAACATTCTCGAAAATGTGCCTCAGAGTTTTTAGTAGAAACATTCGATCTGCCGTGTAGAAGTACCAAATGTTTTCTGTTAGGAATTGTATTCTTGAGTCATATTTTATGAGTGTTCTCAACTCGTCCACTTTTCCAAAATACTCAAACATCAAGAAATTGCATATTATTGTCCAAGCAACACTCACATCTAAATCCTGAAAAAGTTTTGAATGATACACATTTTGGGTCATTGGTGGTGATTAAAAGAACACTTACAAGTTCTCTACTCAAATTATTAATAAAATTACTCATTTCATCATCAGAAACAAAATCTTTCAATCCAGACTCTGCTTTCCATGTTTTGAAGCTCTCTTTGGTGTAGGGTTTGAACTCAAGAAAAACTTCGACTACCTTTTCCTTGCATAATTTCAACATATCATCCACAATATCGGGTGTAATATTTGGACTCTTTCCATAAACTATCGGGTATATCCTTTTCCAAACCCTAAAAACAATTTTTTGAGAAATATGTTTGAACAAATAGGCAAAAACTTACGGAGTTGTGTCTGAACCAGCCATTTCAATAGATTTTCGAGTTACTTTCTGTAATATTGTAGTTAAAATTCAATTTGAACGAAAAATTCAAACATAACCCACAAATAACATTTTAAATATTCAAAACAAACTCAATGTCAAAAAAAAGCACGGAACCTCAGAACTCCTGATTATGAGGTATGTGCACGGAACACTTTCATAATCAGTGGAGGATCAAAAACCCTGCATGGGCATGTATGTATCTGAATGCATGGGACCTAATCCAAACCAATCAAGCTTTTTCTGAAAGAAAAAGTTACGAGAATTGCCTTTTTTATTTCTAATTTCAATGCTCTGCACCTCATTTTTTACTTGAAATTTAATGATGAATCTGGAAATTATTCATTTTACTGATTTCACCAGCGGCGTAACAAACAGGGAACTGAAAATGTGCCTTTTTTTTAAATAAAGAACTCATTGAATACAATCATTCCTTTCAATTCAAATCAAAAATTTTCAAAGCTGTGGAAGTTACGAATAAACAATCTTTTAATTTCCATTCTTAACACCCTGTATCACTGCAACAAAGTACATTTGGGAAAAAAGATCTTCGGTTTCAATTTGGCACCATACTTACGGGACAGCGTGCATAAAAAGTACCCAGCAACCACACACTTGTTACATTTACGTAAATGTGATATAACGGAACACATTTATGTAAAATAGTTACGTAAATACTCCTATCACATTTCTTAGATACTTGAAATGCAAATTTACGTGAAAATTGTATGTCGTAGCTAATACGTAAAATCGTACGGTCATCAGAGAGATATTGCAATAACGCTAGTCAGTATTAAATGCAACTTTATTTTAATAGAGACTGGCACTATTCTGAGATTAAGAACAGAGATATTGTAGTTTTGTCCGTTCATCCCTTATTTACACAGGCGTTCGTTATTCATAACCTATAAATGAAATCTAGTTTATCATTTTTCATTCTACATAACTTATTTTATACTATGATACAATTATTGTGAAGATAGAATTCCAAAGGGTGCTTCGATATCGATTTGTATTGAAAAAGTTATATAATTAACACCCTCTAATAAAGGCAGGCAGTATTTTAATACAGTTGTACTTATTCCAGATTCACATTGCGCGTGCTTATATGTCAAAATAAGGACAACTTTATTACTTACTGACGTAATTATGAACTGCAATATCTCTCTAATCTTATGTTTTACTTGACTGCTACGTAAAATGGTGACTTCTATTGGATATTCAACACAAGGCGTACTCCCTCTTGTATCAAGTTTTGAAACTGCACATAAGTACATCGTAATTATTCGTATTTGTCAAAATTTCCAAAATTGTGGCTATTAAATGTATTTTTTTGAATACATAGTAACTACTGATAAGCGATAAAATTCTGGTACATAAAGATGTTATCATAGATATAATCTATAGTGTAGATTCAAGTTATCAAATAAAAGAAGTAGGTCTAAAGTGAGTACTGTAGGAAAGCGTTTATTTGTGCAACTTTTGCTAGTTATTAACTATATAGCAATAATGTAAAATTTACATAACATCTATATTATCCAATATTTATGTCAGTTTGATACATTTGTTACATAATATTGACCTAATAAAATAAATGTAAAGTAGTTACATCAGTGTTATACAAGCTTGAGGTTGTATTTGTGACGGAGATTTCAACTTAACACAGACGTAAATTTTACATAACAAGTTATATTAGTTAGTGATCCTTTAGTAAAGGGCGACAAATTCACGGCCTAATAGACCAAAATTCAGGAAGTAGGAACTTGGGAACTGGAAACAACTAGACAGGGGAGAAGTGAAAATAACTCAAATTTAATGTTTTTATGAATAAATATCTTTAATGTAACAAACTGTATTAATTTACAAACTGTGCTACATATTACAATTGGCCATGTAATTCGTAATTATTTCTACAAAATCATGCATTCCATGAAAGTGACATAAAATCAAGTTTGTCACACCACATTGAAACCAGCTAGTGTCACATTAAACTTTTTTCAATCATTTTACGTAGGTACATCCAGTTTCAAGTCGAAAATATATATTCTAGCTACAAACAATAGGTACAGGATAAAGCATAGAAAAAACATCGAAATCAAACATTTTATTCGACCAACATTCAGTTATAAAAACAATATTACGTTCATAGTACTTTTCACTTGATTGCAGAATTAATGGTTAGTTATTTCTTTACAGAGTATATCTAAAAAATGCCTTTGGCACATTCTATTTCAACTCAAATAAATTTTACTTGATTTCAAATTTAACTGAATTCGATGGCGCAAAAATATAATCAAACACATCAAGGTTCTTCGATGCTCACACAAATTACAGTGCACACAAAAATTAAGCAACAGGTCATTTCATAACAAATCCATATTGTGCCTACAATTACCAGGAAACAAATTCAACGTGTATAGAACAGCAAAGATGATACAAAAATGCGATTGGATTAAGGAGAGACAAAACAAAATTGAAAAATAAAGCTAGAATTTCACGTATTAGATCGTATAATGATGACAGTTGTTTTGAAATGAAATTTCAAATCGTAAAACTTGATACCAATAACTTGTGTCTCAGCCTTTACTTCGATAAACAATTGGGAACAATAATTCTTTAGTTCAAAATATTGCATAATTTGATAGTCAATAGATGAAAAACATATTCATTTCGGATCCAGTGATATAAAAATTAAATTGAAAAATATAATTCATTTTGGCTCAAAGAATCGTTTCTAAAACCAAGAGGAGGAAAAAATTCTAGATTTGTACTGAAAAAACCATCTCAACTAAAAATAATCAACAATGAACTGTGAATGTACAGGGTGACTTGATGAACTCCAAAAGCCGAACATAAAATTTACTACATTAAAACTGTTCACCACGTCACTCTGAACATTTTACACAAAACGTCAAAATTAAATCAAACACATCTTTCTTGGAATCATTCAAAACGCCTTTCGGTCTGAATGCTTTCAAGTAAGTCATGTCGCAAATATAATTCAGCTTTGCTAGCGTATATTTAAAAAGCTTCAATGTACAATTTACAACAATTAATCGTTTCTATATATACAAAAGGGTACGTTAGCTAAATACTAGGTAGAAACATATTTATACATCTCAATTAGTGCATCACCGTGTTTGAGGTGTGTACAACAAATCCAGGTGTTTGTTACAATTCAACTACAATTCTGCTGGTTATGGGCCAATTGTTATATTTCGGTAAAACAAATAAATTGTGTCAGACACCTAGAAAATCATGAATTCACTGGGTACAATTCAGGATTGACTATGGTACAGTTTGAAAATATCAACACCCTAAAACGATGTAACGAACATTTCCTCCCACCACATTCTGATGAAAATAGAACCATTATTTAGTCATACAAATTCAATCCAGGAGCTACCCAAGGATACCACCCGGGGCCACTCTCGTTGAGCATGTAATTAATGACAAAATTGGAAGAGCACGGGTGAGCATCAAGTAATTTTTAATGTTGATGGTTCACGGTAGAATATAATAATAATGTTTTGTGAATTAATAACAGAAACTATGTTGAAAAGTATGGGGAGAAAAATAGTTTCCCAGTGATTTAAGGGTGTTAATATTTGTGTATATTCGCAACGTGGACATTGGACAATATAACATTATCTCAACATGAAAAATATGGTATAATTTACACACAAGACGTTTTCATTAAATTTAAGTACCTACGACTAGAAAATCTGCAAGAGATGCTTGTGGAATGCCACCAAAAGCAATTTGGCTATTTCCCCTTCGTGAATCTCCCTCTCCTCAAAGTCCTTTGTTTGAAAATTCACTTTACGCATCGTGATTCTCGAGAGATCCAGAACCTATCGGCGGCTTTCACTTTATCGTTTCAAGAATACAGACATCTTAGCCAAAAACCATATGCTTCTTCGTAGTTTCGGAGGTTGGGTGAGACATGAGCTTCATTTTACGTGACTACTTAACCTGGCGTTCAAAAACTATTTACAGTTCAGACTCTGATTGCGTACGAAATCAATACAGCTTTATCAAAAACTTATTTATTTAATTACATTTTTCACACAATATTGATAAATTAGCAAAAAACAATAAAGATCTGAGCGAACACAACGAATCGAAAACATAAAATAAAAACAACAAATAACTCTAGTTTGGAATTGAACTGGTTGTGTTGAAGATAGATTATAGTCGCTTTAATACATCATCTTTGGTATCACACAAAAACAAACTCCTGTTTCGTAAAAACATGAGATACTATAAAAATATACATTATTCTCGTCTGGTAAATATAAAATTATAAAACTCAAAGTTTCTTTACAATTAATAGTTTCTAGATGTACTTACTAACTACCTGGTAAATATAAATATATATTCCGCTGACAGGAATGTTAACTCAATTTAATTTAATTTCAAAATACTAGATTTATCATTAACAGCAATGTAAAATATATACATGAACCGACTCCTCAACAATGTCCTTAATGGTGGATATAAAAAATTTGATATATTATTGCACAATCATTTTAAGAAGGTTCGGCAAATCATGTTCTACCTATAAAAATCAAACGAACACAAAAAGCAGTTTACTGCAATAACCCCTATCAGCGAGATGAAATTGTGGAATTGTGTGAACAAGAACCCACAGCTTCGAATTTAGGTTATTGAACATTTACCATAATATGATAGATTGACTGTTTTTTCATGAAAGTTGAAATAAAAAGATTTGGTTTGTGAGGTTAAAATTGAGGTAAAAAAAACTGCTATTTTTGTTCATTGCATCTCCAGTTTGTAGAAAATAATTTTCCGTATCTCTACTTGATTGAGGAAACGAAAATTCGCTGTAATTTTTTCAAAATTGATATTTTCTGTGATAACAACAGCCTTTCAAATTGTAATTTAAACGGTTTGTTTTCCTTGAGTATCACCAACACAACCCAAAGTTTTAACCTACTTGAAATTGATTAAAAAAATTGATCATATGAAATATATGCTTCGAATTTATTTGAATTATGAAGTTAGAAACCATTCAACCTGAATATTGATTATGTTTGCAATGCAACATACCTCATATTAGGCCCGTTCTTAACCCTCATACTGCTTACACTTTCACACTAGAAATACGACAACTGCTATATTAATTGAGAAATATTTGTCACATTCTAATATTTCCAGTGTAAAAGTGTAAGAAAAGGGGGTTTAAAAGCAGGCCTATTCAGTTGCTAGCAACCATGAAACATAAAAGAATATTCTAGGAACCATGGAACATAAAGGAATATTCTAGGAAACATGGAACATTAAAGAATATTCTAGGAACCATGGAACATCAAAGTAACAGAATTGCTTGTTCTTGGTGGGACAAAACCTTTCGACAGCTCTCTTCATATTCGCTCGAATTTGACCATTGACATTTCAATCTACAACAATAATACTGAACTCCTTACAAGCAGAGACTGTTCCAATGAATATACTCGATATACAGTGGCGCATTTAAAGTCCGCGTTACAGGAGCATTTTTTACGTAAAATTTTGCAGTAAAAATTATGCAAAATTTCAACAAATAACCAAGTTTCGAAATCTGTTGACTTCAAAAGTTTTTAGTTTAAACAAATTTCACTAGACAATTTTTTCAAAATATCTGAAAGACGCGCTGAAATAATTTTTTGCCTTGATATGTTGAAATTAAAGAATCTTTGCAATAATAATAATAGCCGTCCTCTACCCGCACAGGCTATGCCTTTGGGTACACTCCAAGAATGTTTATGAGAAAGTATTATTATTATTATTATTATCAAGCATGGCATAATTTTTTTAGCTTGATTGGTATTTTGTGAAAAATTAAGAAACATTTTTAAACAGCAAAAAACCATAGGATGTTTATATTACAATCCATCGTTTTTTTTTCTGATTTCAGGAAACTGGATGCGGGCTTCAAATGAGACACTGTATATGTGAAAAACCTATAACGGAACTACTCCAGAAAGTGCACTAGATAAAGTACATGCGCTTCATGCGTTCAAAATTATTTCATTATTATACTTCTGGAACGGTCCAAGTCATAAATTTCATCACTGATCGCAGCCAAATAATCAAACAAAGCCTGGCATATGTCTAGATAGCAAAACATAAGCTGAGGAATACCTCAAGGTTCTGTGCTTGGACCATCTCTAATGTGTTGTATTTGACACAACTCGAAATTAAGATAAAATCAGTTAATCATTAGCTTAATATTTATGGATGCATTATATCATAAATATTGTAACCAAACTGTTTTATCAAATTTTCAAACGCGAGTGTCCTTTCGTCTTCTTTTCCATTCTGTGACTGCCTGCTCCAAAATCATTCGCTGAAAACCCTTTCCAATACAAGACAGATCTTTCAAACGGCCAAAATATCAAGAACATTGACTAGATTGTCAATATTTTGATACATGTTGTAGGTAAATGATTTGTTTCAGGAATCCCAATGATTGATACAGACCGAATGGAATCAGAAATGTTATCCACCACGTTGAATGAACTTAATAACGATCATTTCAATCAGATCACTTTCCGGAATTCAAACAATTTCGAGAACATCGACTCCCCAGCAATGTGCAGAACTAAAAAAATGATGTAACAGCAAAATAACGCATAACAGGTGCAGTTTTGAGGTGATTTCTATAGATATGCTTGAGCTGTAAACGAACTCTCCACATACGATGCTAGTGATGACTCCAAAACTCCAGTACCACACAGCTTATAGGAATATCTCGCTGGAACAACTGCTCAGACCATCAAAATCAAATCAACCCGCTCTCCAACGACAAAACGCCTACTGCCAACCCACCGGTTCCCAGCAATTCGACCGACTGTATCCTTGACCCTGATCAAAATTCAATCTCATCTACCAACAAGTTCACCTAATAAAAACACTGCCGCTTCCGTTCTGGTCGGAACAGCCCAATTGCTAAAGCGTCGACGAAACATCTATGAACTTGATTAACTTATAATCTATTGGTCACTGATTATAGTTTCTTCCGATTTTACTTCGGTGATTCCTTGCATCGCTTTGGACAGGACCGTGGCGTCTTTCAAAGACAGGACCTGTAAGACTTGGGGGGCGTCGCCCCCGGAACTCTGGATCATCATCGAATGTGTCGTGAGGCCGCTAGGAGTAACCGTTAGCGTGTCCATGCTGTCTCCCGAGTTGGGCTCGACCTTGAAAGCAAAACCCTGTTTAAATGTTTTTATATGATTGTGGCAGTGATCAGTTCGGATTTATTCATATATTGTGATGGTTGTCTTTTGTCTACACCTTGTTAAAACATTGCAAATTCTCAATTTTAAGCATTCTTTACCAGTCACATAAATATCTATCTTTATTCGATCTTAGGATCTTTATTTACGTTCTTGTAACTATTTGATGAACGGGATTTATTTATACAGGGTGTTCCAAATTAAATCGGCACCACTGCCAACTCCGTTATTATTTATGTCACGAATTCGGTTGAATCTACAAACTAGTAGTTTTTTTAATGTCGTCGATATCCGGAAAATTATCACAATTTGTTGTTCATCGAATACTCTCAGAGCGTAGCGACGTAAGAATTTATTTATAATGTCCGCACGCCATCTCAAAGATGGAGTTGAGATAATAGAGTAGCCCGTCATCTACTATTTCCAATTCTGATAAATTTCGGTTTTACCATATAGACTTCTGACAATTTTCTTTTCGTCAATTTAAGGTCTAGTAATTTACGGTTTGTAACATTTTAAACTCGTACGAATACGAAAATTATGTGATAAATTCTTCGAATAAAGTATTGTTTTTGTGAATTGCTGGTGTAATCGAATGTCTTCATATTTTTGTTTGATATAAATTCAACTTATATGTATATCATTTCATCAAACGTCCGATATGATTATTTCGGGTAGGCATTAAGATAATTCGATTTTGACGAAATCACACTGGTTTTACAAATGATCTTTCGATTCTTTTCCTTTTCTTTAAATAAATTATTTTTGAGTTCGTTCCTCCAGAATATCGTTGTTGAATTTAGTTTATAGACAATATCAGTTTAACATTTTACCGTTTTAATAAACCAAAAGTTAATTTTAAAATTTAATATTTTCGAAATAATATAAAATTTCCAACATCACCTCTATTAGTAAACTGAAGAACATCTCTTCACTTTCAGACCAGAAGTGAATTGTAAAAATTTGTTGATATTGTATACTATTGTCAGACTCACTGTACACCCCTTTTATAAAACGGAAAGGTAATTAATAGACTGAGATAAAAGACTGAGCCCTATTCAATAGAAATTTTAGTGAGAACTATCCAACAGGAAACAATTAATATCCTGCTAATACCGCTGCAGGTTATCGCCCGTTTTCAGACAATTCTACCGTCATGTGGAAAACGAATCATCAAAGTTCAGAACAATTCGCGGAAAGTGAGCATTCGTCAGGGTTTTTCACGTTCATGAAGATAATCCCTTAGAATGGGTGGCTTATCCCTTAAGGGATATTAAAAGCAGATATAGAGGTAGGCCGGAAACAAGGTATTCAAAACTTGATAAAAAAGAACTATATTACAGGGTATCTTGTTTAAATATTTAAAGCCGACATCACTTCTCAACAAGCTGGAAGTCGAAAAAAAAAATCATTAGCACGTCAAAAACTGACCCCTAAAACAAGCGTATTCGTGTTTCAAGTTTCCTAAAATTGATTGAAAGTTTGGTTTTATGGAGGATATTCGTTTCTTAATATTTTTTTGGGGTATTTTTTTTATTGATAGTATAAAGGAAAAAGAAGGGTGTACGAGACTGACACACGGTATATTTCATGCGAGATAATAGCGTTTTCACGCTAACTATAATGAAGCGTAAAACAGTGAGGTCGGTAATACGCTTTCTCCTCCCAAGACTTCAATCTTCATGGAGACAATCATCATGTGTTACACATTACCCGCTGCTCATTTGAAAATGTTGAGGTTAGAGTGCCTTGACAGATGACACGTAAGTTGCAGGGGTGGCATTCCGTGTACCATAGAATTCTTCGATCGATTAAGTGGGACGTCATCATCGTTGAATTCATGGGAGAGAAAGAGACATAACTGTCGACTATAGAATTGTATGACACATGGAATTTTAACCCTGGTCATCAAGTAATATACAGGGGTCAATTCAATCAAGTTCACCTTACATAAATTAGTAAGGAAGCACTGTTTCACCTGACTAAATTATAATCAACATTTTAGTGTCATCCTGAAATCGTATTAGAAATATATTGCACGAAACACACCTAACCTACACAAAAGCGATACTAAACGATGGTTCAGATCTTTTAGGGTAGAATTATCGTTATCTCAACTTGACGTTTGGTTTGCGTAATGTCATATTTAATCCGTAAAACAAACTACCAGTTGGAATACTCATCAAATGATGATCCACCTTTGGAATTACGGTAAATATAGCATAGGTGATGAAGTATGGAAAATCCAGTTCAAAAATATGATTAATATTGTACCATTTTCGTGTATTTCTGTCACATAACTTGATAAAGAAGTTTTGGTTGCATGTCATCTGTCATTAATTGCAAGGTGGATTAAAAACAGAATACAAAACTCTTGGTCTTAACGTTTATTTCCATTAGAATAACCTCAACAATACGTCTATAAGATATTTACCATACTTCCATGTTCAGTTCAATTGAAAATTGTATATATTTCAACGGGAAATATGAATTTGCCGCGCAGGACTTAGGGTGAGTTTCCATGCAACGTTACGCATTCTGATTGGTGAATGGCGTCGAGCGTTGAGGAATTCGCCAATCAGAATTCGTGACGCGAAAAACAAAAAAAGATGCATTGGGAATACACTCTGGAAAGACAAATTTTGCGCAACATTTTTTTGTCAGGACGTAAAATGACGCTTCTTATCTGTGTAGGTTGGGTGTTCTGTGATCACAATATGTGTGTGTGGTTGTTGTTACTGATGATTTAGTATTCTATGAAATGTGTCTTACCTTTGGAACTTGGACGACAGGCGTTACGCAAACGGTTCCATCACTGTTTGTGTGAAGGTGTTGGATATTCGCAACCATCGTTTGGTACATGGACGCCGTGACTGGTACTGTGATGACTCCGCTCACTGAAATGGCTTCATAAGTTACACAGAAAAGTTAGTTGTTAAGCGTAAACGAAAAAAATTGTGAATGAATGGAAAATAATGAAATGGTAAAAACTTTGTGGGATGAAACTTCATACAATCGAAGCAGGTCGTTTGAGAACATTTACAAATAGTAAATACTCATGAAACGTGCTTCATGAAATAACGAAAATTGATGCAGTTTCTCAAAATATTTTAGAATAAAAAAGAATTTTCCCTCCCGGAAAAATGTTTTTTTTTCTCGGGAATTTCGCTATTTCTAGATTCTGCGGTCATTCTAATTTCAAACTCTTATTCAGTGACGAAGTAGAAGATAACATAAGCTTGTATGTTCAAATTTGGGACCTCTTGGTTTCGCTCATATCGACGCCATCAGTTCCTAGTTCCAAAACTTTCAATACTTTTTGCCAGTCAAATCAATGAATGCCAGTTTCATAACAAGAAACAAGTCACGCAAAAACTAAAGTCTGTTCAATGTAGAATGCACAAAGAAGCCAGTAAGTTTATAGGCCGGTAGTTTCAATACTTGTTCTTGCCACAATGGAACCAAAGTAAGTTAAATAGTTGAAAGTCAGTCAGTGTCAAAACATTCTGCTAGCCACACAAATGGCTGTCAGATTCAATGCTTGAAGCTTCCAGCCAGTATTTGCAAGTCATGCAAATCAATGACACTAACAATATTTTTAGTCAGTTTCAATATTAGTCACGATAAAAGCTAATACGTTTTAGCCAGTTTCAATTCGTGCTCCAATCATGAAAAGAGCCAGACAGTTCCAAAACATTTTTCTAGTAAAAAATCAATGTTACTTTTAATATTTGAAAATCATGCCAAAATTGAGACGATTCGGTACTTCTACTAGTCACATTGAGAGCATGTTCATATGAATTGCTGGCATTAGCTAGCTTGGTTTCAAAAGGTTTTGCTAGTCACAAATCAATGTCACTTTCAATAACTGAAAACTGCCAGTTTCGATACTTTTTGCTAGTGACACAAAAATCAATGTTACTTTTAACATTTGAAAGTCTTGCCAAAATTAAAACGATTTCGATACTTCTACTAGTCACATTGAAAGCATAGGATTTAAATGGCTGGCACCAGGCAGTTGGTTCAAAAGGTTTTGCATGTCACAAATCAATGTCACTTTCAATAACTGAAAACTGCCATGCTGAAACTGGCCACATCAAATGCTAGCCAGTTTCGATACTTTTTGCTAGTCACACAAAAATCAATGTTACTTTTAACATTTGGAAGTCATGCCAAAATTAAAACGATTTCGATACTTCTACCAGTCACATTGAAAGCATCGGATTTAAATGCACCAGGCAGTTGGTTCAAAGGGTTTTGCTTTTAACAAATCAATGTTACTTTCAATAGCTGAAAAATGTCATGCTGAAACTGGCCACATTGAATGCTACCAGTTTCAATACTTTTTGCTAGTCACACACAAATCAATGTCACTTTCAATATTTGCAAATCAAGTAGTTTTGCTAGTCACACAAATCAATGTCATAGACCGGGAGATGGTGACACAAAATATTAGGTCATTTGTACCAGTATGGCGGTTCTTCAGGGGTCTAATTACGGAATGACAAAAAAGAAAATGATGATCATAGCACTGTTACCGGCGGCCTAATCGTGTGTGCGTTAATCGAACGTGTCGGATAAATAACAAGTGTCAAACGATTTGTTCCACAAAAATGCTTGTATTTTCCGATAGTCGATAAAAAAGAAGTAGGCGGTAGCGTAATGCAATACTTCTCCGGTGTGACTTACAGCCCGCCATACCGGTACGAATATATTAAAAAAAAAAACAATTCAACCATTTGTACCAGGCTAATTTTTGTGCAGCTAATCATCGTCGAGTAGCCATTCACGGAAATATCCTTGCCATACGTTCCCGACGGTTCCCAATGGCCGCCATACCACCGCAAGGGAGTAATTTTTTTTGCTAGATGATTTGTATCAGCCTAAAACTATATTCAACAGTTCTCTGTATGATCATAAATTGAAGTCTGATCATGCCATACCTGTTTTATTGATTTTATTAGTAATTTGAACGATTTGTACCAGTATGGCGTCACTTTATCCCTCTACTAGAAGTTTGACAAATATAATAATGGTCACATTGTATCATATAATTTCCAAAAATCCGAATGCCATACTGGTACAAATCGTCAAAATTTTATTTTATTTTTAATATTTTAGCCTAAGTCCGACAGTCGTCCGCCCCATGGTTACAATCTGGAATATTTTTTTTAGGTAGAATTACATCCAAACGAACAGAATAAAATGATTCCATGATGTAAAAAATGATTTTACGTATTCAAAACGTGTCGAATAAATAAGTTTTTCAAGTATGGCAGCACTTTTTTCCCCTACTAGACGTATGGGAAATATAATAACGGTCACATTTCATCAAATACTTTCCAAAAATCAAATGCAATAATGGTACAAATCGTTTAGCGGTGGTATGGCGGCCATTGGGAACCGTCGGAAACGTATGGCAAGGTTGTGATGGCGGACGAAAAAAAAATGTCTTCGCAAATATACTCTCATAGTAATTCGATGGCGTGGAATATGGGAAAAATTGTGAAAAAATTCTAGAAGTTTCGGAAGTATTTTTCTTTGGCGGTTGTACGAGCTAGGATGCCGGATTCCGGATCCTAGTACACCTTTTACATTTTTCGCATTTTCCGACCATAAGGAGACACATTCGTTAAATACATATCTATATGGGAAGAAAGCTGAGAAAATTTCCTACAAGATGATGGAATATTCACGGGAATTCGTTGGTATTACGGTACTTTTACGTCGTCGAATTTCGACTGGACATAATATTAGTCTTCTCGGTAGTGATGGCCTGGTACAAATGGTTGACTTGTTTTTTTTTAATTAATGTATTTGTGTCGGTATGGCGGGTTGTAAGTCACACCGGAGATGTATGGCATTACGCTTCCGCCTACTTCTTTTTTTATTACTATCGGAAAATACAACCATTGTTATGGAACAAATCGTTCGACACTCGTTATTTATCCGACACGTTCGATTAACGCCCACGCGATTGGGCCGCCGGTACCAGCGCTATGACCATCATTTTCTTTTTTGTCATTCCGTCATTAGACCCCAGAAGAACCGCCATACTGGTACAAATGACCTAATATTTTGTGTCGCCATCTCCTGGTCTGTCAGTTTCAATACTCTGACACTGGAACCAGCTACAACAGTCAACACAACAAACCAAAATAGAGGATCAGTGAAAAAAGAGTTTTCAATGTTTTACTGGTTAGAAGAAATGCGAAAGGTTTCAATAGCACTGATAAACCACTTATTTGTCATAGTTTTTATCAGTTTCAGTGCCAAATATCATACAAAAACTGAAGTAATTTCCAATGTTTGTTCTAGTACCAACTAACGATAATTAATTTCAATAAACGAGTCACAAATTTGAAATTAGCGCCGGTTTCAATACTGTTTACTAGTTATAATGTAATTATTGTCAATCACACCGAAATTAGACCAAATTCAATAATTTGGCGAGCCCAAAAAACTGTTAATTTCAATACTTATAACGGCCACAATAAAAACTAGATACTGTCAATAGAACTAGTCGAATTAGTAACCAAAAATTATTCATTTTCAACACAACATATTTAGTGATATATTTGGTACTAGAATTATTAGTGAAAAATAAGCAATGGTGAATTTTGACATCGAAACTACATTGAGGTTTAGATTTCCGAATCAGAACTAGAACTTGTCTGTTTTTGGAATCCAAAAATCAATACTGTTTTTTTAAACAAACTTATCAACATACCATGTCCATCTTCTGCCGTCAGAATGATCTGCCCCTCAGAATTCAGAGTCGCCTCTGTTACGGAATTCAAGTCAACAACTTCGCCAGGTTGTCCTCCCTCCGTTATTGTTTGAATGGCATGAACTTGACTACCATCCCCCTGCCCAGACTGTAACTGTTAGAAATCAAGAATTCACAAATTTGTTTCCTTATAACAAACCAAAAACACACTGTAAGCAAAATCATAGGAATAAAACCAAAACTAAAATAAAAACAAACAAAAACAAAACTCGACAATTTTTCATTCATTTTTCAAGTGGATTTGAGATATTTGGCTTGTCATTTGTCAACAAAGCAAGTTCAACACTCATAAAACGACATTTTCTACCAGATGGAAGAGCTTCAACTTGCTGAATTGAACGAAGCAGAAATTGCCCAAAGAAAAACATATAGAAATTACACACAACATTCAACTTACAATTACTGTTCCTGGAGTAACCGAGTTTGTTTATATTTTTCTTTGGGCAAGTTTTTGAATCATTTTGCTGCAAAACGTGACAAACTATAAAAAAAAATCAATTTTTACCAAGTTGATTTGTCATGTTTTGCAAAAAAGACGATTCTGTAGGATCAACTGTGTACTTACCGTCGCCATTCCTTGTACATGTGCAGTTGTACCATCAGGTAAAGTTATAATGGGGTTGTTGGGATCAACCTGAACAATACTGACAGTACCGTCTGGGTTGGTGATGGTGTGCAGTACGGTTGGAGCGTACTGCGTGGAAATCTAGAAACGTTGTCAAAATATTCATCAACAAGAAACAAACAAGACGGAAAGATCGCACTCACGCAAATTCATCTAAGAAAAGACGATCTAATACTGAAGAAAAAATAGAAGTAGTAGCAAATCATAAACATCCATTCTCTTATAACTAATAAAGAACAAAACCAAGCTAATAGGATAAAAAATCAAAAAAAAAAATTGTACGATTGTCGACACAAATAAAAAAATTTGTTTTACCTACAGTCTTACTTCGAAATGGAAACATTTTACATCAGCATCGGAATTTCCAACAATATAGTACATAGACCAGGAGCTGGTGACAGGTGACGTTCCCCCATTTTACACTGCATGCCTTTATAAGGCTTGATAATTTACCCTAAAATATGAAAAATTGACGGGTTCCTGACCGCCGCACGTGTGCACTTCATAAGGACAAGCACTTTTTTTTTTGTGGAAAATTTTCGTGTTTTTTCGCGAAATTATACTGCCTGCCGTTGTAATTCGGAAGTTCAAACAAATTGAAATGCTACTAATTTTAATGGCATGCAATCCGCAGAGGCCGAAAGGGCTCAATGGGTTACGAAAAACTGAAAAAAAAATTAAAGGGAACTTCCGTGTTTTCAAATTGCATGCCTATGTAAAGAATTGAAGTTTCAGTAATAAAACAACCCTGGAAAAATTGGCATGCGCCCCTCGTCTGACCAACAGTGGAAAATTGCAGGAAAACTCTGTAAAAATTTAATACAGGTTTTACGTGATTCCAAACTGCATGCCATTAGAAAGATATGTCATTTGTATAATTAATTGATAGCAGGTAATTTGACATGCACACCAGGATTTCGCAAATAACAGTCACATAAATTTTCAGTGTTTTTTGCAACTTTCTTCATGCATGCTTCTATTTTACAAAATCCTAGTGTGCATGCCAAGTTAACTTTAATTAATTAATTATACAAATGACGTATCTGTCTAATGGCATGCAGTTTGGAATCACGTAAAACCTGTATTAAATTTTTACATAGTTTTCCTGCAATTTTCCACCGTTGGTCAGACGAGGGGCGCATGCCAATTTTCCCAGAGTGTTTTCGTTACTAAAACTTCAATTATTCACATCGGCATGCAATTTGAAAACACGGAAGTCCCCTTTATTTTAATTCAGTTTTTCGTATCCTTTTGAGCCCTTTCGGCCGCTGCGGATTGCATGCCATCAATTAGTGTTTCAATTTGTTTGAACTTCCGTATATTACAACAGCAAGCAGTATAATATCGCGGAAGAACACGATAATTCTCCACAGAAAGAAAAGCGCTTTTCCTTATGAAGTGCACACGTGGGGCGGCCAGGAACCCGTATATTTTCATAATTTAGGGTTGATTATCAAGCCTTAAAGAGGCATGCTGTGTAAAATGGGAGAACGTCACCGGTCACCAGCTCCTGGTCTGATATTTCAGTAGCATTCAGTACCAAAAACAGCTGTTTGTTGTTGAAACGAGAAAAATAAATTCTGAGCTGGTCTGGTATTTCTGAAAAGATTTGTTTGTTGTGGTGCAATCAAAAACCGAGAAAATGTTTCCAGATCAAAGCTACAAAAGCAAACAAATACGGGCACTTCCCCACATATACTGCATCAAAATCTACAACAAAAAGTGACGATCGACATTAAAAAAAACAACTAAAATAGAAACGTCAAATTGAGAACAATATTATTGAAAAAAGTGCTACACACATCGACGTCCGAGCTATATCCTGCAGGGTCTAAGCAAACCTGCGTAGACGAGCCAGACATGCCATCGGGTGATGTGGCTATTATTTGTGGGGACCCATTAGCTTGGATCTGTATCTTATGTGTGGGCACCATGCCCGAAGAATGCATTTTTAATACCCCCACCGATGTACTGACATTTGCATTCGCTGTCGCTGCCGCATTGGCCTTTTCGTCCTCCTCCGTGAATGCCGGCAAGAGATCCTCCCTCCCGTGGAATTTGTAGCAGTTGATGACGATCTGCCTCAAAGCGTGCGTCCAAGAGATCTGTTGAGGGTAATGAGATTACTGGGGTGTAGTGACACTTGGGTGAACAAAAACTCATTGAGGCATTTTTCTACAGTTTCTGACGACCTGTTGATATCACAAAAACGTTGGTTTTCAACGTATAATTAGAAAGTATATACGCTAATATCACTCGGGATTTTTATTTATTTTTTCTGACTGACAGTTTTTCTATTATTTGAAAAAATGGGTTCAGTGACGACACGTTCATCAAAATTAAACTTGGCAACGTCGTAGAAGTTGTACACCATGGAATCTCAAATTATCATTACATCTGGATGGGTTTGTTCGTATGTTTCACAGAGTGGACTGTTTTTCTCTGTTTAACTCATTTGCTTACCTTATGTTAATACAAGATAGATGTTAGTAGATCAAATCTGTATGCTGGAAAGTAACAGACTCTTGAATATTTTATTATCTGAGGTTAATGCGGTTTTCAAATTCAGAGTTTTGTTGTGTAAAAAGTGCTTTGTATTCGGTTGTCTGAACACCAGTGAAAATTCAAATAAACTATATGTGTTCTGTGGTCATAACAACTTTTGTTCCATAAGACCTGTTATTATGATTTGCGGTGTGGCCAACAATAGTTTTTCATCAAACGGCAGGTTCGTTCAGAAAATTTGAAAGTTACAAATAATATAAAAAATTGCTTTTACGTAATATTTTTTGAGTTCCAGTAGCTATATTTTATGAGAGAACGATATTCCCTATTTTGGAACGTGGACTATGGTGCGGGATGTTTCCGATGAACGTGACGTCAGAGGCACACTTTGAAATGTGATATTTTTCTTGAATAAAAAAAGTAGAGTGGCACTCGTTGATAAATAGACATTTTAGACTATTAACAATCGATTGAAACGAGTTTTACAATGAATTTTTTGTAACTGTAAAGGTCCATTCATATTCAATTTGAGTTTTACGAGAGTGCGTTTGTTTAGTCTATGCAACTACAGTTTGCTATCGTTCGCCGCGCATCTAGGAACAAAGTACAAGTGTGGTAAAGGGCGAAGAACATTCCAAAACGGCAATAGTCAGTTCTATATCCTTACCAAGTATACAGTGCGGCTTTCAATAGTCCCCCCCTGTAACTTTTCAACAGTTTGACGTACGAACCAAAGAAAAAACTATTTGGAGAGTACCACCGATACTACTTTTCGAAATAAAACACATTGTGATTGCTCGATAGATGGCGCTGGGGCACATCAACAAAAAAAATTAAAATGGCATGGGGGTCATGTGTCACATCGTTGAAAATATAATTCAATTCTCTTTCCAACCATCTGAAAATGTTTGGAATTTCGTTCCATAAAAAAAATTCTGTCTCGTTATTTCACATCAAACCATTCAAAAGTTTAAATGGCCACCTCCTTGAAACATTGGAAAATTCCAAAACGGCAATAGTCCTATGTCCTTGCCAGGTATATACACTATATTTATACAAAGATTCATTATATTTTAGGATTACAAGACAGAATCACAGCCATCCCTATAGTGATAAATATACTAGAAGCATTTAGTCTCGTTCATACCTTCGCGAACATCGCAATTTTTCTGCGAATAAAATGGCTGCCGACATGGTTCTGCATCAGATTGGTCCGGCATGACTGGGAACCATTTCATTCGCAAAAAAATTGCGAAATTCGCAAAGGTTTGAACAAGATTTAAAGGATGCCGTAAGATTCTTGAAGTGCACCTAACGTATTATTTGACGCATCGGTCCGTGTTAATATTTCTTGGTCTAAATCGTATTCATCACATTTAGAGTTGTTGACAAAGTTTCATCAAAATGCTGTTCATCTAATTATCGTAAAGGGGTAGTTTACAAGGAGACATTACTAATTAATCGATTGAGATGAGTTGTTCTAATTATTTATCCAGATAAATAAATAAACTAACGGAAAATAGCAGAAATGGCATACCAATGCAATCTTGGAATTGTGGATCATGTAGATGTTAGATATTTACCGGCTCAGAAGAATTGATTACAAGAAATTGAATATCATGGAGGCGAATCGACAGCAAAATCGCAGCGAGATTGCCGAGAAATTAGTATGCAGATAAGTAAAAAATACGTTATCGCGTTCAAAAATAAATTCGAATTCCATTTTGGCGCCCAACATGGGGCTTAACAATGTTGGCGCCCAACATGGGGCTCAACAATGTTGGCGCCCAACATGGGGCCGAACAATGTTCCCGCCGAACGTGAGACCGATCAACTGAATAAATAAGCAGCTCAATGCCAATAATAAAACCGTGCAATGCGACTCACCTTCTGCTTCTCGTCTTCACTCCGCGCATCCATCCGCACATTGGCCCACGGCAACTCCTTCGGCCACCAAGGAGGTCTCGTGGACTCCCTGCCCCATCCCGGCTTGCCCCTGCCCGTCGAATACTTCAGCATCAGCGGTATGAACGCTCTCAGTTGCGCCTGCGTCATCTTTTCCACCGGCGTCGGGATACCATCGATGATTAGCGGGGGTAGCTCGAACAAGGTCGGGTCCTCCTGGATAGGCGGCGGCGCCTGGTGTGCCAGGGCGCTCTCCAACTCCTCCATGATCATACCTCTGAGGTTCTTGATGACGTCTTCGAGGGGTTTGGCGCCGAATACCTTATAGCTAGTGTTTGGTTTGCCTGGGGTTGCTACTAATACTATCGCTTGCTGACCTACTCTGGTCGCAAATTCGTCAATTGTTTGCTGGAAACGGGCGCTTATAAGAGGGGGTTATAACAGGGAATTTGTAGACTCGGACGATTTTTCTGGTAAAAAACAAGACATAACCCTCAATACGCGATTTTTTATGGGGGCTGCACCTTTCAATGACCACGATTTTTAATCAGCCTAAATAGATCTTCGCATATATCGCCAACAACTAACTACTGAAACGTTCAAAATTCGTCCAAATCTAAAAATGTCAATTGGCTTAGGATATATATAATAAACATCAAAGGTTTCGGGTGCTACGGGAATGGCTAAATGATTTTTTTGATCTATATCCATGCAATTTAATGAAGACGTGTTTATAACGAGGGTTTGGTCAATATGTGCGTAACTGGCACCACCAAATTTAACAATAATTCTTCATCTAATCGTGGGAGAAATACTATTTTTTGTAAACTTTGGTAGAACCCGTAACGCCGATATTTACCGAGGGTATCATCATCTTTGCATATCCTCATTCTTAGCAAACTATAGCACAGGCCGAATAACTTTCAACAATCGGAAGCAGCGACATCTTTCATCTCGGACGACTAAATAACTTCACTTTCAGAATTGCTGAACCAGATTTATAACTGATAAGTTGAACGTGGCCCATGCTATAGATTTGAAAACAAAACACCAACAAAATAATGTTACTTTAACTAACCCTAAGTTTTCGCAATAACCTATTTTGTTGCCTCTTACGTATTGAAGGATTCGTTTCGAACGAGTGAGGTCGTTTTCTTTTCTTCGAAGATACTATAGCAGCTGCAGCTGCCACACCGACAGGACCTAGAAGAAAAAATTGATAGATATATCAAACAGAAGACAAATGTATTATTTCAACACCATATGCGGTTTCTGGAGCCAGAAGTAACCAGTTCTGGAAATTTTGTCAAGAACACAAATTTTGGCGAAGGTTCCGGTAGCGCCACGTGTTGTTTATGATATCCCACGACAGTGCGACTACACAATGACATACGAAAATGGCAACGGTTCAGCTATCGAAAAACAGATGTCGTTACAGGAACCTTCGCCATAGTGACTACCCAGGGCAAAAATTACTAGATCTAGTTACTTTCGACTCCAGGAACCGCCTATGGTTTTCAAAAGTAACTTATCTAGTGTATTTTGATTGTTGAACCGGTGCAGTCTATCTACTCCCCTCGAGGAACAAAAATCCACAGTTTTGGCATAATTTTCGTGTGAAACTGGGTTGAATTATCGCCTTATAATTTCCTGTGCTATTTACAGAACACCGCAAAGTAATTCTTGTATAACACTTTGCCAATTTCTAATATGAGATGATAATGGCCTACCGTCAAGTAGTATCCATTCATCGTGAAATTAAATCCCGAGTCGTTTACTCTAATTCCAAGACCGATTAGATTAGCAGGTTATTGACCACTCGTTGGGCGCCAACTTATAAAAACTCGCCCCTATACACCTCTTGTGGGTCTAGGTATTCAGGAATAGAATTAACGCGAAAACATGTTTTAAAGGTTAACGCAGTGACTTACCAGCAGCAGCGAGTTGCGCAGTGACCTCGTCACCCATAGCCGCCGTCATCAGGTCGGCTCCTTCTTCGTAGCCAGAGCCCGGCGATGACGGACAGTTGTCGTCATCGTCAGAGGGGACCGACATTCCGCTTGGTGAACCAACGACCATGGCAATCTGATCAGAGTTGTTTTGATTCCCGTTTGAATTATTCATTATCAAGACCATTCAGCCGTACCATGAAAGACAGGCCCCCTGAAAAAAAAAACAATATGTCATTAATTATTCGACCTCGATTTGTAAACAACGCATGGTGGACCAGGAGCTGGTGATAGGTGACGTTCTCCCATTTTACACTGCATGCCTCTAAATTATGAAAAATAGACGGGTTTCTGGCCGCCGCACGTGTGCACTTCATAAGGAAAAGCGCTTTTCTTTTTGTGGAGAATTTTCGTGTTCTTCCGCGATATTATACTGCCTGCAGTTGTAATATACGGAAGTTCAAAAAAATTGAAACGCTACTAATTAATGGCATGCAATTCGCAGCGGCCGAAAGGGCTCAAAGGGTTATAAAAAAACTCAAAAAAAGTTAAAGGGGACTTCCGTGTTTTCAAATTGCATGCCGATGTGAATAATTGGAGTTTTAGTAACGAAAACACTCTGGAAAAATTGGCATGCACCCCTCGTCTGACCAACGGTGGAAAATTGCGGGAAAACTCTGTAAAGATTCAATACAGGTTTTACGTGATTCCAAACTGCATGCCATTAAAAAGATACGTCATTTGTATGATTAATTGATAGTAGGTAATTTAGCATGCACACAAGAATTCAGCAAAACAAAGTCACATACATTTTCACAGTATTTTTTACAACTTTCGTCATGCATGCTTCTATTTTGTGAAAGCCTGGTGTGCATGCCAAATTATCTACTGTTAATTAATTATACAAATGACGTATCTTTCTAATGGCTTGCAGTTTGGAATCACGTAAAACCTGTATTAAATCTTTACAGTTTTCCCTCAATTTTTCACCGTTGGTTAGACGAAGTGCGCATGCCAGTAGTTTCGTTACTAAAACTTCAATTATTCACATCGGCATGCAATTTGAAAACACGAATGCCCCTTTAATTTATTTCAGTTTTTCGTAACCCTTTGAGCCCTTTCGGCCGCTACGAATTGCATGCCATTAATTAGTAGCGTTTCAATTTGTTTGAACTTCCGTATATTACAACGGCATGCAGGCAGTATAATATCGCGGAAGAACACGAAAATTCTCCACAAAAAGAAAAGTGCTTTTCCTTATGAAGTTCACACGTGCGGCGGCCAGGAACCCGTCTATTTTTGATAATTTAGGAAAAGAAGTTTTGAAGAAGCTTTTGAAGACGTTCATAAGTGATAGGAATATTTGTAATGTTTTGATTTTTCAGTTGTATAACTTGTACATGTTAAGGAACGAGTTCAAAAATGTTCTAGCATGTTCGAGAACATTCTAAAATGTTCTAAACCTATCCATAATGAACTTAATCGCTCTAGAATAATGAAGAGTAAGCTAGAATGTTCAAAAATAATCTGAAATGTTCTAAAATACTCAAAATGTTGGAGAATACATTAAAATTTACTAAAATGATCTAAATGGTTTAGCACGTTCCCGAATAACCTATTTTTCTAAAATAATCAAGAATATTCTAGGATGTTCCATAATAAACTAGGATGTTCTAAACTGATCCAGAATGCTCAAGAAGATTCGAGAATAATTCAAAATGTTCTAAAATACTACTAATATAAAATAATTAAGAATGTTCTAGTTCGATATAGTCTCCAATGTTCCAGAATAATCCAAAAGGTTTTAAAAATTAAAAAAGTTTAGAAAACATATGAGAAATTTCGATTTTCGAAGATATCTACGGCTGAAAATTATAATATTAATAATAATTATTAATAGAATGACTGGTCTCATGCCATTAAGCGTGCGGTAAATTCTGACCAGCCGGATGTCGCAGCTAGTACAGTCATATCAAGTATTATCTAGTATTCCAGTTGGAAAAAACGATATTTGAGATAAGTTGAGTGGCATGATATGAATGTAAGATTATGAGCACCTAACACTTTCGGAGTTGGCAATGACTCTTCTATGGCAACAAACTTGCATTAAATTACGTGCTCATGCAAGGCGGGGTGCATGCAATTGTTTCTGTTGCGTTGAACTTGCGTAGAGTGAAATGTACGAAGGCGTAGAAGGGCCAACAACAAAATATTTTTAAAAATAGTTGGAATTGCCACTTTGAAGTGACAATTGCCACTTTGATCTGATAATTGCCACTTTGAAGTGACAATTGCCACTTTGATCTGACAATTGTCACTTTGAACTGGCAATTGTCACTTTGAAGTGGCAATTTTCACTTTGAAGTGGCAATTGTCACTTCGATCTGACAATTGTCACTTTTAACTGACAATTTTCACTTCGAACTGCCAATTGCCACTTTTAATTTGACTGAAAAACAATATTTTTGCATGGAGTTGGAAAAAAAAGTGCCAGTTTGAAGTGACAATTACCAGATAGAAGTGACAAATGTCAGATAAAAGTGACAATTGTCAGTTCAAAGTGACAATTGCCAGTTCAAAGTGACAATTGCCAGTTCAAAGTGACAATTGCCACTTCAAAGTGACAATTGCCACTTCAAAGTGACAATTGCCAGTTCAAAGTGACAATTGCCAGTTCAAAGTGACAATTGCCATTTCAAACTGACAATTGCCAGATCAAAGTGACAATTGTCACTTCAAAGTGGCAATTCCAACTATTTTCAAAAATATTTTGTTGTTGGTCCTTCTACGCCTTCGTAGAAATGTTATACGACTTTTACAAAAAAATTCAGTTGGCAATAATGGAAATGCCAGGCTTCAATCACAAAGAAAATAAACGAAATTTGAAACAATTAAGCTCACATAAGCCTTAATACACCTACCTAGAAAACCAATTAAGTAGCTCCTTTGAAAGTCTAATTTTACCACTCTTATTCATCAACGATTTTACAAAAAATTGAGTCACCTGTGACGGTCAAGCGTTGCTATGGTGTTTCAATACTGAAGAAGGATTATTAATAGTTAATGCCAAAGGCTGATCGAATAAATTACTCCCAGGTTGTCTTATAGTGACAAGAACACCACCAAAAATGTCACTAGCGTCTATGGAAAAAGTAGGCATGTTCGTAAACTCACGTAAATACTGTTTAAATTTGTTCACTAGAATATCGTAAGACACTAGTTCAATCTTGCAAAGAGAACAAATGACTGTTTGGTCACCAAAAAAAAATATTTCTTTATCTTGTGACTGTTATTTTTGAAGCTCAATATTTTACCACTATCAATTTTTTCAAACAATGTTTATATATAAATTGAATGAATTGCCAGAAACATATTTGTAACTTGGTAACTTAGTACTGAATTATACAAAGACAATAATCAAATAGTTCCATTTGAAAAAAATCGAAAAGGCCGCTCTTGTCAGGTTGGTAAAGAATTTTGGTTTTTAATATTTGAAATACTGTATTTTGATACACTGACATGTGCCATGTGTCAGCAATGACAAATGTCAATTTATTATAACCAATCCCCAGCCAATAGTAATTTGTCATTGCTGACACATGACACATATCAGTGTATCAAAATACAGTGTTTTAAATAATAAAAACCAAAATTCATCACCAACCTGACAGCAAAAAAACGATCACCGATAGCCTGTGGAATATTGTCAATTTTGTAGAAATCCATTAATAAATCTTTATGAAAAAAGTCCTGAGTATAAAAAGACTTGGGTTGTTACAATTGTAAAGGAATAACAAAACAAACAAAATAATATGATTATCATGATTCAAAAAAAAAGTGTGAACTATTTTTTGCTGCTCTGTCTTTGGAATTTTATTGTACCTCTTTCAACAATTATTTATAATTAATATATATTCTTCTTCAAGTATAATGTTGGTATGATTCCAACAATTATTTATTGCAATTTTCATCAACAAATACAACACGTTTTATACGAATTTATATTCATTTCTTCAGGGATGTTGTATCTGAATCTACTCAAATGAATGTTTACAGGTTCGGTAAGAAATATTTTTGAGAACTCTTGTAAAAACACTACTGTGTATTCACCAAATGAAAAGGTTGCATGCATATAAACCATGATATGTTCTCAGCCCCACCTAAACAGTAATTAAAGTAGATGAGAAGGCCATCACAGAGTAAATATTTACCAAAACCCAGGTATCTATATAAATTTTCATCAGATTAGTTAATAGCAAACATAATATTCATTATCCAATTCGTCAGTATTGATAAGCTTATCCCATCACAGGTATTGAATGAAAAATTTCATAAATTTCAAGAAAGTCGTGAGAATTCAGATTAAAATAAGCAGAATTCTTTTAAATCAATGACTATGCCATGCAGTCTCATATTCAAATAGTAAACTGATTGCAATAGTCACCTGATGAGGTTGAGTACATATTCAATCTCTTCAAAACCAAAATATTCAAGCAATAATTGTTAAAAAACAATTAGTGATGGCAGAATACCCTCATTAACGTTATTACAATTTTAATATATAAGAATTACCTGTTACTTAGATTGTGCTCACAAATTATTGAAAACAGTGACTGATGTTTTAAAAATAAAACTGGCATTCAAAATAGACGTCCCTTGATATTTTTCGGTGATTTATTTTCAATGAAAAAGTTATTAGTCAATTTGAGTGAATTTTGAAACATTTGGAAAGGTTAATATCAAATGTAAAGTTGAATAATCAGTTATACAAAGGAATAGCACAAAAAACATCCTTTCTGGAATTATTACACCAAACACAAAACCAATCTCATTCCTCATCTTGGAGTTTGGAGGAAAACGAACTAATTAATTCCAGACCTCTGAAAATCACATCACTACAGATGGAAAAATTCCCAACAATTACATCAATTTAATTGAGAAAAACCTATAGCAGGCGTAACCAGACTATTAGCAATACCCTTTCCTGGGAAAGCTGTGGGGTGCATTTACTGATGTATATATTAAACAAAACTATTTTGTCATTTTTGCCCAGAGCTCTTTCACGATATATATAGCAAAGATTCGAATTTCTCAGTTCACATCTTCACAGTCGTTTGTAATCACTTTGGACCAGGATGTTCCTTTTAACAATGACAAACTCTGGATCCCTCTGCCTGGAGTAGTGTTCTGTGTGGCACACAGCTTCCAGAAATTCAAGAAATTATGCAATACACTTGAATGTTTTGTAATTTTATTTGATGACAAATGAACAGCACAAAAATGTGTATGAGCATCGTTTCAAATCCTCTTCAGAGACTTTTGATTGCAGACTTGTATATTTACTGTTTCGACACAAGGTTCCTTCATGATTGCCTATTTTATTCACTAGGTGTTAGTTTTCGGGTGTATGCAATATACTATATTGAATATTGAATTGATGACTGAAGCACTAGGTTTCATCCATCACAATTTATAGAAGAACATTGTGCATTCTCGTAACAGTAATCAAAGACTACAGACACTACAAAGCAACCACACAAAAGACTACAGAACAAAATTTTCTACCATACACATTTGAAAGAACATAAATAGCAAGTATTCATTATTCGTTCAGTTCAGATAGGTTCACATGACACAAGCAGAAAAACATTTAGGAATACATACATAATCAGAGGATCCTCAAGAAGGAAAGTGAAAATGGGGTAGCAACATTCATATTTTTCCTTGTAAGTGAGGTTAGGTGGTGCGATTTTACAAACAAATACAGCAAATTATATTCCTTACATGAACTGGTGAAAGTAGAGGCAATAACTTTTATTTCATTAAGCCACTTTGTTATTATTTTGCGTATGAACATGGAGATATTGGAATATATAAATGCTATGTACAAAATCAATAATTGATGTATCTATCCCCCTTACCCCTTACCGAAAAGATGTTTTGACAGAGGTTTTCATCAAGCACTTGAAAACTGTGCTACCCATTTTGAAATTTGGAATGTTGATTTTCATTTTGTATTTTCTCAAATTTTTTAACGAATGCACATGAACATATTCAGGGTTTGCGCAAAAGAGTTAAGTGGTTTGGCGCGATTCATTTTGGTAGACCCGAGAATATTGTCAAAACTTTAATATGGCTTCCTCTGTCCCGTATGACAAGTAACAAATCCAAAACAAATCGCTTAACCCATTCTCTGAGTATGTAGTTTAATAACACTCAATTGTCCCTTTTTAGAATATTTTTATTAAAATAGGTGAATCGCGCGTTGACCAAGAATGGAGCAGGCCCAGTTAAAATTATTAGTACGTCTGCGTACGCACCTGCGTGAATCTTGCACATTTAACACAAAAACATGTCTGTAAGCACAGTTTCACGAATTTGATGTTTTCGAAAGGTTTTGATAAGTTCATAACACTTTATACAACATTTTTACATGGGTAAATATTTGGTATACACCCTGACAGATAGATTTACGTCACGTTTGCTGATATCGATCGAAGCAGTCACCATTTGTAATGCCCGACATTATTTTGTGGTTCGCCATATTCTACGAGTCTGCGCAATTATGATTGTGGGAAAATTTTGATTTATAAATTTCAAACTTACCTTAATTTATGATTATTTCCATGGAATATTTCAATTTCTTTCTGGAACTAAAGAACGCGAATTCACTGAAAAACAAGTCACTTCCACGAAGCAAAGCTCATCAAACATGCAAAATGAGTATAATAATGTTGCAAGTGAATACAAATGCCGCGCCATCTATCTTTGAATAGATGAATTGTAATTTTTAAATTTTGGTTTAGACAATATAAATGATGTTGGCACCCCTGGGGTGGGATTACTACGATTCCGTGTACCACAGAATTCTACTATTCATCGTATAAGTGATATGACATTATGGTTGAATTCATGACAGAGAGAAAGACAAAACTGTCGACTGTAGAATCCTATGATACACAGAATCCCACCCCATAAAAAACTCCGCAAACTTCTCGGATTATGTTAATGCCGATTCATATACATGCGTGCCCCTGCGGGGTTTTTGGAGCACGTGCGATTTAGACGCATACGCATTTTTGAACCGTGCGCCTGAAAATTGCATGACAATTCATATATGTGCTTCTCAGTTGCGTTTCTATGACAAGATCATATTTCATTTGGTTCTGTGATAAATGTGTCAATACTTCAGTAATACCATTTGAATTTTTAAAATTATCCTGACTTATTTTTATCACTGAATCTTAAACTAGAACAAATCTCATTTCCGCGCCTGCTTAGTTCTGCTCATCCTGCTTATTTCATGCACGCCGACAGGCACAAGTTTGAAATGGACTAGCATGTACTTCTAATTTCTAATGCAGTGTTAAAAATAATAACTGTTCATACAATAATTGTAGGAACGGATCGGCAGATGAATATGAGTTCTGTGATGATAAAGTAACTAGACTATAAATTTCAATCTTAGCCACTTGGGTAGCTCATGGTAACTCAGGGTAGCTCCTAAAGTAATTTGACAGACTATGCAAACTCGTGTTCCATTCATAAAGTCAGGTGCAGTTCACTTCAGGGGTGGTATTCCGTGTACCATAAAATTCTATAGTCGATCAAATAAGTGAGATGTCGGTATGGTTAACACCATGAGAGAGAAAGAGACATGACTGTCGACTATAGAATTCTATAATACACGGAATAAATACCTCCACAGGTTCAGTTCTAGGGTAGCAAACTCTATTTGGTGCTACTTAAGCGGCTCATGACACGTTTCGGGTTTATCACATATTACTCTGTGCGTTCACTGTTTACTCCTCATTCAAGTTATTTTGTAACTCCTTTTGACAATATTTTGCTAACATCGGAGCGTGAGCCATCTATACATTCATAACGAAACTTTCAGAAAAAGAAAACTACTCAATATCTTTGCAAGCAGACAGATGGGCATCTGGTTGCATAACAATTTTGAAAATGTTCCATTCAAATGATCCCAAATTAGAATACTTGAAGGTGCAATTTTGGTTGCATAACTAATGTACAGAAGTCGAGATTATATATCGTCATTTAGCCAACCACGAGAGGTTTTTTGGCCACTTACATAAAACTACCATTCAAAAGATACTTCGCAGATGTAAACCCCGATGTTGGCTACAGCAGTATTAATTTATGGATTTTTTTTAACAAAATTGTCAAAATTTACCACTATTTGTTTTTTACAAATATCTTGAATAGTTTTCTCGACTGCAAATATAAAAATCATAATGCAATAAAGATATTTATGAAAAATTCAATTCCAACACAATTTGGGGACAGATTACATTTTTAAAAAACTTTGCTGTCCGAGGTTTTCAATCGATTTGAGAGCTAACTAATTTAATCATTCTGAATCGATTGGCGATCGCATAAATTGCTCTATCTTCAACCGTTCTCGAGTAAAAAAGTTCTTAAGAGTTGATAAGAGGTCATCATTTCTCTCCAAAAATTATTTCCCGTAATTTTTCTCTTCTCCTAAAAATCAACCTTTTTTATATGAACTCATATGCGATTTCAAATGATACTAATTATTTTTCAAGTACTTTTTTTTTTTCTTCGATCGACTTGAAATCGACAAGTGATCATCATTCTGAATCGAGTGACAGTTGAGAGGGATAATTTTCCTCAAAAATTTTGTTTTTATTATGTTTTAATTAGGTTTCGTAAAATTCAATCTTTTTTGAATATACCCACAAAATTTAAAGTCCTAATTGATTCAATTAAGTATTTCATGGGCTTTTTTCGAAACGTCTGCAATTTCGAGTTGAAAATTTTCGAAACTGTGTCAAGGTTTTCAATAAAAAAATTTGTCTATCAACTGCATCGATCTGAATTGATTGGCGTTCGTTTAAATGCTCTTATAGAATAGAAAATTTGGTGGAATTGCTGTATTGTCATTGGTCTAAAGCTGACGTTCCGTTCATCTTGAATATTCAGGATTTGTGATTTGACAAGGTGTCTTGCAATCACTTATTTATTTTTATTCGTCAATTAATAAACGATAGGCAGCTAGGTAGGTATGTAATTGTTGTAGAAAACGATTGTCATAGAGGAAAACTAGGTACCTACCTCCAACTAGTAATAATACCTGCTGATTGGTAGGTATTATAACTACCCTTACACTAAGTACCACAATTTTCTTCCTAAAATCAAGCAACTCATTTTCATATTTCATTCATAGGTATGTATGACTGTTTCAATTTTCGATTTCTACTGTCTCAAATCTCGCGTGAGGTCTGATAAGGTTGTCGATAAGGCTAGGTACAATAAACTGGGTATTTTTAACAGCTCAAAAGAAAAGCACTAAATATAATTACTTCCATTTCCTTTCAAAATGGTGTTTTCATTCTTCGTGTCACCGACAGCTAATTGAAAAATAAAAATAAATGATCGATCCCCCTCCCCTCATCGTGTTCATCAGGCACATGGAGAAGGAATCGCAATAATCGCAAACATCAAACATCGCAGTGGGTATTGGAAACAAGTGAAGTGAAGTAATGTTTACAACTGTGCGTGGCGCGTAGCATGCGGCATGTGGTTTTCTGCTGGATTGGCCTTTTTATTTTTGTTTTTTTCCTTGGATATTGACATCGCACCGCGGAGTAAACAAACACATGATGAATTATACAAGTGCTATCAAGTATCCTAGAGAAGCGACTATTTTGGCGGCTTGCTGTGCTATTATTTTTTGTGTCTTGGGAGTTATTGGTAAGTGTGTTTTGTTTTGGTGTTTTTTCGAGAAAACTGACAGGTGTCAAGTTCTGATTCAAAATAACAGAAAAGTTGCGAGTCTGGTGTATTTTGATATGCAATCGTGAGTACTTTGTACGTGGAAATTCATTTATGAGTTGTGATAAACAGATTTCTTTCATAAGGTGAACAAATTAAAGTGAGTGTAATTTTAATTGACAAGGGTATATTTTGGAACTTATGAAGGACCAAACGGCATTGAATATTGAAGTAGGCACGTTTGTCTATAAGAACTTCCCGTTTTATTGAAAACTTGTTAAATGAGAGATTTTCTGGTTCTGGCAAAGAACATGAAATTTTATTTTGTTTTTTGAGTGATTTCAAGTTTAACCCCTGGCGGGTTTTGATTAAGGGCCAATTTATACAAATTTGTCCTTATCATAGTCTTAAAATCACAATCACTGTCTCAATCATAAAATAAAATTGAAACTGTACATTTCAGTAGGAGCATTTATGCAATTTCCTTAGTTTTAGTCTCAGAAAACAAGAATTGAGACTAAAACTGTGATAATGATTGTGATTATGATAATGACATGTTGCATAAATTTGGCCCTAAGAGTTTACGAATCCTTTCTAGCTGACGAGATTTCTGTTAATCATGAAAGAAATTTATTTTCTTACATTAATGTGGTGAAATATTGCAAAGGGCAATTATTGGCGATGTTCTAAAAGTTCTTTTCTTGGCAAAACAAAATGAATATTTTTGAGCAATGGGAATAATTTTAGTGTCAGCAGTAGAAGTAGTATTTATTTATCTTTTTTGCTCTTACCCAAGTAATTTTTCCCTAGGATACCTAAGTATTTTCATATTGTGCGTCTGAAATATACTGGGTGTCCAAGAAGTTTGCGGAAATATTCCTGGAAAACTCCGTTTGTACCAAAATAAGACCATAAAAAACAATCAGTCACCAAATTTGAAGTGATTTTTGGAATAAGTACCTATTGTTGAGAAACTTTACCTAAATCAAATTTTCCAGATAAACTTTTCAACTCTGCTAGAACGGTTGAAGATAGAGCAACTCTGCGAACGCCAATCGATTCAGAATGATAAAATTCGTACACTTTGTGAGTTTGAAATAAAAACACCTACTGAGAATATTTTTGATTGGAAATTTTCAACTCAAAAACGTAGAGGTTCCGTAAAAAGCGTATGAAATATTTAATTGAATCGGAATCGACATCAAATTGGGTGAGCATATTCAAAAAAGGATTGAATTTTACGAAACTTGATGCAAACATTATGAAAACAAAATTATGGAGGAAAATACCTATTTTCCGTATGAAATTGTGTATACTTGACGAATTTATGCAATTTTTGAACGTAGTTGTCATCGATTACTTCTCATACCTATACTCTTGGACGAAATGAGAATTAATAAAAAAATACTTATTACCGTTCTCCGTTTCCCTTCCTTCTGGATGCAACGCTGCTGCTGATCTATAAATGAACAGTTCTTCATGTCCTGCCGCATGAATATATTTCTGGAATAGGTGCCTGTAAGTGTTGCAAATGGTCGATTTTCATTTTATCGCTACAGCCACTTCAGTTTTTTTTAAATGTAAAGTGAAAGTTGAACTCCTCTGACGTCAAACCGTTCTAATAAATAACTTGATGGGCATTGCTATTGGTTTGCTATTACTGTTGTGCGGTTTACATTTGGACGATGAAATAGTTTAGAAGAGTTTTTCTCTAGATCAGAAAAATAGGGCTGATTTTAATAATACGCCCCTGAATTTTCAAATTGAAAGCAGGACGAAGTGAAATCTCATATCAAAGATCGTCAATTCCAAATTATGTTCAGTAGTTTGCGAGAAATGCCTTCAAAAATAGAAAAACTCATGTTTCTTCCACTTTTGTTTCGTATTTTTTGCGTGTAAGGTTTTGTTGATTTTTTTTGAAGCTGTATACGACTAATGAGATTTTTTTCCTGATGAGATTAATATGTCGTACCATTTACGAGACTATTTACCTACTTACAATTTTAAATGATTTAAATCAATGGTGAGTGCAAAAGTATTATACAGTGCGACCCAGTTGAAATGGAAATACCTTTGTAGAAGATGTATTTTACAATGGATTGAAATATTTTTTGTCTTGAGTTAGACATTTAAAAAGTCTGCTGAAACACCAAATATCGTGAATAAATTATATCAGTGCGCCTGGTAAAATAAAAAATTCTGCAAACTTCAGAACATCAACTAAATTCAATGTTTTTATGACTGAGAAGACGCTATATGATACACTTGCTGATTCATTCATGGTGATAAATTGGGTGTATGGGTTGATTCACAGAAGTCAGAAGTTCATATAATTCAATATTTATCCTCTAGAATATTTGGCCAACTTGATTTTTGGTAGATACTTCTATCTGATTTAAATGAATATAAACTACCCCCTAGACGGCCTTCAAATTATTCATCTCTTAGTATATCATTCTTGAGTCATCTGGAAGTATTTGTAACAAAAACAAGTTGGCTAAATGTCGCTAAATGTATTAGAGCGTATTAATCGAATTTTCCAAATTTTTATGAGTATAAACAACCCCCTAGACAGCCCCAAATCATTCATGTCTTGATATATCATTTTCAAGTCATCTGGGAGTATCTGTAGCAAATGTCAAGTTGGCTAAATATTTTAAATAGTGTTTTCCGAATTTTTTCAAGGTGAAAAATCCTAAAAACATACCAATGATTTTTTTTAAATAAAATTTGACGACGCCACTGGATTTTTTATGCTTTCAAATGGGTGTGACTAAAATTTCACGATATAACAGAAATATAGCATAAGTAAAATTATTATCATTTTATCTAAATATTTCGAATAGTCGTCATATAAATCACAATCTTTTTAAAACAATATTGATAACATAAATGAACTACAAAAGAAGAATGGATTGAGATGAGAGTGCCATTTTCGCTTCTAACTTTTGAGCCGCAATTTTCGATTTGTTTTGAAATGTTTGCAATTACAATGGCAATGAATTTTCGTCTGTTCTTGCAGGAATCTTTAAAACTATTCTTGCCACTGGTCTTCCTGATCTTGTATAATTTTCTGCAGCTTGTCCTATTCAAATCAAATCAAAGTATGCTTTATTGTCGAAAAAAATATTATTCTTATTGGCAAAGCCAGTAAAGGTAAGTAAATAACGATAAAAAAATGTATATAAACAATCGCAAACACTGTTCAACTAGTTTTTCTTCACATCCTTCATACTTCTATTCTTAACAAATTTCCGAAAACCGGCCTTCTTATTTTGTATTTCTTTAAAGGACTTTTCTAGAAAAACTCCATATTACACATGGTGTAATAATTCAGCTACAACAAAGCAACGCCTGACAGTGTATTCAGATGTTTTTTCAATAATTTCCTCTACAATTTTTCACTCATGTTCTGTGATTATTATACAGGATGCTGAAAAAAAGTTCTGCCGTTATTGGTGGAAGGAGAAAAGGTACATATCCAACCTGATTCAAAACTGTTTGTCGATACCTGTATCAACCGTGAATCTTCTCACAACTTTAATTCGATAACTCTCGTGAATGTGGAGCAGATGTTACGAAAGTCCTTTCAAAATAATAAGCTCTATTATCTATTTAAATTTCACAAAATAATGTCATTGATTCAAGATTTGTTCAGGATGATTGAAAGATGAAGAGATTTCCGCTCGTTTTTTTCTCTTGGATGAATGAACCTCACATTCACGAAACCATACAGTGTGTTTCATTGTACGGTGTGAAATACTGTTTGTGTAGTTCGTTTGCAAGGGTCGGACTTGCGTCATTGGGGCTATCGAAAGTTTTCCGTTTTTGCTTTTCTTAAATTTCTGAGCCGGCCAAATGTCCTCTCTATTTATTAACAAAGAGTTCGTTCTTCTGATTCGTGTATCAAACCAATTTGATAGTTTTTAATTGACTTGACCGATGCTTGATGAAAATTAATTTGACGAAAATGACGAAAAATTCCGAAAATCCGAAAGCAATAAGTGAAAATACAAGGTTCATCCAGTAGCAAAATCATTTAATGGGGTTAACCACAAGGAGCATTGTTGGGACCGGCACTCTCCGCGATATACGTAAACAATTTATTTTTTGATTTATTTATGTTTTTGATTTTGAGTTTTTTCTACTCATTTCCATGAAAAACAACTTTTCTGAATGTGCCCACCAAATCTGAAATCGATTCATAGTCACTTGATGATTTCATAGACTATTTAGGGAACCTCTGCAATTTTGAGCTGCAAATTTTCGAGAATTCACTAATGTTCTCATTTAAAACTTTGTCTGATGATATTTCCGTTACAAATTTTTAGCGTATACTAATTTCATCATTCTGAATGGATTGGCGTTCGCAGAATTGCTCTATCTTTAACTGTTCTCAAGTTGAAAGTTTCATTTTGATTTTGATGATTTTTAGGGGTCTACCTACCCCTTTGGACTTTTTTCGAGTAATATTTTTTTTACTTTCATCGACTCAAAATTCACAGAGCATACTAATTTCATCATTCTGAATCGATTGGCGTTCGCAAAATTGCTCTATCTCTAACCGTTCTCGAGTTGAATAGTTCATCTGGAGTTGAGAGCGGATATTTCCTGCCAAAAAAAATTTTTCAATATTTTTTCTATTAATTTTCATAAAAAAACAACTTTTTTGAATGTGCACACCAAATTTGAAATCGATTCTGAGTAAGTTGATGATTTCATAGGCTTTTTACGGAACCCGTGCAATTTCTAGCTGGAAATTTTGGAAAATTTGTTAATGTTCCTATTCAAAATTTTGTCTGATGAAATTTTCATTTCAAATTTTCAGGGTATAATAATTCCATCATTCTGAATCGACAGGCGTTCGCAGAATTGCTCTATCTTTGACCGTTCTCAAGTTGAAAGGATCATCTGGATATTAATGATTTTTAGGGGTCTACCCCTTGGGACTTTTTTCGAGTAATATTTTTATTTACGTTCATCGACTCGAAATTCACGGAGTATACTAATTTCATCATTCTGAATCGATTGGCGTTCGCAAAATTGCTCTATCTCTAACCGTTCTCGAGTTGAATAGTTCATCTGGAGTTGAGAGCGGTTATTTCCTGCAAAAAAAAATTTTTCAATATTTTTTCTACTCATTTTCATAAAAAAACAACTTTTTTGAATGTGCACACCAAATTTGAAATCGATTCTGAGTAAGTTGATGATTTCATAGGCTTTTTACGGAACCCGTGCAATTTTGAACTGGAAATTTTGGAAAATTTGTTAATGTTCCCATTCAAAATTTTGTCTGATGAAATTTTCATTTCAAATTTTTAGGGTATAATAATTCCATCATTCTGAATCGAAAGGCGTTCGCAGAATTGCTCTATCTTTGACCGTTCTCAAGTTGAAAGGATCATCTGGATATTAATGATTTTTAGGGGTCTACCCCTTGGGACTTTTTTCGAGTAATATTTTTATTTACGTTCATCGACTCGAAATTCACGGAGTATACTAATTTCATCATTCTGAATCGATTGGCGTTCGCAAAATTGCTCTATCTCTAACCGTTCTCGAGATGAATAGTTCATCTGGAGTTGAGAGCGGATATTTCCTGCCAAAAAAAATTTTTCAATATTTTTTCTATTAATTTTCATAAAAAAACAACTTTTTTGAATGTGCACACCAAATTTGAAATCGATTCTGAGTAAGTTGATGATTTCATAGGCTTTTTACGGAACCCGTGCAATTTCTAGCTGGAAATTTTGGAAAATTTGTTAATGTTCCTATTCAAAATTTTGTCTGATGAAATTTTCATTTCAAATTTTCAGGGTATAATAATTCCATCATTCTGAATCGACAGGCGTTCGCAGAATTGCTCTATCTTTGACCGTTCTCAAGTTGAAAGGATCATCTGGATATTAATGATTTTTAGGGGTCTACCCCTTGGGACTTTTTTCGAGTAATATTTTTATTTACGTTCATCGACTCGAAATTCACGGAGTATACTAATTTCATCATTCTGAATCGATTGGCGTTCGCAAAATTGCTCTATCTCTAACCGTTCTCGAGTTGAATAGTTCATCTGGAGTTGAGAGCGGTTATTTCCTGCCAAAAAAAATTTTTCAATATTTTTTCTACTCAAAAAAAACAAGTTTTTTGAATGTGCACACCAAATTTGAAATTGATTCTGAGTAAGTTGATGATTTCATAGGCTTTTTACGGAACCCGTGCAATTTTGAGCTGGAAATTTTGGAAAATTTGTTGATGTTCCCATTCAAAATTTTGTCTGATGAAATTTTCATTTCAAATTTTTAGGGTATAATAATTCCATCATTCTGAATCGACAGGCGTTCGCAGAATTGCTCTTTCTTTGACCGTTCTCCAGTTGAAAGGATCATCTGGATATTACTAATTTATAATTCTGAATCGATTGGCGTTGGCAGAATTGCTCTATCTCTAACCGTTCTCGAATTGAATAGTTGATTAAAATTGAATCCAATTGTTTTTTAACCTATTTACCTGGGAAAGGTAAATATAATTTTCGGAATAGTCAATGTTTGCTAAAAAGGCAGATAATACTTGAATAAACTATGATAAAAGGCGGATGAAAAGCCTGGTATTTACAACGCCGAGCATCTTGTAGAGATCGCCGCTTAAAACGTGTTTTAGATCGTTATTACGGTTGGTGGATTCATGCAGGCCATTTCAACTTTAATTTTAACTTTCAGTTCATCCTTAGGAAAATAAATCGTTGCGAACCTACAGAACTCTCCGAACAAATATTTAAATAAAATTTCCCAGCCAATTCAGTCCTCAGATGAGTGTACAAATAGTTCTGCCATTGACTTAAGTTTTGTTTCCCTGTAATCACAACCCTTTTGAGTCATAGTTATTCGTATGCCATCACTATTGAGCTTTCTCTCTCAGGCATATCTCTATGTGGAATTGCACAATTGCTCCTCACCTTTAGAAATATCCTGTGAGATGCCTCAAAGGTCAGTACTTGGGCCTTTATATTCAGGTGACCATGTGCAAACTAGTTCCTCAAACTCTCACGGGATGCTCAGCAGAAATCTTGTGACTGGAATATTTCTTGAGTGATAGTATTAGGTTATTTTTTGAGAATGAAACTCCTTTAGATTTATGACGCCACTTTAAACACATAATACCACCAAGAGCGCCCAACAACCCATTCTATATGTCCTCAAAATATCGTCATTCATTACGTCAACATGACGTCATTGAAGTAACCCATCACGTTGCTTGGCGGAGCTGCATTTAATTTTTTTATTTTTCATTTCAGGCAACTCCATCACCGTCCTAGCCCTGATACGATGCCCGAAGTTGAGAATCCACGCCACAACAGCGTTTGTTCTGTCCCTCTGTATATCGGATCTGATATTCTGCGTGGTGAATCTTCCCCTTACAGCTGCCAGATACATCTACCAGGCGTGGATTTTTGGGGACGCCCTGTGCCAATTGTTTCCGGTGCTGTTTTATGGCAATGTCGCCGTATCTGTACTCAACATGGTGGCCATTACGCTGAATAGGTACGTAGCTTCATTGTCATTTGTTATATAACTCTATTCCGATGATTCTCGCGAAAATTCGAGGATCAGTGGCGTACGGGGAGCTTGGTGCGGGTGTCAATAACCGATGATAGTGCGAAAACTATCTGTCGTCATTCCGAATGACCACACCCTGTACACAAACTGCAACTTTTGTTAAAATATCTCTACAGTTCCAGCAATCTGCTTACTAGCGGACTTTACTGCCATCGCACCACTTTGGATCACTCATCGATGGCTATAGAAATATTCCACTCTAGTTCGTTCGCCAAGGTCACGACGAAGGCACATTACAGAATTTTTTTCTTCTGGTTCCCACGAAAAGGTAAATCCTCTCCCCTGTGGACTAGAGGCTTGAAATACTAGATTCCAGTTACGAAACAGGGAACCAGAGGAACCGAAGGTACTCCAAGGGACCCACGGAACCACCCCTCTGAAGGTCTCCCTGGGTACGGCCTTCCTGTCGTGGGAGGCGACTGGAAGACCACACGGGGAAACCGAAAGGGGTACCTCTGGAACCCGTTCGAAAGGAGTTAAACTAACTGTCTCGAGAGCGCCGACCTTAGGAGTACCCAAGAGTGCCTCTGAGATAGCAAACCTAGACACGGAGGACACTCTGGAACAGGGAACCAGAGGAACCTAAGGTACCCTCTAAAACTAGTTAACAAAGGAGCCTTCTAAGGAACCTCCGAAACCACCTCCCTCAAGGCGTCCTCTTGTACGAGATGACTAAATGACCTCACCTACCAATGGAACCGAAGCATGCATCTCTGGAACTCATTCGAGAGGAACCAAGCCAGCCGTTTCCGAAGGCACAATAAGAACCCCCAAGGATGTCTCTCTGGGAACAGAGGTGGGCACTCCGGAACAGGGAACCAGAGGTACGAAAGGTACCCACAAAACACAAGTTAACAGGGAATCCCCGAAACTACCCTCCTGGAGGTAACCCTAGGTACGGCCTTTATATCGTAAGAGGCGACTAAAAAACCACACCTACGAGTAGAACCCTGAGAGACCCAAGCCAATTGTTCTCAAACGCATCGACCAGGGGAACCCCTTCAGAGCTGCATCCCTATGTGCGAAGGTAAAAGAGAACCATAGGAAACGAAGGTAACTCCGAAACAAAAGTTAACAGAGGTACCTCCGAAGGGACCCCCGAAACCGCTTCCCTGAAGGTCCCCCCAGGTACGGCCTCCCGGTCGTTGGAGGCGACTGAAAACCATACCTACAGAGGAACCGAACTAGGGGCCTATGGAACCCATGCGAGAGGAGCCAAGCCAACCGTTCCCGAAAGCCTCGCCCAGGAAAACCTTCTCAGAGGTGCATCTCTATGTGCGAAGGCTAAAGAGAACCAGAGGAACCGAAAGTACCCCGAAAACACAAGATAACAGGGGAACTCCTGAAGGAACCCCTGGAACCACCTCCCTGGAAGCGCGACGCACGGCATCCCTAGTTGCGTAAGGAAAAGGGAACCCAATACACAAGTTATGAGGGGATCGTCCCAAGGAATTCGTGAAACCACGGCTGGTGGAACCTTCACAGATGCCTCTAACTGAAGCAAAACATAAAGGTACAGAACCCGCCAATTCGTGCTAGAAGAAAGTACCTAAGTCCTGTAATGTTCATAGAATATCGTGAGAGTCGAAGAAAAAAATAGCATGAATTATAATAATATTAATAATAAGTCAGGAAGGGGGAAACTATCTATCACCCTAGGCATTGGTGATATGCGACACATGAACTGTTGCAAAGCCGGACAAGCGCACCCGGGAGGAAAATTGTATTCTTTCGGATGTCGGCTGTAGGTATACTAGGCTTACCCCCTGGTTCCCAATGCACGAGGAGAGGCCCCCATAACTGACCCCCAAGCGGAGAGGAGGGATACCACCCCTCTGATTGGGAGGCATGAGCGACGCATTCACAAGATGGAAGCTAAGATCAAGTCGGTGAGACAACCCGGGTCTCTTATCCAGTGTGTGGTGGACTACGTGGCGGCCAGTTTGCCATTTATGTCCTCAGAGCGGCGAATTGACATAAAATTAAGACGATTTTTTTCACAATAAATCAAGGCATGATGATTTGGTGATGATTTTCGCCAAAAGGTGTTGCAGATATTCGTTTTTATGTATCGGTTCGATGCTAATGAGCAGCGCATCATCGTTTTTAATTTTCTCTTCTATTTTAGAAGATGTTAGAAATTAGGATTTAATTTCCCAATTTGATAACGTGTTGCTCCACATTGCAGCTGACTCATTTAGGGTCAGAATCCGGCTATAATTTTTCGATACCTCTGCAAGTTTTCTGATGTCTCCGTTTTGTTAATTTTCTAAATGTAAAAGTTCTTATACTTAAGATGATATAGATTGGTTTCATTAAGATAAAACCAAAAATAATTAAGATTCAGGTGAATACGGCTATGTTTATTATGGATAAGGACAATCTGTTGCAAACACTGGAGTTATAAAACAAACAATGTGTATAAACATTAAATTGAACCCACAAATATACATTTATAAGAATCGCTAAACTAAGTAATTGCTTTGGATGTCATAAAATTCGTTAAGGCTATAAGTTTTATGAGTCAGATATTATTTAAAATTTTTCCTGAAACAAGTAAAAGGTGTGCAATAGCTTTGATGGCCGTGGACAATTAATTATACATTTGTTTACGTTACTGTAAGTATTTTGCATTTTCTGTCGTGGAGAGTGATTTATTTTGTCGGATTATGAAACAGGTGGTCTGTATAATGCCCAGAGAAATTGGACAATAGGCAAAGAGAAAACAATAAAATTGAAAGTGTATGAAGGATTTAATGTATTGTTTCAATAACGGACATTATTGATTAAGAGATTTCCGCAGTATTCAATTCTTTCCTTACTCAGGCCTACGATTACATGTGTGGAAAAGTCCAATCTCCGCCGATTCCTGATTGATTTATTATTATTGATCGCTCCTTTTATCATTGTTTTATTACTGTTTGTTCATAGTAAAAATTGTTAAATTGCCGTTCGTTAAAAGACAGGTATCACATAAACTACGCTCAATGAGCTGGTGATATAAAGTCGTTCCTTGTTTTACTGACTGACATAATTTTTAATGTTTTATCTACCAGATATGATATCTCAGGTAGACCCAATCGACATAAGACGTTGATTAAATTGTTTGCTCGAAAGGTATTCGGAGCCCAGTATACAGTGCTAGCCGAAAGTCTTCTCTCCCTGTATTTTTCGAATGGTTATACTTTGAAATTTGAACTGTAACTCTTCCTTTCCGTGTTACCAGGCGATTGTTTTTTGGAATTGCTTTCCAAGGTTTCACTAGCGCGATCTGCTGGGTAATTAAAAAATCTTATGTAGTACGGGGTGTTTCATCATCTGTTCTGATTGTTTTCACTGCGAAACAAGTGCAATAGCACTTATCGCTCTTTATCTTTATTCATACTGTATTGTTGTATCGATCTTAAAATTTTTATGATTAAAGTTCATTACTTTGATGAAATGAATGTAAAAACACTTTTGTCTAATTTCCACTGGATATCTTATTTACACGAACGATTTCGGGTTTTATCCCATTATCAAGTATAAAACTAATTAATTAATTAACTAATCAATTAGTTTTATACTTAATAATAGGATAAAACCCGAAACTGGTCGTATAAATGAAATATTCAGTGGAAATTAGACAAAAGTGTTTTTACATTCATTTCATCAAAGTGATCATGAATTTCCACAAAATAAATAGGTCATCAATTACCCATAATAAAGTTCATTATTATCATTATTATTATTACTATCAGTGGTGAAGAAAAGAGCATTTTCCATAACATATACCGAACAGAAATGTGAACAAAGACATTTGTACCTTCTGAGGATTTTTATTCGGAAACTTACCCCAATTGCACCCCCTCGGAAGGCTTGGCAAACTCGTATGTGATACGAATGATGAAGGAAAGAGCATTTTCTATAACATAATCGGTTAAGAAACCTGTACAAAGCCATTTGTGCCCTCTGGGAATTTTTATTCGGAAACTTACCCCCTTTGCACCCCCTCGGAAGGCTTGGCAAACTCTTACGTAGTATCAGTGGTGAAGAAAAGAGCATTTTCCATAACATATCCCGAGCAGAAATGTGTACAAAGCCATTGGTGTCCTCTGAGGATTTTTATTCGGAAACTCACCCCCATTGCACCCCCTCGGAAGCCTTGGCAAACTTGTATGTGGTATTATTGATAAAGGAAAGAGCATTTTCCATAACATATTTGGAGAAGAAACCTGTACAAAGCCATTTGTGCCTTCTATGACTCTTCGTTGGAAGATAATTTTTTTCAGTTAGGTAGAGGCGTAGTTGGACAAAAATATTACGTTAGTAGGTGCTGATGGACGTAATTGACATTCTTGTCCGTGGATATTAGTGAATCTTTGAAGTGTTCGGTGATATGTCCTTTCTAGTACCTTTCTGTTATCATTACTCTTTTATTAGACCTGAAAATAAAGGGTGTCCGAAAGTAATCGACCTAACACTGAAGCATGGAATAATCCATTTCAGAGCACATATCGTCGATATGGTGGTATTTCACTGGGCGATGGTGAAATGATTTACCATGGGGTTATTCTTAATCCGACCCGATACAGATATACTACCAAAGCGAGCTGTATCTACATTATAATCCAGTAAAGCGTGACCGCGATACTGTTAGTTGTAAAACAACATTTTGACACTGTTATTGCTCTCTCTATATTTACCCCACCACAAAATCATAATACTCCATAATATTTTATGGGAACATAAAAGCTATACACGTTAGCAGTTTGGGCTTTGTCAATAAGAATGAAGTTGAACGATAAAGATTATCTTGACTTGACTATTTCACTTACAGAGTGAATAAAAGAAGGAAGAAACTAGATAAAGAAGAAATTGTTCATTATACGATACGTATGGGTGTGATGCCTTCATTGAACTGCTTTAGTTTGAAAACAGTGAAAGTCGATACTCCGCATGTTCACTATGATTATCTTTTCAACTCACACAATTCCATAATTGCTTGATTTTTTATATCTCGTACTGAATAAAGACGCTTCGGGTTTTGATGATGTTATTCAACCCCTCTTATAATTTGGGGGCATCTCCGTCCAACTGGAAAATTGCTAGAGTATAACCAGGCTCAAAAAACGGACAAAACTTGCTCTGGTTTCTGTTATCTTGAAGTTCATGGAAAAAGCCATCAACAAGACGAGTGTGAAGTTATCCATATCTATAAATGTACACTGGGAGAAATATGAAAAATCATAGGAGGCACAAATTGCTCTATACTCGTTTCTGCTCGGGTTATGTTATGAAAAACGATCTTTCATACATCCCTGATACCACCTAGGAGCTCGTCAGACCGTCCAAGAGACTGAACAGAGACGTGTACAAAGCCATTTGTACATTCTATGAATTTTTTTTGTAAACCCACCCCAATTGCACCCCTCGGAAGGCTTGGCAAACTCCTAAGTGGTATCAGTGGTGAAGGAAACAGCATTTTTCTTAACATATCTCGAGCAGAAACGTGTACAGAGCCATTTGTGCCGTCTATGACTGTTTTTTTGAAAACTCACCCCATTGTACCCCCTCGGAAGGCTTGGCAAACTCCTAAGTGGTATCAGTGGTGAAGGAAACAGCATTTTTCTTAACATATCTCGAGCAGAAACGTGTACAAAGCCATTTGTGCCCTCTGAGAATTTTTATTCGGAAACTTACCACCATTGCACCCCCTCGGAAGGCTTGGCAAACTTGTAAGTGGTATCATTGATGAAGGAATGATCATTTTCTATAACATATTCGAGGAAGAAACCTGTACAAAGCCTTCTATGACTGTTTTTTTGAAAACCCCATTGTACCCCATCGGAAGGCTTGGCAAACTCGAGAAAAAGTTATTCATAACTACTAATATAAAATCACAATTTTTAGAATAGTTTGTATGGGGTTAGGAATCTGTACGGGCTTATCAGTCTATAGGGAGCGGATATATTTCATTCTTTTCATTAAAACGTAGTAAAAAGCACAACAAAAAAATATTTTCACAATACTCGTATTTGGAGTTTGCATATAGATAGGGATGCAATTAATGTATTGTGAGAAGAAAATCCCCTATGTGTGATTGTTGACACCCCAGTTCTTGCATACTAATTACAAAAAATTGCACTCATCTTTAAAATTTTTCCTCTTCGATATTTTGATCGGGGCAAGGTTTCTAATTTGGATATTGAATAGCAGGGAGCAATTTTTTTTCGTTTATAGACGACAATAAATCTTTCTTTTCGATCAAAGCTGCATAGGGCACAATGTATAGGAAGCATATGGATTACGGTTTGGGGTTGACGGGCTGTACTTTTACCTGAATAACCATTAAGTTCATATAAGTTGTGGAGTAGATGGGTGTTTATTTTATTTTACCTATCTCGTTGGGGTGGAAATCATCTACCGGTGGTACTTTTATCTCCTGATATTGTGCCATTCTCTCTTCTCGCGCGTGCATCTGCTGTGATACATATACAGCATGTTCCGCATGGACCGGTACCACCCCTATAACTTGGTAGGTATGTCGAATTATTCTAAAGGTCACTTCAGCTTCATATTTATACCCCCGTTCGTTGACCATTGCGGTTTGCTTATCGAATCAGTGTGTTATCTAGCTGATAAGAAGAATTTGAAAAGAGAACTGCTGAGTGGATTCAGATAAACAAATGATTGAAAAACCCCTGAAATGATCCAATTAAAATAGTTGAAGAGTTGGTTAATATGTTTCGATTTGTTGATTGCTGCCGAAGTGTTGGTAATTTGTATATGCTTGAGAAACATGAATAATGATAAGAAACTGTCCACTTTGGTAAATTTTTTGAAAAAACTTAAAGGAGACTCCTCAAAATCGTTATCTTTTATCATGTGGTAACATTGCTATATTCTAAACCGTAATAGATACAAAGACGATTAAATGGGAAAAAATGTAACTATTGTGGTGAGCAGTACATTGGTCAGAGAAAATCTACCACGACTCTCACCCTTCCCGACTTATACAGGGAAAACTAAAAATGCTGTTTTCGGTTTTTTACGAATAGAATAGTTATTTCAGAAAATTTTTAAAAATGAAAAAGGAAAGTTTTATTGTATTCAAAAGGTAATAGAACTATGTAATGATAAATTTTTAATTAAACGTTTCGTGTCAACACGGCCACCATCAACTATTTTTTTCAAATACGGACCTGTCAATTTCATCACAAATATTGATGAAGCGATGTAATCACAATTCAGTGGTACATCACACTTGACATTTTTATAGCGTTTCATATAAAATAACTGGCATCATCAGTGACAACAATTTTTAATTACGGTCCTGTCGTTAGTTCTTTTGTAAATTGTTTTGATTTCTTCAAAACTCATTCAACTATTAGGATACTTCAGTCATTACCCAATACTTTCGATAGGAAGATACCCCAACACAACGAACATTCGTATTTTTCCTTTTTGGGGATTTTTGTTTCACAGTAATCCTTGATTCAAGGCTGATTTCTCCTGTATCAATTTTTACACGGATTATTTTCATAATTCTCAATCCTGGAAGTAATGATTTTGATCAAAATACAAGTGTTGTCTAATTTGGTACAATTAAATAGCATCTCACTTCTTTTACCATATTTGCTTGATTTCTATGGCAGGAAAAATAAATGAGTTGTTGATATCTGTTAAGAACTGTCAGAAATTTAAGCACTCGGTTACATATTAAAGATGTATTCGAATGACGAAAGGACTGATATGCTATTTACTTATTGAAAATCAAATAGAAATCCTCTTTTGGCAAGAAATATGTATGGTGAGCTATACCCGAATCGTCGCATTCCAAACATTCAAATGTTTAGACGATTAAAGAAATTTGAGAGACTGTGGTGCATTTGACGGAAATAAAACTAGAAAATGTGTTGTTACTGGAAGTATAAGGAACCAAATAAATGTTTTGGGTAAGCAAATATTACCTTATAAAGACTAAAAAGTGAAAAATAACGTCTTTTGTTTTAATCTAGGATTGGTCAGTTACAAAAATATTTCTAATCAAGATTGTTCTTTACGAGATATTGCCCACGAACTTGTGATATCTGTAAAATCTACCAGAAATATTTTGAAGAAGAACAAATACAAATGCTACAGAATACGCAAAGTTCATCATCTTAATTAAAGGGATTACGGAAGGAGAGTACGATTTGCGAAATGTTTAAGACGTAGAAATAGGGAAGTTCGAAATATTTGTAAAAAAATAATATGGACGGATGAATCAAAATTCACCAACAATGGTTGGTTTAACAGAAACATCCATTATAGGTGGAATAATACGAATGGACATTTACATAGAGAAGCCAATTTCCAGGAGAGGATCGGAATAAATGTTTGGTTGGGAATTTTGGGAACAAACATACTAGGTCCTTTCTTTTACGATGAGCATTTGAATGGTGAAATAAATGTATTTAAATTTTTTATCCAATGAGTTTGATGGCTACTTAGATGAATTGCCATTAAGCACTCGCCGTGAAATAAAATTGAAAGTTGGGAAGGGCGAGAATCCCCGTAAATTTTCTATGACCAATTTACTGCTCACCACAATAGATACCTTTTTTCCCATTTAATCGTCTTTGTATCTATTACGGTTTAGAATATAGCAATGTTACCACATGATAAAAGAAACACAAAATTTCATGCAGATTCCGAAAATACATGTTTTTTATGCTCAGATTCAAGGTTTGTTATATAAAAAGAATACGACGTCAAAAATGTCACGATTAGGACTGGAAAAAAATATGGAGGGAAATGACTCCTTCCCACTCGAGAACGGGATTTTCTTTTGTTCAGCACCTTGAACCCCTGAAAAAAAATCGTTGTCTACGCCACTGGTGCGACCGATGACTATAAAGCATTAAGAAATATTGCCATCGATTTGCACATCATGAAGTGACATTCAAGTCAGCCCCGAATGATAATTGAATTGACGCTTTGCGATTGCTTTTCGGGTGTGTTTATAATAACAGAGGATATATGGGGGCAGGGTAGGGGTCGAAACGTTACGGTTCCGGAAAGGTTCTGTTCGGCGACTTTTAGGGAGAAAAATTGAGTGAGTCATATCGACCATCGGTGGTCGAGATGAATTATCGTCCGCATTCGCAAAATTCCCTTAATGTTGTTGGGCTGTCATGGTAAAGGGGAACCTTATCGATGAGTTCATCCAATTTCATTTCCATGAATTCTATATAGCCGTGCGGATTATGTTTATAAAGTTAGCAAGGCCACTTGCTAGAAAATCGATGAAACCAATTCTAGTAATTCTCGAATAATTGTCGAGAAATTGTCGTGACGGAAAAAAATTATCGCGTTCTTAGTTTTTTTTTTATATGGGGTGGCTGCGCTAACTTTATTAATAAGTTAGCACTGCCACTGATACAACTCTACAAATAAACATCAATTGTCATCGCTGTGGTAACCAAAAATAGTCGAGTAATTGTCGAAGTCCACGTAAAAATAATCTTTCATTTACAGCATAAAGTATATGTATTGTAACGACTTTGAGGCCGGACCTGACCGCCTAATTATTCGACTTCGGCTTGTAACAACGCATGATATCAACTTTGCTCGCACAGTACAGTACATTGGTGTCAGAAGTCGGATGTTTAAAATCGCCGTGTTAAAAAAAACCTGATTGACATTTATCGCGCCTGATAGACTAGCCACCCGTTAAACAAATGAAAGAAAATGAGAGAAAATGTTTTCTAGGAGAGTTTGCCTGGTTGGGTTGAAGGTCAATCAGAAAAGACTCACAGAAGGACTGATTGAAGAAGGAGAAGTTTCTGGAATTGATTTGAGCTTTATAATGAATAAACTCGATGAAACTACTAAATCCTTGCAAGATAAACTCCTAGAAAATTCGAATACCCTGAAAGAAGAACTTCTAGGAAATTCGGTGAGTCTGAAAAATTCGAAAAATCTAGAAGATGAACTTCTAGAGAAATCGAATAATTTGAGAGAAGAGCTTCTGGAAAATTTGAGTGGTCTTTGAAAAGAGCTTGAAAGAAGAATTTTGTGGCGTGTCGAATCGATTGGAAGGAAGAATGGGTGCGATTGAGACAGAGATGGATGAAATCAAAGACAACATCGAGGAAGAAATGGAAAAATTGAAGAATACAATAGGTGCTAAGATCAAAGACGGAATCGAGGAAGAAATGTACAAAATAAAGGAGAAATTCATTAAGGTAGAAAAGCGAATGGATTCTGTGTACACCACAGAAACTTCCAACAGAAATTCAATGCTGCATCTGAGTGTGAACTTGGAGGAAGTTCAAAGAGACATAAAAGAATGCAAGGTCAATGTTGAACCTGGAAAGCTTTTAGTGAAACCACCACAGTTCGATGGAAACCGGAGAGGGCTGAAACCATTTTGGAGGCTCGCCTGGAGGGAGGTGCGAGCAGCGGAAACGTGGTGATGTTCGAGCCCAAGCTCCATGATGAGAAAATTGGACGAGGAATCGCACTAGGGAAGACCTTGCTGCGAGTTGATAAGTTTGTATCGGTAAGGGTAGTGAATGTCAATTATTACCCGGTGACTTTGAAGAAAGGAACAATTTCGGGGCACTGCTCGTCAATTTCCTCTTGCCAGCAGAATTGGAGAAGCTGGTTGCCATCTCGTTCAAGAACATGGGGCCAGCCTAAGAGCCCAAACTGAGAGAATCAGTCAGGAAGTATCAGAACATCTTCGATACCGGAGTAGGCAGAGGTGGTAGAACAAAGGTGGTTCGACACTGGGAATGCTCGACCAATCCGACAATCAAGAAGGAAGAGGCTGACAAAATAATCTGCGACATGAAAAAAGTAGGAGTTATCGAACCATCTGACAGTCCCTGGTCCTCTCCAGTCGTGTTGGTGAAGAAGAAAGATGAAACAACACACTTTTGCGTAGACTATCGTCAACTGAATAACGTAACGAAAAAGGACAGCTGCTGGTTCCACGATTTTCTCGACCATTGATCTGAAGAGTGGATACTGGCAGGTAGAACTGGCCAAGAAGGATCGAGAAAAGACAGCTTTCTCAGTCGACTCAGTATTGTGGCAGTTCACAGTTATGCCATTCAGCCTCTGCAATGCTCCAGCCACGTTCGAAAGATTAATGGAGACGGTTTTGAAAGGACTGTCGTGGAAGACAGCCTGGTGTATCTCGACTATATAATTGTGGCTGGCAGATCGTTCGAGGACCATGTAAAATACTTGGAAGAGGTACTCCAGGACTGAGAAGCTCCAGATTGAAATTGAGTCCCGAGAAATGCCATCTGTTCCAGAAGGAAGTACGATATCTCGGATGACAATAATAGAAGCTTCATAAGAAACATGTACCAAGCACCAAGCAGGACAGATAGAGTTTTGTAATAATATAATATAATAATAATAATACTTCCTCTTGAACACTATAGAGTGTACCCAAAGGCATAGCCTGTGCGGGTAAGGACGGCTATTATTATTAGTTACCGTGGCGCTTCTGGTAGCAGCCAGCGTTCAATTCGAATCTGTAATAGTCCTTTCCGAAGATTCAATTCAAACCTGTGTTTATCATACCTATAACAATTATGTGTTTCAATGCCGAATTAGATTCCAATTAAACCGTGTCGTAACGATGTTACGATTTTTTTCGTCGTCCTCAAAATGATCGCATTCGACGCATCAATTTCACGCGTGACCGTTCAAACAGATGAGTAATTACGATGACGATAGCGGACAATTAGGTTGACTTTGTCGCCGGATTGCACTGACACTTGACACTTGAACTATCTTAATTATTATGCCCTTTTCGGTATCTACCATGAGGTCATGATAATCCGAGGAAACAACAATTATTTTTATTTGTCTTGAACTAGTTATAGAATTTGAAAAATGAGGTTTGGATAGATAGCATATTATCCTTGTTAACCGCACTTTTCATACCAACTTTTTGAAAAAGTTCTAGCTGGAAAATTGATTAGATATTTGAACAGAATCAAATGTTAATCAATTTTCAATGAATTTTCAAAGGAGTATTACAGTACCGAACTTTTTATAGACATTGTTGAAGCCTTTGGAGCAGTTTAACAAATCAAAGTACCTACTTTATTTATTGTACAAAGGGAATTATTCTTATTAACAAAGCGCTCAAGTTTTCAATGATACAAAATCATTATCAATAATAAAAAATTGTGAATATTCCACGGGTGTGAAGTTATCAACATTCACAACAAATGTACACTGAGAGAAATATTTGAAAATCATGGTGTGCAGAAATTTGTGCGACAGAAATTTGTTCGACAGCATTTGTTCGTAAAATATTTGTTCGAGCGGAAGTTTGTTCGACCTACATTTCGTCGAAAGTTTGAGCATTTTATTTAAAATACCCAAACTAGAGAAAAGTTATAATAATGCATGTTACGATATGTAGAGATGTAATATTGTTATGCGGTCATTTTACCCCTAATTTCTAGGATTAATTTTCAGGTACTTATCGATATTTAGCAGGTACATATAATAACAATTCAGTTGTTTTTAGTCCTGTTATTCTCTCAGTTGTGTTTGCTTTTTTGCATTGAAAGTAACAATCCCTAAATCATCAAAGAATGCACATACGTTTTTGCTCGGGATATGATGTGGAAAATGCTTTTTTCTTCATCCCTGACACCACATTGGAGTTTGCCGAACCGTCTGAGGGGGTGGAACAGGGGTGAGTTCACGAAAAAAAATCATAGAAGGCACAAAATGCTCCTTTCATCATCCCTGATATCACATTGGAGTTTGCCAAGGCGTCCGAGAGGGTGGAACAGGACTGAGTTTCCGAAAAAATCATTGAAGGCACAAATGGCTTTACACAGGTTTCTACTCGGAATGTTATGGAAAATAATCTTTTCATCATCCCTGATATTACCATCGTATTGCGTTTCCGAAATGATTTCAATAGTTTTCAGTGAAATTTTTTCCCCTGCTTCGGCAACTACTTCTGCTTCATTCAAATTGTTCTTTCATAAATCTAGTAGGACCTGCATCTCGTTAAGTAAGTCTTCAATTAGTTGTCTTTCTAAGTTAAGGGACATTCCTTTGTTTTGTATATTTTGTACTCGCCATCTTTAATGTCGTTGACCAGTAAAGCATATTGGATGGATTCTCAAGATCGCCCGGTACAATGTGTTCCAGTAATAAGGCTGCAATAGATGCAAACATTTCAAAAGTATCCGTGTACATTGTCGCTTGTGCAATAATCCATCAACCTGAACACATATATCCTTTTTAACGATGAGTGAAATAGTTTTTATCTTTCCTTATTTGAAATTGATAACAATGCCCCAGAAAACGTTATTCTTGCATCGACTCTAACGGTTTATTTGTTTTAGAGACCGATCATTTGTTTACACTTTCACAGTATGTTGGACAGGCCCTCCGAATTTCGAATGCGTAGGTACTTGTAAAAGTTCTACTGAAAAATGGGAAATCCGAAAATAGACGTAAACAAAAATAGAAGACATTTGGGGTTTCGTTTTAGGCTGTTGCATCAGGCGGGTTGTTATACGAAGACAATAGTTTGTGAGAGACGTTTATTTTATCATGAAAAGAATGTTGTACATAGCCATGTACAAGTAGCCTCAAATGATGAAACTTTTCAAGTTTTAATTTCTATATAAAAAACCATTTCTGAAGCGTTTGTAGGTCTGAATGACTATCCCTGAAGCAAAGCATAGTTTTATTCTCGTAGAATATATCGTGAAAAAGAATCTATAAGAAGAACTTGTGTTTGCAATTAATTCAATTTTGTTCCTTCTGAATGCTGTTTTTTCCATTTTACTGTACTATTTTTCTTCTTCCACTCTGTGGGGCTTCTTCTATTGCATCTTCCTCCAGTTAAGTTTCTGTAACAGATTCTTCATCTCTGATCTGAAATTATCTCTTGAATCATTCTCTACATTCACCACAGCTCTTTGATGTCTTGTCAAAATGAGCTTATATTCTCGCATATCTTCTTCATCCGAATCTATACCTATTTCTATATCAGAGGGATGTTATTTTCTATAATAAATTTTGAAATCTCAGGATTTTTCCGAGTTATAATACTTCTTTTCAACCATTTTCAGTTTTCGCTCCAATTTCCTCCTAAAGAATAATAAATCATACTTTCAACAACATTCTAGACCTGATGTACATCCTGATGTGAAAATATACCATTTGTACATGTGAATGTACATGGTATTTAATGACGTTTCGTAAGGAAAATATGGCATACCAACAAAAAACTTGAATACATAACTACGATCATTTTCATTATAAGAATCTTTATAGATCGCACAAAATGGAAGCCGGAAATGACAGTAACGCCATAGTAATTTTTGAAAAATTCCATTGAAATCGAGCAGCTAGCAGAGATAATGAAGACGTTTAGATATTATGTACACATATCTGCTCAGAGACTCTCCAATGTACTGTAGAAAGTAGTGTCCGGAACTATTTAGAAATAATTGTACGTCCACATGTACATTTGCTACATTACTAGTGTTGAGGGTAAACTTTATATAACCCTTACAAGTGAAAATATTGAGTTTTTTTTTTAATCGTGGTTCCCAGGCAAAGGAATGTGAAAACGAACACAGAATATAATAAATATAATAATTTCATCATTTTGAATCGATTGGCGTTGGTAGAATTGCTCTATCTTTAAATTGAGTAAAAAGTTTGTGCGATGGAATTTTGACATTTTATTAATTTTTTATACTAAACATTTTACCTGAGCATATCCAAATCATATATTTCAAAGTATAATTCTGAATCAGCTCGTCGAAATATGGAAAATGAAAATTTTTGCTAATTTGATCGTGCGAGGGAATTTTTGACGTTTTATTCCTTTCAAATCATTCGGAATTGGCATGACATTTTGCGTGTATATATATAGTGAGAATTTCAATATGAATCATACATTCAACATTTCTGTCCGGTTGTACATCCTGCTGTACACATAAACACCGCTTGACACAATTTGTACATATGCATGTACATGTTATTTAAAGACGTTTCATAAGGAAAAAAGCTTGCATAGATAACAACAACCATTTTCACCCAAAGAATCTTGATGGAACGCACAAAATGAAAGCTGGAAATGGCAGTAATGACGTACTCACGTTCTAGGTTAGGAGTCAATATAGAATAATTCCATTGAAATCGAATACTCGGATGGTAGAATGAATAAGTTCAGATATTATGTACACATATGATGTGCTCAGAGACTCTCCAATGCACTGTGGAGGGTAATAAATGTTCGAAGCTATCTTGAAATCAATGTACATCCATATGTACATGGGGTCTGAAGGGATTAATAGTGTTGAGGGTATTCTTTATATAACTTTCGCAAGTAAAAATGCGTTTGATGGAAGAGCTCGACCGCTCAGTCTCGATGGTGCAGGTCGGAGCTGTGCATTATAGATTTTAATCAGGAATAATGATGTTTAACTTCCACTATTTGAATTCTTCAATATATTTTTAAATGGGTGGTCAACTCAGTTTGGCCAAGAATCGTTCCTCTATTCGGGGTATTAACTTTCAAATGAGACAGCCTAGCCTGAACAAGAATAGGAAATTTGTGTCCACCGAAATATTTCGCGGCACCACCCACCGCATGGCTGGTGGTGTTGAGTGCCGCATTCTGGAATTCAGTGACGTTTCCTGTCTCCAGGAGAAGAGCGATCGCCCGTCGAATCAATCTTGGCAATAACACTCGGTCGCTCTGATTAACTCGATCTAAACAAGACCCGCGCCCGTTTAGTTTTCTAATTTTAATGGTTTGATTGAAAGAGAAGCTCTTTAACACTTTTCCTCGTTGTCGCTCTTGGAGTGTCTGTTTCTGAGTCGGAATCGTCAATAGCTTCCTTTCTGAATATAAAGCATCTGTTGTAATATCTTGAACTTAATGGCGGTTTTTATGTGTTATTGAAAGGCCGATGGCCTACCACGACGAAATGATGTGAAATGCGATAAGAGGAGGTATAAATAAACGCCGAGAGTTTGGTCAAGGGAGAGGGGTCATGTGCAATCGGAAGACAGTATGAAAAATAAACGATATTCATAACAAAACGTACGTAGTATAGGTCAGGCAATGACTGTATGATACCAGTACAAGGGGATAGATTTGTTTATTTCACTACATTATGTTGAATGAAAACAAAATATCAGCAACTGGTCAAAAAAAAAAGATACTTGCACTGCTCTGCTTATAACCTTTGGTGCGGTATTAAATACACTGAAGTTCTAGCCCAATACTTGTCAGAACAACACTTGGTGACTGAGAAACGTGTCGAGGTCTTCAAAAACTCAGAAGTGGATTGCCCTCGAACTCGATTACAGTTCTCTGTTTGGCTATCTTCATTACGAGATCCCTTAGGTTAGTTTTTAAAACTCCCATGTATCTGGTGACACACCAAACAATTTAAAGATTTTTGTAGCATCCACAGACTGAACAAGAACATCGGTAACGTCCACCATCATCTACATACAGAAAAACGTGATAATCTGGCTCCAAACAAAAACACAAAGAACATCAGTAACGTCCCCCATCACCTAAAGGCCGAAAAAACTGATATTCTGGCTCCAACAGAAACAAAGAACATCAATAGCGTCCACTATCACTTACAGAAAATAAAATCTGATATTCTGGCCCGCAACAGAAACACAAAGAACATCGGGAATGTCCACAATCACCTACAGACGGAAAAATCTGATATTCTGCTTCCAACTGAAACCCAAAGACCATCAGTAACGTCCACTATCACCTACAGACGGAAAAACCTGATATTCTGGCTCCAACAGAAACAAAGAACATCAGTAGCATCTACTATCACCTACAGAAGATGATATTTGATATTCTGGCTCGCGACAGAAACACAAAGAACATCGGTAATGTCCACAATCACCTACAGACGGGATAATCTCATATTCTGGTTCCAACTGAATCACAAAGACCATCAGTAACGTCCACTATCACCTACAGACGGAAAAACCTGATATTCTGGCTCACAACAGAAACACAAAGAACATCAGTAGAGTCCACTATCACCTACAGAAGATAAAATTGATATTCTTGCTCGCAACAGAAACACAAAGAACATCGGTAATGTCCACCATCACCTACGGACGGAAAAATCTGATAATATGGCTTCAACAGAAACACAAAGACTTAGTACCGTCCACCATCACCAACAGATGGAAAAACCTGATATTCTGGCTCGCTTCAGAAACAAAGAACATCCGTAGCGTTCACTATCACCTACAGAAGATGAAATATGATATTCTGGCTCGCAACAGAAACAAAGAACATCCGTAGCGTGCACTATCACCTACAGAAGATGAAATTTGATATTCTGGCTTGCAACAGAAACACAAAGAACATCAGTAATGTCCAAAATCACCTACAGACGGAAAAACTTGAAATTCTGGCTCCAAGAAAAACACACAGAACATCAGTAACGTCCACCAATCTCTACAGACGGAAAAACGATAATCTGGCTCCAACAGAAATACAAAGAACATCAGTCACATATCGCGCGAAAGAATTGTTGAGGTTCTATTTCTTTTTCAAGGCAAACATTGTATCTGAGCATATACAAATCATATATTTTCGGAATCAACTTGAAATTTTGCGTAAAATGTGCGAATTTCAAGTTTACCCTTTGGGATTTTTTTCGAGATTTTTTTTTCTTCCAATCGACTTCAGAATATACTAATTTCAACATTCTGAATAGATTAGCGTTCGCAGAATTACTTTATCTTCTCCAGTTGATAAGTAGTTCATCTGGAGTCAAGAGGGGTCAATTCTACAGAAAAAAACTACTTGTATTATCATATTATAAAATGAACTCAATTAAAAATCTGTTTAGTCCTCAATTTCTAGTAAAATAGATCTATTCGCGACAGAGAAATGACTCGATCAGGAAATCGATCATCTGTAGTCTATACAAAAAAAAATACGTGTAAACTAGACAAAAGTGATTACGCACACTGGAACTACTGGAATTTATAAATACGCATAACCTATTATCAATATTCCAACAGTTCAGTCACTGAAAACGATTTTTTTTTCAACAAAAAATTCCTTTACATTTTTCCACTTATCATTTCTGTTATGACCGTATAGATTGTTGAAAGTTCATTTGAATTATGTCGTCGTTTCATTCATTATACACACGGCGATATTGTACTTTTGGAGTGACCTTCATTGTCTACATTGCCGGATTTTGTTCCCATTATGTTAGGAATTACCATCAAGGTAGTTTCAAGGTACAAGTCCGGTAAACAGTCGGCGTTTTGTGGGCGGTTCGATAGCGATTGACGCGAGACGTTTGTTCAGTTCAATTTGTAACAGTTCTCGAGTTGAAAAGTTCATCTGGAGTGGGAAGGAGTCATTTTGCTCCATATTGTTTTCTACTCCTTCCTATCCGTGGAATTTTCTGTGGGGAGCTGTGCCGACCTCTGACATAAGCACTGAGCATTTTCGAAAAGTGTTCAATTATTTATAAAATGCTCGCGATTACTAAACTTTTTCAAAAAGTAATTCTAGTCAGGGAGCACCAAGTACTAAGCACTTCGCAAACTATTAGATACTTATAAAGGCCGATTCAGATACATGCGTGCCCACCCTGCATTTTTAACCCTGCAGTTAATATTAAAACTTTTTCTATTATTCCTTCACGATGATTATTTTTTGTAATCCCCAAAAGTATTTCAAAACTAGTAATGCGACGACTTGATCAATAATTATTTCCAAGTGAATGACACGGGACATGAAATTGTTTTGTAATACTTTTACTGTGTAATTTGTTATTCCCATTTCGGTCGTTATAAAGTCGAAATGAGGAAGTTCGGACCACATTTTTTAACAGATGATGCAGTTGATCTTACAGTCGTTATTCAATTGAAACGGTTACTATCTGTTTATCGACTAAACAAATATTTAATTATTGTTAGAGCGCCATTCGGAAGTGTAATCTATTTTTCTTTGATTTAGTCCACCAACAGTACTTGAAATATTAGATGCAGTATTCATTTAGCACAGCGAAAAAAATTGGAATTGGGAACAAAACTTATTATATATATATATATATATATATATATATATATATATCTGCTATCTTGGTATTCAAATGATTTCCTGATGTCTCCAAATATTTTATTTCGGAATGCCTTCCTTACGCGCTCTGAACAAATTTTTTGTTATTTTCAGATACGTTCTCATATCATGTCAGCAGTACTACAACTTGCTCTACTCAAAGCTTTCGATATGGATTCAACTCATCTGTATATGGGGCATTGCCTTCCTGCTTTTGGTAAGTTGCTGAGTCTTTTAGTTCGTCTCAGAGACTTCGTTTCTGCTGCTTGCATTTTGCTCTTTTGTCTGTTTGTCAATACCCAAGATTCACATCTAAATGTTAATATCGGTCGATACATTGTTTTGAACACATTTTTCTTTGTTTGTTTTGAGATTTCCTTATTAATTATAGATATGCCTGATTCATTGTGTAGTACAAGTTTATGTTTTTCCTACTCTATTGTTGATGTCTATTTCTTGTCTTCCATATATATAATATTTAAATATTTCATCTTGCTCAGTTTCTACCTCGTTTATCTGTACATTTATCTATTTTTGTTCTTCCCCGATGACCATAATTTTAGTTTTTTTTTTTTTTGCTTACTTTTATTCTAAAATCTTCACAAACTGCATTCCAAATTTCCAAGTTTTTCTGTAAATCATTTTCTACTGTCTATAATTTTTTCATATATTTTCATTGCCGTACTAAGAAGAGTTGCTTATTCCTCTATAGTTATTACAGTCATGCCTGTACCCTTTTTTATAAATTGGCACTATTAAGAATATTTTCATTCCTGTATCCCCTAGATTTTTCAAAATTTATCTGTTCCCGGTGGCTTTCTTCTTTCATTCCTTTATTTTTTCCTGCAGTTCGTTTATGGTTAGGTATATTTCCTTTAATTTTTTTTATAAGATCATTTTGTCTGTTTTTATTTTGTATTCTTTATCTGATCCTAGTAACAACTGGAAATATTCTTTCTGTTCATTCATTATTTCGTTTTCATTTGTTATCTTTTTCCCGTCTTTATTTTTTATCCAACTTATTTTCGTCGGATATAGCAAATTTCATTTAGATAAATGCTTCTTGTTGTATATATCAAGTAATTCGATTATGGGAAAATACGAAACTGGTCCTTGTTTTGTCTGGTTTCGCAGGAAATTATGAACTTTCCGGAACATACCATTGAACAAATATGCCAGCATTTCACAAAATTAGTTGTATATGCTGACATAGTGGATCATTGAAAACGAAAGTCGACAGTATCCATATTAAAATTTATACAGTATTCAAATTGATTCAAGTTATGATTTTTTTCTATCGTTACAGGTACCTCCGCTACTAGGAATTTGGGGACAAATGGGTTTGAATCCTTCGACATTTTCCTGCACGATTTTGAAGAAGGACGGAAAGTCACCGAAAAATGTGGTGTTTCTAGTCGGCTTCATTCTACCGTGTGTTGTCATTATCTTGGCGTATTCATGTATATACTGCAGCGTGCGAAAATCCAGGAAAAAGCTGAGATCCCACCAGTAAGTATCAAGGTCACAGCGTTTTGCGCATTATCATGCCGTTTGTTTTTGCCCATATGTTGAGTTGATGTCACAGATATCAGGAAGGCCTGTGAAATATCTGTAGCGGAAAACTACAAGCTCTACTGTCTGGAAATCTGTTTGTTTCAGAAGAGTTCCATGTTTTCTTGCTACTGAATGTTCTTGATATTTTACACCCTAGGAGAAGTTTGGCTTGGATCTGTAGTATCAAGATTACCTCAAGTTCCTTATTCCAGACACACAAGCCTTTGGATTTTACAGTGGTTGGAGCGCTGTTCATAGCGCTCGGAATACCCAAACAGGTAGGCGGTTTGAGTCCTGTTCATAGCATTTGTGGTACTCAGACAGACAAGCCTAAGGATTATGCAGTGGTTGGAGGGCTGTTCATAGCGCTTGTGGTACTTAGACAGACAAGCCTATGGATTATGCAGTGGTTGGAGCGGTGTTCATAGCGCTCATAATACCCAAACAGGCGTTTTAGTCCTGTTCGTAGCACTTGTGGTACTCTGACATACAAACCTATGGATAATGCAGTGGTTGGAGTGCTGTTCATAGCGCTTGTGGTACTCTGACAAGCCTATAGATCCTGCAGTGGTGAGTTTTTTTCATAGCGCTTGTGATACCCAGACAGGTCTATAGATTTTGCAGCGGTTCGAGTGCTGTTTATAGCGCTTGTGGTACTCAGACAGACAAGCCTTTGGATTCAGCAGTGGTTGGAGTGCTGTTCATAGCGCTTGTGGTACTCAGACAAACAAGCCCATGTGTTATGCAGTGGTTGGAGTGCTGTTCATAGCGCTTGTGGTAACTATACATGTATGTCTAGAGATTTTGCAGCGGTTCGAGTGCTGTTCATAGCGCTTGTGGTACTCAGACAGTCGAGCCTATGGATTCAGCAGTGGTTGATGTACTGTTCATAGCGGTGATAGTACTTGGACAGACAAGACTCTAGATTTTGCAGCGGTTTGAGTGCTGTTCATAGCGCTAGGAATACCCAAACAGGCAAGCGGTTTGAGTCCTGCTCATAGCACTTGTGGTAATCAGACAGACAAGCCTATGGATTATGCAGTGGTTGGGGTGCTGTTCATAGCGCTTGGGTTAGTCTGTGCCTTTCGATTCCGAAGCATTGATCATACTTTCCTGATTTGAGACTAGCAACTCGGCTCAATGTAAAGATGCAGAATCGGCAGTTCAACGACTCTCAATCCTCGATGGCGTCATTCTCAATACCCCTTTTATCGCATTCCTTTCAAGCCTCGAGACTTGCTCTAGTTGGGTTTGTATTTGTCTGTCAGTGTAACAGGAGCTTTCCATCGTTTTTTCTGGTTGATGTAACTGACATTCTGTTGTTTTTTCAGGCCGATGACTGAAAAAAGAAGCGGCAGGAGAGAGAAAGACGACAGCCGACTTACCAAACTGATGGCGATAATATTCATTTGTTTCCTCTCGTGTTTCTTGCCCCTGATGCTGGTTAATGTTTTGGACGACCACGACATTCGATACCCCATACTGCACGTTGTCGCTTCCATAATGGCTTGGGCCTCGAGCGTCATCAACCCCTTCATTTATGCTGCTAGCAACCGCCAGTACCGTTCAGCCTACTCCAAGTTATTCAGAATAGTCAAGTCCAGCGTTGTTTTTTCTGATTCCAAGCAAGTGTCGAATAATATTCGCCAAGAGAAGAATTCTGTCACGTACAAGCCTAGTTGTGGCAGCGATATGTAAGCTGAGCCGCGTTAGATATTTTTGGGTCCATTTTGTTTCAAAACAAAACATTCCTGATATTTTTACCAAATAGATGAGACTGAAAGCATTTAATAGAACCAGTACTGAGTAAGAGAATGGATAATTCGTTAATGAAATGTTTGGTGATGAAAGTTTCCCTGAAATCTCAGAAATTTGCAAGTTTACGCTTGAGTGAAGCACTTCAAGACGGCCCTGGGTACTGTGCAGAGAGGGCCACTACAGATTATGGCGTCCAGACTAATTTTGAAAAATTCAAGTAAAAGTTTCTATCAGAGTTGATTTCAGCAAAATCGCTTGAAAGAAAAGGAATAGACACTCTATCCCCTTAGCTGTCATCAGTTATGCTTCTCTGCAATTTTCTTGTGAGTATCTATACCTATAATCGCAATTCTTTGAAATTTCCTTGAAATCTTGAACATTTTCTTTGTCAATATGATCCTTGAAGAATATTTTTTGGCACGCCCATGGTTATTGAAGCCTTATTGTGATGGGATTTTTGTCACCACAATATTATCTCACAAATTAGTTTAGTTTTGATCCTTCTTTTGTCCCCACAGTAACGATTTTAACTCCTATCTACAGAGATTTACAGAAATCTCTTTGCCTGTTGTGTTATATTACATCTTCAGGATCGGTAGCATGGGCGTACCTCCAGGAAAATTTTGAGGGTTGAAATTGGTGATGAGCTCTTTATAGAAGTTAAAATAGCACTGAAAATGCCTCTTAATTCAACTGGATGACAAATTCTTCACAAAATTACCCAAATTATTTCAGAGATAACAAAGTTGGTAGAGTTTATATTGATTTATTAGTTTTTGCAAAATTGCTTATGAAGAAAGAAATATACACTATATGATCCCTGAAAAAAAAAACTGGCACGCATATGGCCATCGCAGCCTCATTCTTCTGGGATTTTCTTCACCATAATATTATTTCACAAATTGATTGGCTTTTGACTCTTCTTTGGTCCTAGCTCTCAGTAACTATTTTAACTCGTATTCGAAAAGATTTACAGAAATCTCTTTGCCTGTTGTGTTATATTACATCTTCAGGATCGGTAGCATGGGCGTACCTCCAGGAAAATTTTGAGGGTTGAAATTGGTGATGAGCTCTTTATAGAAGTTAAAATAGCACTGAAAATGCCTCTTAATTCAACTGGATGACATATTCTTCACAAAATTACCCAGAATATTTCAGAGATAGCAAAGTTAGGTAGAGTTTGTATTGATTTATTAGTTTTTGCAAAATTGCTTATGAAGAAAGAAATATACACTATATGATCCCTGAAAAAAAAAACTGGCACGCATATGGCCATCGCAGCCTCATTCTTCTGGGATTTTCTTCACCATAATATTATTTCACAAATTGATTGGCTTTTGACTCTTCTTTGGTCCTAGCTCTCAGTAACTATTTTAACTCGTATTCGAAAAGATTTACAGAAATCTCTTTGCCTGTTGTGTTATATTACATCTTCAGGATCGGTAGCATGGGCGTACCTCCAGGAAAATTTTGAGGGTTGAAATTGGTGATGAGCTCTTTATAGAAGTTAAAATAGCACTGAAAATGCCTCTTAATTCAACTGGATGACATATTCTTCACAAAATTACCCAAATTATTTCAGAGATAACAAAGTTAGGTAGACTTTATATTGATTTATTAGTTTTTGCAAAATTGCTTATGAAGAAAGAAATATACACTATATGATCCCTGAAATAAAAAATCTGGCGCGCTCATGGCCATCGAAGCCTCTTTCTTCTGGGATTTTCTTCACCACATTATTTCAAAAATTGATTTGCTTTTGACTCTTCTTTGGTCCTCTCAGTAACTATTTTAACTCGTATTCGAAAAGATTTACAGAAATCTCTTTGCCTGTTGTGTTATATTACATCTTCAGGATCGGTAGCATGGGCGTACCTCCAGGAAAATTTTGAGGGTTGAAATTGGTGATGAGCTCTTTATAGAAGTTAAAATAGCACTGAAAATGCCTCTTAATTCAACTGGATGACATATTCTTCACAAAATTACCCAGATTATTTCAGAGATAACAAAGTTAGGTAGAGTTTATTTTTATTTATTAGTTTTTGCAAAATTGCTTATGAAGAAAGAAATATACACTATATGATCCCTGAAATAAAAAATCTGGCGCGCTCATGGCCATCGAAGCCTCTTTCTTCTGGGATTTTCTTCACCACAACATTATTTCAAAAATTGATTTGCTTTTGACTCTTTTTTGGTCCTCTCAGTAACTACTTTAACTCGTATTCGAAAAGATTTACAGAAATCTCTTTGCCTGTTGTGTTATATTACATCTTCAGGATCGGTAGCATGGGCGTACCTCCAGGAAAATTTTGAGGGTTGAAATTGGTGATGAGCTCTTTATAGAAGTTAAAATAGCACTGAAAATGCCTCTCAATTCAACTGGATGATATATTGTTCACAGAATTGCCCAGATTATTACAGAGATAATAAAGTTAGAGTTTATATTGATTTATTAGTTTTTGCAAAATCGCTTAGAAGAGATTGGACACTGTTTTTCTTTGTGCATCTCTTTTATTCTGTAACAAGTGTTCGCATCAAAGAAGACTATTCAATTTCATAATTAACCAAAGATTATTCCAGTGTTCACATAGACTGGTAACGGTTGTCAAGAAAGATTTTCATGATATTCGTACACATGTAAAATTAACTTTTTTTTTTTTTCGGTTTCCAAATTTTGAGCAGTTAAATTGTCTTAAAGTGTCTTCCTTGCACTTTCCAGCCAAATTGATTAACCTATACCAAAAATAACTTATTATATTTTGATAATTCACTGAAAACAAAACACAAGTAGTATACACGGATATACTAACAATTTGTTTTATACAGTCCACTGTATATTCAGATAAGCCTTTTAGTTTTACTTTTTGATAAGCTCGTAGTGCCATATTTGCATATTGCAGTATTATTTAAGTTGTAGATTGAAATTTTAATGTGTTGAAGTATGATAGTTAATGTTATTGTGATATTTATGTGCTAAGAAAATTACAAACCTGTCGTATTTATATTCATATTGACAATATTGACATTTTCCATTGTTTGATATGACTGACACAGAAATTTATGATTTTTAAATTTTTTCGTAGAAACATGTTTTTTTATTAATTTGTGGCGCCACCTATTCCATCCCCAGTTCCTACTTCGCTTGTAGAAAAAGTAATCGACACGCATAGAGGTTGGTGTATCTCACTCAAAAAATCGTTGAAAAAATCTCACAACCAATAAAAAATGGAGAATTGTGGAAAATGTATCGTTTTTAAGCAGGTTCTTCGGTAAGCGCCACGGCAAATAATAATAGCTGTCCTCTGTCTGCATAGGCTATTCCTCTGGTTACCCTCTACGAGCGCTACGAAGTATTATTATTATTATTCAATTGCGAAAAATTGTGAAAATATGTCTATTTTTCTCATCCCCCTGTAGCACGAGCATCTACCAATAGAGATTTCTAATAGCTTTGGACACCCTAATAAAAAGAGACGAAAGTTCTTAATTTTTCCGTCCTTGTTGCCAGGGAATGTACTCTGTGATTGGTTACTATAAGGTCAGGAAGTATAAATGTCATTTTCAACTGTAGCTGTCATGTCATTCAAACTCCCCGCCATTATGGTAACCAATCACAGAGCGCGCCCCTGGCAACAAGGATGGAAAAATTAAGAACTTTCGTCTCTTTTTATTTGGGTGTCCAAAGCCATTAGAAATCTCTATTCATGTGGGTCCAAAAAACCAAAGATCTTCTCTTCTACTAGGTGTAGTCCGGTGTAATATAATTTACACCATATTTTGAATCGAGTGTAGTTCAGTGCAGTGCAGTGCAGTTAAATAGGAATGTGTCGATCCAATCGGCAAACGAATACATTAAAAAAACACCGAGTGCTACACGTCCATGCAAACGAATGAATTTTTTTATTTCCACGGAATCGAGCTAGCTTGGTCTGAGTATTCTATAATAATTTAATTCTCATTAATCCTAATTCGATAGACCCAAGCTGTCAATATACGCCATTACTTGTTGGTTCACTTGAACTACTTTCGGTTCGTTTGGAATTAGATTTATATCGGCGTATTTTTTATATTTCATGTTTATACAGTCTCAACTTCTTGGATTTGTCGAAGGAAAATCCGTTTTATGTTGCTCCATCAAAACAGACAAGGACCCAAATATTCCATAGGTTTGCGTGAAAAGCATTCTTCATTTTTTGTTCCGTGATCCATGATCAAAATTACGCGACGGTTTTATTCATCCGCATCGAAATCTAAATCCATACTATATATTATATTAGCCGATATCTGCGGAAAAAATCTGTGCAGGTATGGAATTTTTGGTTATTTGATCAATATTTAGTACTGATCAAACCCAAATTCGCCCTCCTGTCTGTTGATATCCGATGTTTTTAATATTCCTACACCTAAGTCTCCTAAGACTGTTGCATCATCTTTTACATTATCTATACTCCTGTTACATTCTAATGTAATTTGCACCCAGGAGTTGAATATCCTTGCGTAAAGTAGATCCAGTGTTATAATGGCTATATTTTTTCCATGCCCATAGGAGACAGTTTGAATAAAATTTGTAAGCTACTGCGCCACCTTGGCTTAGTGAATAAACTGTTTGCGCATCTCGCAACGCCACGCACGATTATTGCGCAAGAAATTCTTTATCGCCTAGCAAAAGTCCGTTAGTGATGCTCAGTCTGATTCAACCAATCAGATTGGCTTCTGCTTGAAGTTTCAGTCGCGTGACACATTTTGACCAATCACATCGCGCCCAACGTATTTCCCGCCAAATTCTCTTCTGAAACGCAACGGATTTTTTAGCCGGCGATTACTCGTCCATTTTCATTGCACACGTTGAGCTTTCCGCACGTATTGTAAGTCAGTGAAATAATCTCCAGTGAGTTCAGGTTTTTTTGACTGGGAAAACAAGGGTAAGTAAAAAATATTATATTTTCTGATTGTTAATAACATATTTTTGCGAAATTATGATGTTTTTGTTTATATAAATCGGTAAACTTACATGTTTTTCAAGTTTTCAAAGTGACGCCAACGCCATTTTTATCGGTTTAATTTTGATATTTTGCATATTAATAGGTAAATTCATGTTTTTTTTACATAACAATTATCCAAAGATTCACGATTCAGTCTTATTATACTTTGATTCAAGTGGATTTCATCATATAACATGTAGATTTGATACACGCGTTGGATCATTGGATCGTTGGAACGGCGTCCATAGTATGAAGGTAATGAAAATCAATCATAATAATATGATGGTGTCGAATATTTTTTTACCAATATGTTTGCGTACAAACTATACTCATTTCTAAACGTCTGGTTTCTCGTGATGTGCAGAAATAAAGTCGATAAAATAAGATTGATGTGAAGGAAGCCATTTTGTTCTAGAACAAATTGGGGCCCTGTCCACAACGGTCTCTAGGGTGTAAATTCTGACTCTAAGCATGATTGATGTGGTCTAATTTACTGATCTGGGATAGAAGCTTCTACCCCTGTCAGCCACTGTTGGAGAAATTGAATATTTGCATATTCACATGTCCTCAGCTGGGCCCCAGGGTGCTTCGCTAGAAGCCCCTGTCTTTGAGGGTGCCAGCGATTAGTTTGTCCCAGGGAACCAACTCTACGAGTATCTTGAATTGGTATTCGAAGCAAATATTCTCTTCCTAATGGAATGTATTTTCAACTTATCGCTTCAAAGTATAGCTCGACTGGCTATACATTTTATGTGATGGGGAGAAAAATATGTATTCTAAAATTTTTGTAATCGTTTCTCTCAGTGTGTTCTAAATTGAGAGTACTGACATCAAACTTCCATAAGTTGATCAAATGAAATTGCCAAAACAGTCACTAGCACAGCTATTTTATAATTCTATCAGTTCAACTTGTGTAGGCACTTCAAAAAATTTGAATTGAGATGAGTAAATCTAGAATACACTGAGAAAAATAATTACAACACTCGTTGAATATATTATATATTGCTTCCCATCAAATATAACGTTTACCTGGTCAACTGAGACTTCAGCAAGCTAAGAAAGTTAGACGAAGTCCTATTTCAAGGCCTAGCTGAAGGTTGAAACATATTTCAATAATTGATTTTTCGAACAGGAGTGAACGATCAACAAACTCTCAGCCCATATGAACTCTTGACAATATTCAGAATTATTCATTGAATAAACTAGTAAAATATACATAGGCTTTCGAGTTTTGGCCAGAACAGATCGTGTCTTTGCAAGCACTGGAAACTGAAGTATTCGAAGAAACCACTTTTACGAGCCTGATATCTCTTCGTAAGGATGGATCAAATTTTCTTTCCTCCATAAACGCTTGAATACTGTTGATATGCTGTAGTTTTTCATAAGTTTTCTCGGAGTATATACTGTAGATTTACTTACATACCTTACATCAAACTTAACGCTTCAGCTTTGGTCCAAAATTTGCTAAAAATGTCTCAGATTTAAATGAAAAGAACTAATTTCTAGTTCGTTCAATAATACCCTTCTCTCCTGACATTTCCACAAAGGGAAAAATGAGGCAAATATCTGACAGAAAATAACAACTACCCCATACAGACATTGAGTTACATCTGTCACCCACTTGTGCAATATTTCTCAAGGAGTACATATTACAACTCTGATTATAATAAAGCCATTGAATAGTATCCTTCATTTTGTTGGAAATGACCACCTGCATGCACGCATGTTTCGAGGTTATTTCTTCTCAACAGTGTTAGGAAAAATATCTCGAAACATTCATGTATGCAGGTGGTCATTTCCAACAAAATTAAGCATAATATTCAATGTTTTTATTACAATCAGCATTTGCAATATGTCCTCCTTGAGGAACATTGCACAAATGGATGACAGACATAACTCAATGTCCATATGGTTGTTTTCTGTCAGATATTTGCCTCATTTATCCACTTTGTGGAAATGTGTGGAGAGAAGGGTAGTTCGAAATTATTTATTTTTCACTTATTTGATACCTTTCTATATACAAACTTTTGAAGTTTGTTTGATTCATTATCTCAGATTTAGCTCAATGTCCGTCGTGGTATTAGACAGGAAAGTAGATTTTTCTGGCAAATATTTGACTCTTACCACTATGTGACGAAGATCTAAGCAACAGACCATGATATTTGTCTGTATTTTGATTTCTTTTTTAACTGAGATAATTGAGAATCAAAAAAAATTGTTTCTTTTTCTTTTGAAATAGAACTCTGGGAGGGCTACTTCAACACTCTTCCTGTAATGATTTACATGATCCATTGAATATAAAATTAATATCCCAATTATGATTTAATGGACAATAACACACCTTTTTTGAATTTGATTGCATCATCAGAAAAACTTATTGCCATTATAATTTGAGGTCAGCAAATGAAACAAACCTCGAATTTGCGTGATATGGTCATGGAATATCATTTACTAAGTATCGTTTATGTTTTCTGCAGAATAAAAAATAATTCCTCCCTAGATTTGTTTCTGAATTTTCCTGGTAATGTTGCTATATTTCTGACCACATAGTTTACACGTTGTTTTCTATTGAGATGCTTTTTTTTGTTGTTGAGTTCTATATTTACCTAAGAAAAATATGTTTCTATCTCAATTTCTTGAATATTGTGAGTAACTTTTGAGTATTTTTTCTCAAATCAACGAAGTTATTGACAACTTCCTCAGAAATTGATCAGAATGGAGAATTTTTTGAGTATCTTTCGATTTCAAGCATCGAATTCAAGACACAGCCAACTACATGTTTTTCAATAAAATGCAATCCATAATACATGTAATATATGGGGTGACATTAAAAAAAAAAGTTGAGGTTACTTTATTATTATATTATTATTATATATATTATTACTTTATTATTATATTATTATTATTACTTGACGAGCTTTTACTCTCTATCAAATGTGAATTTGGTAGTGCTGTTTTTATTGTTGATTTAGGAACTGATCGGATTTATTTCTCTTTAAAGTTCCTGCTTTCTATCATGGATGTTCCTAAGAAAACCGATAATGACGTAGAGGTCATCACTATAATTTCCGAGGATGCCGACCCAGAAGACAAGGCCAAGGATGTAGTCACTCTAAAGGTTGAAAATAATGGTAAGCATTTTTATATTGGTTTTTAAAATCGGGTATCAACGAGTGATTTAGTGTAAATAAAAACGTCCCTAATCGTTTCTGTGCACCCTGAGGAATTCACATTTTTGCAGGTCGCAGAGGACAAGCTGCTGCTCCCGCTGTAGTGTCTGCACGAAGAAGAAGGCATCGACCATTCTGTTTCGAAAGGAATCCAATTCGACGAATGAGGCACCATAACAGACTGATGAGCATATTATTGGTTTGTCATTCCAACAATTTTTTTTCCTTTAATGAAAAAAAAATGTTTTCTTGATAACTTACGATTAACTTTCGATAATTATCATTAAATATATCATCGAACACTATAAATATATGGGGATATATCATTGATCACATAGTGTCAAGATAGGCCAGTAACACGGACATGCAATGACTCCTAGATTATTTTTTTATATAGATAGACTTTCGAAAATTTCTCAAAAATGTGTCTACATTTTTCAGAATGCAATAGGCATCATCAAAACTTTGTTGTTCAATTTCTTTTGTACCATTGCAATTAGATTCACCTTTTCAACTTATCTTTTCGCCTTGATGATGGTCGAAATGTCTGCTGAAACGTTGACATTGGAATGAAACTTCGTCTTTACAGCAATTTATTTTTTTTGGAACCCAGAGATGGCGCTGAATTTATCTCGGGGATTTCCAATTACGCTGAAAAGAGTTTTCGATTCAGTTGGGTCGAACTAGGCTTTGCTGATGATTGGCAAGGACCATGAAACCGGTACGGAGGTGTTCCCCCAATTAAATCGAAAAATAATTTCAGCCTTGGTATTTAAAATGCATTGCAAAGTTTGTTCTTGTAGGAAACTTTGCCAAGTATCAAACAGATATAATTCAACGGTCGTAGGGGGCAGTAGTTGTTTTCGGTTGAATACTTGCCGACGACCATAGCTATTGTATAGGATTTTTTGCGGAAGATTCGGATTACGTATTTCACCATTTTAAAAATCTTATTTACTTGCATTCAATCGATGACCAGAGGTAATTTTTCCTGAAGGCTCGTCTAGAACTGCGGCAAACTTTCTCAAGGGCGATGTGGCATCGGTCAAAATGTTCGTCCGGTTGGCCCAAGCTTTTATTTTTGCCTAATTGGCCTGGATTTTTGAGCATTTTTTTTGGGGGGGTTTCGTAATAAGTGCAGACTTCGCCCCGGTTTACCAATACGAATGCCACCAGGACAAGCACTTCTATTGTTGCCGCATTGCCTTTGAGAATGTCATGGCAGTTGTCGACTGAACATCAGGTGAAATTGAAGTTATACCTTGGCATCTCTCTCCGAATAAAGCTCGTATTGCTGCCGCTCGATACTTTTGCTTGCCTTTCAGATTGTCTTGGGGCCTACTTTGTCTGTAGTGCAGCCAAGCAATGTCGAATTGTTTATTCCAGCGAACAATCAACGAATTGTCGACGAGAGTCGGTAATCAGGCCGCGCTAATTGTATCTGGCGCGGGCAGATCATCCGCGTTGCAGGTGTACGGCAGCAATCCACTCCGGGATATCATCAGGCTCAGCGGGACTCTCATCTCCGGTGAATTGGAGAAGGGAATCGTCAGCCAGACCTCGACTTCAGGTGAACCACCAGCTTCCGCTGTGACCGAGTTACCCCCGCTTACCTTCCCGGTCAGGCGAATGTCACAGGCCCAGCTCAGATCTTTCATCCCCTTCATGCTCAAGTTTTCTCTGGGCAGAGGCAAGCCTAGATGGGGAGTAGAAGAGGCGCGACCGTCTTGGTGGCCCCGCGATGTGCCGTGGTCTAATGTCAGAACTGATAGTAGAAGCGAGGCCAACAAAAGAAAGGTGAGTTCGGCGAATTGAACGTTTGTTAAGTGATGTCCGAGCATTTTTTCAATCTTCCACAGCTTTCGTGGACTCGTGCTTTGAGACAGGTTGTTGTCAACTGCTATAACTTCCACAAAAGGCTAGACCTTCTGCCAGCTTTTAATGAAGAAGATGAGTTGATCAATTCCTTCGTGGCGTCTACATCATTGGTGAGTAGTTCTGCAAATATGTCGACAGTTTTGTTTTTTGTTGAATATTTGATCACCTCATTTATCCTCAATCATCGCATACTAACACTAAGCTGAATTTGAAAGGTGAATCACTGGTTTTTGAAAATGGTGCAGTTAATTACGCACCGACCGTACTGAAAAAAATCCCGTCGTTCACTTTTTCGAAAATGACTATCCAACTTGATAAAAAATATTGACATAATTAATGAAATGAATAAAATCGACAAAGTCGAAGTACCCTTTCTCTCTACACAGTATCTGTCAGAATAGTTCAATGTCCGTCGTGGTATTAGCCAGGGAAGTAGTTGTTTTTTTGTTTGCCTCATTTTTCCACTTGCTGGAAACGTGTTGAGAGAAAGAGTACTTCGACTTTGTCTATTTTATTCATTTCATTATCGTGATTATTTCCAGCACATATTTTCGAACTTTGTTCAAATTAATATGGACATTATTGTTGAACATTTCTCAATTACAGATTGATAATGAAACCACAGATTCAGAGGAAGATCAGTCTGAAGATGCAAGTGAGGCAAATTCTCAAGAAGAAAAAAATATAGAATATTACATCGACGATGCAGTGCAAACTGAAGAGGATATGTATGATTCAGACCAAATTGAAGATGTGGATGATGCAGACCAAATTGAAATGAAAATGCATGGTGCAGTCCAAACTGAAGATGACATCGATGGTGCCGTCCAAACTGAAGAAAATCCGGTAGATTATCACATGGTTGATGCAAGCCAACCTGAAGGAATTATGGCCGATGCAGTCCAACCTGGAGAAAATATGGACGATGCAGTTCAAGCTGAAGATCTGGCTGATGAAAAGCATGTAGAAGGAGACGTGGTTAATGCAGTGCAATTAGAAGATCTGGCTGAAGAAAATCAGAGGTACTACGGCAGTGAAAAGCATGTAGGAGACGTAGTTGATGCAGTGCAATTTGAAAACCTGGCTGACGACAATCAGTTAAAGCATTACGGAAATGAAAATCAAGTAGGAGGACACGTAGTCAATGCAGTCCAATTTGAAGGTCTGACTGAAGAGAATCAGATGAAGTACTATGGAAATGAAAATCATGTAGGAGGAATCGTAGTCAATGCAATCCAATTTGAAGAAAATCGGATGAGGTACTACGGAAATGAAGAGATTGCAGGAAACGTAGTCAATGCAGTCCAATTTGGTGATTTGGCTGAAGAAAATTACATGAGGTACTACGGAAATGAAGAGAATGTAGGAAACGTAGTTAATGCAGTCCAATTTGGAGATCTGGCTGAAGAAAATCAAATGAGGTACTACGGAAATGAAAATCATGTAGGAGAAGGAAACGTAGTCAATGCCGTCCAATTTGGAGATCTGGCTGAAGAAAAGCACATGAGGTACTACGGGAATAGAAAGCATGTAGGATGCGTAGTCAAACTACAATTTGAAGATCTAGCTGAAGAAAATGAGATAAGGTACTACGGGAATAAAAAGCACGTAGAAGGAAACGTCAATGCAGTCCAATTTGAAGTTCTGACGGAAGAAAATCACATGAGGTACTACGGAAATGAAAATCATGTAGGAGGGGACTTAGTCAATGTAGTCCAATTTGGAGATCTGGCTGAAGAAAATCACTTGAGGTACTACGGAAATGAAAATCATGTAGGAGACGTAGTCAATACAGTAAAATTTGAAGAAAATCAGATGAAGTACTATGGTAGTGAAAACCATGTAGGAGGCGTAGTCAAAGTCCAGTTTGACGATCTGGCAGAAGAAAATCAGACAAGGTACTACGGAAATGAAAAAAATGTAGAAGGAGACGTAGTCAGTACAATCCAATTTGAAGATCTAGCTGAAGAAAATCAAATAAGGTACTACGAAAATGAAAATAATGTAGAAGGAAACGTAGCCAGTACAATCCAATTTGAAGATCTAGCTGAAGAAAATCAGATAAGGTACTACGACATTGAAAAGCATGTACAAGGAGGCGTAGTTGATGCAGAACAATTTCAAGATTTGGCTGAAGAAAATCAGATGACATATTACGATAATAATAGTGTCCAATCTGAAGATAATATGGATGACTCAGTCCATGCCGAAGAAAATCAGATTGATGGTGCTCTCCAATCTACTGAAGATGCCGAGTCAAATTATTCGGTAGAGACTATTAAAAACGCTTTTCGCTATGAAGAAAATCTAGGTGCTGGAACAAGTCATTCGAATTGCCAAGAGTGCGATTCGACTCTTTCTGACGAAAATGTTTTCAAGGTTTCTTCATTTCAGTCGGAAGGAAGTTATCGCAGTGGGGTCCCTTCGGTAATATATAACGATCGCCCAATCTACGATCTCGAAGACGAAAACGTCACATATTTTGACCCAACGGCCTCCAATGAAGATTACTCCGATGAAGGAAACATGGATGTTGATCAGGCGAATGTTTTCAGCCCCCCAGGTCGTTTTTTCCTTCGACCCATAACTGCTGAGGATGAATATATGGATGGTGAGTTATTTTCCATTGTTGAACTGGTTTATTTATGTGGGTGATAAACTGACTGTTGAATTGAATGAAAATACAAACTTTGGTTTCAGAGCTCTAGCATTATTTGATTTGATTTAAATGAGCCTTAGCATTTTTAAATTTTTTTTCAGATTTTACTTTCGATCTCCGTCAAGGAGAAGAGTATTCATTGGAAGATCTCCGACGCAACTCTCGAGAGGAGTAACCATCAGCTTTGATCCAGATCTTTCTCTCTGCAAAGAAGTTTCCTACCTCTGTTATCAATCAAACCAAATCACTTGGTATTCACTTCAAACGCTGTGAGTTGGAAACTTCGTTGCAGCATTTTTGATGGGGACTTCGTCGGTCTACAAAAGTTTTTCCAAAGAATTTATTATCTGCATGCACATTTTTAAGGGGGGTGTTTTCCAATTAGACATTAAACCTCTCTGTCCACTACTACTTTTTGGAGATCAACAGTAATTAGTGTTAATGTTTAATATGTGATATATTAGCATTCAGCTTTTATGTAGTTGATTTTTTTTATTGATCAACTAGTTTTTGTTATATTTGTTTTAATAGAATTTTAAATATATGACATGTGATGCAATTCTAGTGATTTTGACGATCTCAATTCCAATTTTGTGGATAATTGATCTCAAAGATAAGTGATTTTGCGAGTAATTTTTTCGATTTGCCACATTTTCAAACCTTGGGCATTTTTTTCAATTATTTGGATGATGCTACGCCGTACTTTCCAGTTTCGCACCAGGCTGAGTGTTATACAATTCGAAATATTACCATTTTTCTATTAGTCTGTTAAGATAGTAACTTACTGAATTATTATTTGAAGTTTAAGTCAATTCTTTCACTCAAAATTCGAAAAATCAAGAGTAGTGCTTTGAATTGAACGTTTTGTTTATTATTAGTTTTGTAGTGCTTTGTTTTGGTTCGTTTTGTTCAACTGTTTGCTGTAGTGTTTTGTAATTTGTTCTAATAGATGACTTTTGAATAAACTATCTCATCTGTTTTCTTTGATCCTGAGAACCTGACAATTTTCAACAACAGATACACTAAAATATACGAATAAACAGTCCGAAGTGAAGTGTGACAAAATGTTACAACCGAAAAATTGTGACTTCGTGTAAATATTCCTCTTTACTCCTTACCTGAAAAGTAGGGTATAATTCAACACAGCTACTTTCCTGGCCGATACGGCGACGGACATTGAATTATATCTGACGAATACTTGTGCAATATTCCTCTCGGATATTATTAGTGTTTCTATAAGAGTTTTGTTTCTCAATCACAAGTATCTGTCAAAAGTAATTCGATGTTCGTTCCGGTATTGGCTAGGAAAATAGTCGTTTCCTGTCTATTTGCTTCATATTTTGCCTTGTTAGTAGGAGTATCGGAGGAGAGGATAGCTTTACAAACAAGTTGACATTATTTGATTGGTGCAATATATATAGGGCTATTCAATTCATTGGGATCTCGGTAACGGTAAGAGATGGAAGGGTGGTTAAATTGGGGTCAAGTTTGAGTATTTCGGAGGTCAATTACGTCAAACAGAAAATTTTGATCTTAGTTCTAGAGTTTACAGAAAAAATTGAAAATTTCGAAATTCTTTACTTTGCCGTAGCAACTCTAATATGAGAATAAAAATTATAAATAAAGTATTGTACAAATTGGGCAACCCTCAACTTTTTATTTTCAAATACGGACCTGTGTTTCGGATATATTGAACTATTTCCACAAAAATTGTCATTGGTACGCTTCTTATTCTCTGGCGCTTTTCAATTACAAATTATGGAATTCCAAAAAAAATTATTTTACTGGCAATATTTCCGAAACACACTTCAGTTCAGATGAAAAAACACCTGTCCGTATTTGAAAATAAAACGTTGAGGGCTGCCCGATTTGTACAATACTTTGTTTATAACTTCGATTCTCATATTTGGATAGTCTACAAAAAGTTGCTATGGCAAAGTGCCAAAAGTTTGAAAAAATCTCGACAATAAGATAAAAGCAAAGGAAGAATTTCGAAATTTTTCTTGAAGCATTTTTCTCAAATAAGAGCAGTGATCTGAAGAAAATGAATTAATTTCGAATATCCAGAAATTTCTTCTCGCACATCAACATTGGCTTGGATGTCTTGATCTTCATCACTCTTTTTATTGTTTATAAAGAAAGATTTGCCTTTGGCTACTACCATTTTTTATATTTTACGAACAATACTATAATTTTTTCAAATTTTTCCCATACACACTTCACAGGTTTCAACAAATTTAGGTGAGGGAGTAGACAAGAGTTCTTTACTGATAGATGAGTGTTCTGTTTGTTATAACCTAACTTTCTCATTGAGTTGGCTATTCTCCAAGAGATGGCAGGCCGTTTTATGTCGATACACAAAAGATGGCGTAAGTATATCAAATATAGAATACAATTATTTTGACAAATTTATCTTGACACTGGCGGGGATAATGCTGATAAAGAACTGGTATATCCATTGTTTAAAGAGAAAGGTTGCCTTTATATAATGGTATATTCTAGAAGCGAAAGGAACACAATCTTGATGAAAGAGGAAATAATTCAGAAAATCCCTATCGCAAATTTCATTCGACAAGTGCTACTGACGGCGGTAGATGTTTCGGATTCAGAAGAATCCGTTTTAATTTTTTTGGAGTTATTAATAAAAGTAATGCTGGATTTATGCTGAAGTTTTATGTCGTAAGAATATTAGTCAATGATTGGTTGAACAGTTCATTCTAACCAATCATTGACGAATATTCTTACGACTTGCGACTTAAAACTTCAGCATTAGTTGTGATCTTGCATTGGGTTCACTCACGTTTAACTTTCATAAAACATTTCTAAGACTATAATGAGATTTGACAATAAATTCGCGGATGACGAATTTATTTTAAAAATTTCGAAATAAATTCTTAATTTTCCAGGAGTGCAGGACCAGAGTCTCTCACCCTGAAAGCGGTTTAAACCCGAACCTAACCCCACCCTGTGGTTGTAGGTAGCTGGTGTTTTAATATGTCTTTTATTTATTTATGTGTCCGTGTGCTGTATTTCATCTAGGTATATTTAATATCAATAAATGTTTAGGATAACAGGAAAAATGCGTTGAAAGGGTGGAATTTTGTGAGTAAGTACATGTATTATTTACAGAATCACCATTATGGGAATCGGAAGATGAAAAAATTCAAAATCATGTTATCCTTTCCATCAGAAAGATTGTAGATTGCAGGCCTAGTTGATTTTGAATGTTTTACAATATTGAATTTATAACAACTTCAAGGTCATTAAATGTTTCAATCAATCTAGCATCGAGTCTCTAATTACGTAATATTCTAAACACCGACTGCTATGATAACTGGAATATAATGAACCTGTTCGTGTATTGTATATGAATATGAATACGCAACTCGCAGCGCAATCCATATGTTCGATACCACCTTACGTATTAGTAGATGTAACCACAAAGTCGAGCGTCTGCTCAAGGACGATTGCGCAACTGTGAAGTGTGCATGACATTACAACGGTGTCAAATTTCTCAGTTACCTTCGAATCTAGGACTGAAATTTGAGTTGGAGCCAAAGAAATCATTTATATCCTTGTTTGAGGAGAAACATATCAAATGGTTTGGTCAAACTGCCTTGAAGTGACGTAATTTCTATTGGTTAGTGTTAAGGGGTTCGATGCTGGTTAAAACTTCTGCTAGCGGTGTTCCAGGTTACACTTTCTTGAGTGCGAGAGAACTTTTCTCAAACTTATGGGAATCGATAGGCTACCATCGCACATTTCTATAATCTGGTGCTTGCTTGGAGTGCACAAAGACCTCCCGCTGAAAGAGTGAATACGCCACCAAAAATCAAAAAGTCTCCATGGCGAATAATAATAATAGCCGTCCTCTACCATCACAGCAGGCTATGCCTCTGGGTAAGTGACTCTACGAGGGAGTATTATTATTATTGTGAGTGTGACGTACTACTTTGATTTTTATGATCCACGATAACACTTGATATATACTTATCTATTTCTCAAACAAACACCAATCAAAGCAATTGGTGAAGGTGTATGTTTTAAGATAAGTGTGCATGCATGGTACGTTTACACGGGATAATAGTTTGGTGAAACTGCCTTGAAGTGATGTCATTTCTAGTGGTTATTTTCAAGTTTCGTGTAATTAACTTACAGAAATTACGTGATTTCAAAGCAGTTTGATCAAACTATTTGATCGTGAGTCACGGGCCTTAAGTCTAGTTCATACCCTCGCGAATTTCGCAATTTTTCTGCGAATAAAATGGCTGCCGACATGGTTCTGCATCAACGATTGGCCGGCATGACAGGAAGCCATTTAATCGCAGAAAAGTTGCGAAATTTGCGAGGGTATGAACTAGACTTTACGTGAAAAGTGAAATTCTATGGTTTACAGAATCCCACCCCAGGGGTATTCCGTATACCATAGAATTCTATAGTCGATTGAATAAGTGAGATATCATTATCGTTGAAATTATCGGAGAGAAAGACATAACTGTGGACTATAGAATTCTATGGTACACGGAATCCCATCCCAGGGCTCATAGGGTCAGCTCAAAACAAATCCACTTTTAGAATGCTGTGATTAAACTAGGCAGAGTCTAATCAAAGAAAGTGCGGGATGGCAAGGTAATAGATAATAACGTGCAGGAGATCTGAAAGTTTGTAATGTACCATTTTATCTGCAGCATATTTGATATATAAATTCAAATTTTCCATAGTCTCTTGTCATTGCGCATCAAGTCTAGTTCATATTACCCTCGCGAAATTCGCATTTTTTTGCGAATAGGTAAAATGGCTGCCGACATGGCTCTGCATCAACGATTGGTCCGGCATGACTGGGAGCCATTTTATTCGCTGAAAAATTGCGAAATTCGCTAGAGTATGAACAAGACTTCAATCGGTGTTACTTCTCTTACGTAATACACAAATTACGTATGGCATTACCTGAATAGAACTGGCAACAGCGCAGTCTGCATGTGTCAAAGTGCCGACTCCGAACGAAAGGGAAAAGCATGGCGCACGTAGTTCACTAGCCTTGAGTGGAATGTCAGTTTTTGTTTTTATTTGGTATTGTGTTTGTAACATGAACAGGAAAGTTTCAAAAACATGCTATGAGTAGTACTGATATAGACGAAATACTAAAAACACTATCGACGAAATTCAACAAGATATTTTACGACAGAGAATTTGTGTGTTGTGTCCAGGAAGATCTCCAAGTCATCCTCAGAAACAAAAACAAATGTTGGTAAGGCTATTTATTGAGTATTCTCGAGTTTCTGAGCGACATTATTTGACGGAACGAAGCCAGACAGTTGCATTTACGGTGTATAAGCACGCGGAAAAGGAATTTAAATGTTACTGAAAGAGAAAGTTTAGATTGTGACTTCACTTATTATGTAAATCCTGATTTTACTTTCATTGGCGTTTACTTTTAGTGTTGTTGTCTTTCCTCTCCTGGGACCAAACTATTTGAAGGCAGTTCGTTATCAGGCTAGGATATTTGACCTTGCAGTTTTTCTTCTGGGCTCCGACAAGACTTGCTCAATAGCAGTATGCCACAGGGAGCACTTGATGTAAGTAGTTTTTGTTATCGAGTGTATTTGTTCGTTCATGCTGCTTTGTAGAAAAAAGTCACTCGAAGCTGAAGAGCAAACAATGCCAGAGGGCGAACAGGACAGTGGAAGTAGCAAACTCAGGAGGAAAAGACCAGAGAGGCAGCTGTACGTACCACCAGCTCAAAGAAGATTTCCTGTAAATGAGCTGTCACAGTGTATTTCCAGAGTGGAGGATGAGAATACTTTGAAACCTAAAAAACAGACAAGCAGGAGGAGAGATATACCGAAGCCAACGAAAAATAGAAATGATAACAAACACAATGAAGATAAAAACAGTACAAACGAATCCTCCGAAAATTTTGAAAACTCCAGAAGTGTTGGTCTCCAAGATCTTTTTGATGTAGCAAGAAATGACTGTGTACATTTGTGGTGGAAATATGAGTTATTTGATAATACTTCAGTTTCGAATTTCAGGCATATTTCTTTCAGACGCTTTTTGGATAAATTCACTGTGTTTTGTTGCCAACAGAAACCAAAAATGTATATTTTGAAGGGGGACTATTTTTTGTGGCAGCCTGAATTGGATGTGATTTTTAGTGGAGATGAAGGAGCAAAATTTAAAATCTTTGGTCTCCATGACTTTGGAATATCACCCATTGAGGTATGTTCTTCTAAACAGTAATCCAGCTTGTTTTCATGTATTTTTTTTTCAGTGCAATTATACAGATAAAGAAATTGTGCCATTGCTAGTATTAGACATGTTTGTGAAACCTTACCAAGAAACTTTGACGTGTTTAGATGTGTTTTGTGATTATGACGTGTTGTGGGTTAAGGACGGATTCTCAAACAAAAGCAGTGTGTTGGATTTTTTCAGTGGAGTGTATTATTTTGAAGATACTGGTAGTATCTCAAATGAGTACATTGAAGAGTGGATAAAAGACCATGTAAGTGATTGTTTGATTCTAATTTTGATTAGAATTGTGCACTAACGATTGGAGATGCAAAACAACATAAATTCGCATTCCATATTTTTGTTAAATCCAGAAAACAAGGACTCTTGAAGATGCATTTATGAAATATCTCCAAATGAATATATTTCCTGCTCAGTTTTTGATATTTTCAGTTGACATTATCAGTCAGATTGATATACCTTTCAAAATTCTTCCTCACAACTAAAATGGCAATTGTGTATATTCTTACATTAGTAATAACACTTTTCCAAAGATGAGAAAACAAAATCCTTGATACTGCTATTTTCTTTCTAAGTTTCTTAGAATATTAGTAAGTAAATATTTCCAGAGAAAGGAAATTCATCTTGAATATTTTCTCAGAACTCTCTTGCATTTTCTACTATTTCCAGCAGCCTTTTTCAAAAGTACCTGAGTAGAAAGAACATAAATTTCCAAGTTTATTCATTATTTCAATATTAAATCATTCTCAGTGAATTCTTTGATTGAAATGATGTATTTCAATTATTCAACTGTTATACAGTAGCTGGAAAAATAAAAGAGCCAGATAATTAGGTTTCCTGCTACTCAATTGTAATATATTGTAATTTTTTTTCACAAAAAAATTAATATTCAGCTCTTGATCTCATTAAAAAGTTGTTGGTGTTTATCCCAATTTATTTACTAGGTGTCTACCATTAGTCAGTTTGTTTTCAATATTAATTTTCAATGTTTGTTTTACTACCACTTTCAGTAATTTTTGTGGATATTTATATAGGAATGTGTTAATTAGTTGCTAAATAAACATCTTATTGAATAAATGATATGTAAATTTGTGACAGTCACACTTCACATATTAGCTTGATCATTCTGAATGTATGGTTTTGAAAAGTTTAGTTTGTGCAGTTAAGTGAGAATGTATGAAGATTTGGTTTGAACTGTTCCAGTGTCTGATCCAGATTAAAGACGAAAATGGAGTGGAAAGATGTGAAAATCCAGAGTGTCAAATGGAAAATTCTGAAGAAAACATATCTACAGCAGATTATCTTGAAAATAAAACCGAAAATGAAGCCACAAATCCAACGAACAAGGATAGCCCTGTTTCCTTGGACAAAAATGATTCTGCCTTACACAAAAATAATTATAGAAACACCGCGAATTTGAACAAATCGAATGATCATATGAAAAACACCATAAATGCCAATGAAAATATCAAATTGAAGAATAATCACGAAGAGGAAAAGGAAATCATGAGGAAAACCAAAGAAAATATCAACAGAAAAACCCGCCCTATCATCAAATACATAGACGATACAAACAACACCCTGAAAATAGGAGGGAATGATGATATCAACAATTGGGAAGATTTGTTTGATGAAGATGGCCAGTTGGAAGAAGATTTACTGAAAGAGGTGAGCTGAAATTTCTATGAAAAATCAAACTCACAATTTGTTGACTGTTTCAAGTTAGGGTACAGGAATTGACCATCAGTTTTATCATATCAACAGAAGTTTCTAGTTTGTTATGGATTTCAGAAAACTTGGTCTGACCACTTTGTGTCAATGACTTTGACCCTGTGCTTTATTTAACAGAGTGAAATGTCAAGAAAGTGGATGTGCGGTCAAAATACATTGAAATATTCATTCCCAATTGCCTTGACATTTCAGCAAGTGCAGAATGTTGATAAATTATGTGTGAAACAAATGTTTCAAACTCCTTTCTCCACTTCTTGTCAATGGTTTTTTCATATTTGACAATTTGACAAAGGGTGATTTATTAAAATAATCTGATATTATTTTCGAATTCGTGCATTATTTTGGATATTTTTTTTAGGTATGAGTCGCAGCAATTTTGTTAATCGAGGTTTTGTTTGAAAAGAGCAGTTGCTGATTGCTTTGATTATAGGTTTTCTAGATTTTTTTATGACTGGTAACATTTTGAATCATTTTTTTACGGTTCAGTGATGACATATTGATTTGCCTCATTATTAGCATGAATATTGAAAAAAAAATTCAATGCATATTTTTTTTTATTTACACTACCGTTTTTTAAAAATCACAAAACCAATACTTTTTTATCCATCTCCCACTGTTACTAGCTTAAATATTGAAAAAAATTCAAAACATGTTTTTTAGAGAAACTGTACCGATTTCCATGAAGTACAGTGTTTTCTCGATAATATTTAACAAAGCACAATCGCCAGATGAGGCAAATCGATAAATTCACCATACAGAAAGGACCTTTTCACCAATCTTTTTTTAGATTGTTCACAAGGTGGGCAGTGAAGTGACCATCGTTAAAGCGCAAGAAGACTACTCTGATTATGTTAACCAGCAAATCGAGGAGCTGGAACATATGGTGGAGCTTTACGACTTTCCTTCGAGTTTGGAAACCCATGATATAATCCAGGCTTTTAACGACATCAAGAGTGATGCAATGTACGTCAAATGGGTTGACGACACCCATGCAATACTCGTTCTCGGATCTCTTTCGCAGGGTGAGTTCATATCGGTAGAACGAAATTTTTTTCCTAGAATCTAGGGAAAAACGTCGCAAATCTTGATAATCACACGTATGAATTCATGAATATGTGAGTATTTTTCCCCAGATCTAGGTAAATTATTTTGGTGATCCCAGGTCCATACTGGAGATTTTTTATCAAAAAATTCGAGTTTAGTAAAAATAAAATTATAGTTTCTACATGTTAATTATTTTGAGTGACTGGGTGGTATTTCTCGTGAAAAAATATTGAATAAAACCATGTGGTCATGTTATGAGATACTGTTTACCTTTTTTTAGCTCAAAAAGCTGTGAAGTTGAGTAGCTCTCTAATCAAAGTTCGGCCTATGGCAGCAGCTAGCAGAGTGTCTCTTGCTACGGCCTATCAAAGCGACTTGAAACCCGCGATGAAGAGGCCACCGACGAATTTACAAACGGCCAGACGGCTGATTACGTCTCATCTTGGACAAAAGAGTAGTATTAGCAAAGAAAGGAGTGCGAGGGAGAGGGATGACCTGAAAGCTGCTAGAGGTAAGGATTTTTTGTTCAAATATTTTTGTGTCGATACGATTTTAGTGAAACATTTTGAGTTTGCACCTTCAAAAATGCATATCTTGAAATATTTATTTTCCACCAGTGGTAGGAGACATGCGGATCTTCAACGTGAAATTGTCAAGTTTATCAGAAGTTGTACAGTGTGGTCAAACATTTCTTGTCATTGGGAGGTTTTGATAGAAGGCCCTATATATCATCAAAAAACAACGAACAATTGAATTCTGCTACGATTGATATAGGGTTTCATGTATGTAACTCACAGGGGTTTCACGTCATAAGAATTTCTTAGATATGCCTTCTAAAGCACTTTTTCCAGTTTATCCCCTCAAAAGTTCTATATTAGGAATTTTTTCTTGGTTGGCTACTTCATGTTTGTACAAAACAAAAAAAAAAAGTTATTAGTATTAAATTTACAATACAATATACAGGGTCCTGCAGCAAGGGCGCGGTCTTCCATTATGGTAATAGATTGATAGATGATGGGTCATGGCAACCAGTATTTTCAATCAATTTTTCGGTTTCTACATGAGAAATAAAAGGTACTTTATGTGAATCTTCTTTTCGAAAATATTTACGGTTTTCGAGATTTTTAGCATTTTTTTCCAAAATTCGTCACAATTTGAAATTATGAAGTTGTGCCAAGTCCTATTGTAACGAGTTTTTTTGTCAAATTATGTACGTTGATGACTCTCTCAAACGATATATCAAAAACCGACTTGTGATATACAGGGTGCGAAAAATAGCTTTCCAAACATTGTAACTAAAAATGTACAAAATCTTACTTATTTCAAATAAAACGCTATTGATCTTAACCATAGGGTATACTAGATGAAATTTGTAGAGCACTTGGCGCTTCGTATGGATCGATAATATACCGGGTGGTCCGGCAGGGATGTCCATTCCCTTTCTTATAGGCACCTGTTCATCCTCCACAGGGAATTGTCTCCTGCGTCGAGACTCTCGAGTTACTTCTTCCAGGCTGCATCACTATAACGTTTGATTAGATCTGTGATTCCCCTTCCCAGAGACAGCATCTGTTCTCTGTGTCGGTTATTTTTTTTATAATTTAACTTGCAATCGAGTTTTGAAACATTTTCATGGAGTTTAATGGCTTTATTTCTACAGAGATGAAAAAGCTACTCAAGAAAAACGAACAAGATGCTTGGGAAGGCAGTCTTCGATCATCCATCAAATGAAACCAAGAGAATCGCCTGTTATTGTTATGTTTCTGGATATAGTGCCTTATATAAGTATCATATACCTATGCTCTATTTATTATATTCAGAAATCCGCTCGTTTGTGATTTTTGTAAATGTTATTGTCAATTAACACTTGTATTTTTTTGTTTATGTAAATTTGACATATTATTTGAAGTTATTTACATGAATGACCTGAGTGAAGATTAAAAGCTCTATTTTTCTCCAGTTTTCCGTTCTTTGCTTTGTTTTTAGTTCACGACGTTTTTAGTTCAACCATCATCAGCAGACGCATCGCTAGGTTGGCTAGTAGTGTTAGCAGTGTTTTGTCTGTAAGAAAATGTAGTCAAGGGGCAGGGAAACTGCCCATCAGTAGCCCCCCTCTCATAGACCGTGATTATCAGGATATTCCCGACTAACTTTACCAAAAATAACATTTGAGCGCATCGTATTTTAGACAATTCCTAAATTATTAACGCATTACTGTGGCGCCATCTAGTAATCACTTGTGTTGAACGGTCATAACTCGAGAACCATAGAAGATACATGAAAACCGACTGCAGTTCTGAATTCAGCATGTCGAGATGCTCATGTGAGGGCATTTTGAAGCAAATCTATTTTTCAATTTTGTACGAAAAATTTCCAAAGGGAACCTTTCTTGAATGGCCCAAAAAAAAACTATTTCCTAGAGCCTCCAAATTGATACCAGAGGCTTTTCAAACAACTAGCTACTGCGGAATAGTAAAATTCCCCAGGATTTCCCATTTTTCAAAAAAAAAAAAATCACGAAAATTGCAATAACTCAAAAACCAAGAAAGATTTGGGGAATCTGACAACTGATTTGGATTCTACATGTCAAGAAGCTCCTGTAAGAGCCATTAAAAGTGAATATATTTCATTTTTAAAGAAAAATTTCGAATGGGAATATCAACGAAAGAGTAACAACAGTGACTGAGTCTTAAATTAGTTCAGCTTCTGGCCGAGAGATGGCAGTACGTGTAGTTCGAAAATTTCCATTTTTGATCGGTAATAACTCAAAAACCATGAAAGATACATGAAAATCGAGTGCATTTTTGAATTCAGCATGTCGAGATGCTCCTGTAAGGGCATTTTGAAGCTAATCTATTTTTCAATTTTAACCGAAAAATTTCCAAAGGGGTTAACCTTGTTTCTTGAATGGCCCAAAAAAAAACTTCTTCCTAGAGCCTCCAAATTGATACCAGAGGCTTCTCAAACAACTATCTACTGCAGAATAGTAAAATTCCCCAGGATTTCCCATTTTTCAAAAACTTAATTTTTTCACATAAAAATCGCAATAACTCGAGAACCATTCAAGATTTGAGAAATCTGACTGCAGTTCTGAATTCAGCATGTCGAGATGCTCCTGTAAGGGCATTTTGAAGCAAATCTATTTTTCAATTTTGACCGAAAAATTTCCAAAGGGGTTAACCTTCTTTCTTGAATGGCCCAAAAAAAAAACTATTTCCTAGAGCCTCCAAATTGATACCAGAGGCTTTTCAAACAACTAGCTACTGCGGAATAGTAAAATTCCCCAGAATTTCCCATTTTTCAAAAAAAAAAAAATCACGAAAATTGCAATAACTCAAAAACCAAGAAAGATTTGGGGAATCTGACAACTGATTTGGATTCTACATGTCAAGAAGCTCCTGTAAGAGCCATTAAAAGTGAATATATTTCATTTTTAAAGAAAAATTTCGAATGGGAATATCAACGAAAGAGTAACAACAGTGACTGAGTCTTAAATTAGTTCAGCTTCTGGCCGAGAGATGGCAGTACGTGTAGTTCGAAAATTTCCATTTTTGATCGGTAATAACTCAAAAACCATGAAAGATACATGAAAATCGAGTGCATTTTTGAATTCAGCATGTCGAGATGCTCCTGTAAGGGCATTTTGAAGCTAATCTATTTTTCAATTTTAACCGAAAAATTTCCAAAGGGGTTAACCTTGTTTCTTGAATGGCCCAAAAAAAAACTTCTTCCTAGAGCCTCCAAATTGATACCAGAGGCTTCTCAAACAACTATCTACTGCAGAATAGTAAAATTCCCCAGGATTTCCCATTTTTCAAAAACTTAATTTTTTCACATAAAAATCGCAATAACTCGAGAACCATTCAAGATTTGAGAAATCTGACTGCAGTTCTGAATTCAGCATGTCGAGATGCTCCTGTAAGGGCATTTTGAAGCAAATCTATTTTTCAATTTTGACCGAAAAATTTCCAAAGGGGTTAACCTTCTTTCTTGAATGGCCCAAAAAAAAAACTATTTCCTAGAGCCTCCAAATTGATACCAGAGGCTTTTCAAACAACTAGCTACTGCGGAATAGTAAAATTCCCCAGAATTTCCCATTTTTCAAAAAAAAAAAAAAAACACGAAAATTACAATAACTCAAAAACCAAGAAAGATTTGGGGAATCTGACAACTGATTTGGATTCTACATGTCAAGAAGCTCCTGTAAGAGCCATTAAAAGTGAATATATTTCATTTTTAAAGAAAAATTTCGAATGGGAATATCAACGAAAGAGTAACAACAGTGACTGAGTCTTAAATTAGTTCAGCTTCTGGCCGAGAGATGGCAGTACGTGTAGTTCGAAAATTTCCATTTTTGATCGGTAATAACTCAAAAACCATGAAAGATACATGAAAATCGAGTGCATTTTTGAATTCAGCATGTCGAGATGCTCCTGTAAGGGCATTTTGAAGCTAATCTATTTTTCAATTTTAACCGAAAAATTTCCAAAGGGGTTAACCTTCTTTCTTGAATGGCCCAAAAAAAAACTTCTTCCTAGAGCCTCCAAATTGATACCAGAGGCTTCTCAAACAACTATCTACTGCAGAATAGTAAAATTCCCCAGGATTTCCCATTTTTCAAAAACTTAATTTTTTCACATAAAAATCGCAATAACTCGAGAACCATTCAAGATTTGAGAAATCTGACTGCAGTTCTGAATTCAGCATGTCGAGATGCTCCTGTAAGGGCATTTTGAAGCAAATCTATTTTTCAATTTTGACCGAAAAATTTCCAAAGGGGTTAACCTTCTTTCTTGAATGGCCCAAAAAAAAACTTCTTCCTAGAGCCTCCAAATTGATACCAGAGGCTTCTCAAACAACTATCTACTGCAGAATAGTAAAATTCCCCAGGATTTCCCATTTTTCAAAAACTTAATTTTTTCACATAAAAATCGCAATAACTCGAGAACCATTCAAGATTTGAGAAATCTGACTGCAGTTCTGAATTCAGCATGTCGAGATGCTCCTGTAAGGGCATTTTGAAGCAAATCTATTTTTCAATTTTGACCGAAAAATTTCCAAAGGGGTTAACCTTCTTTCTTGAATGGCCCAAAAAAAAAACTATTTCCTAGAGCCTCCAAATTGATACCAGAGGCTTTTCAAACAACTAGCTACTGCGGAATAGTAAAATTCCCCAGAATTTCCCATTTTTCAAAAAAAAAAAAAAACACGAAAATTACAATAACTCAAAAACCAAGAAAGATTTGGGGAATCTGACAACTGATTTGGATTCTACATGTCAAGAAGCTCCTGTAAGAGCCATTAAAAGTGAATATATTTCATTTTTAAAGAAAAATTTCGAATGGGAATATCAACGAAAGAGTAACAACAGTGACTGAGTCTTAAATTAGTTCAGCTTCTGGCCGAGAGATGGCAGTACGTGTAGTTCGAAAATTTCTATTTTTGAACGGTAATAACTCAAAAACCATGAGAGATACATGAAAATCGAGTGCATTTTTGAATTCAGCATGTCGAGATGCTCCTGTAAGGGCATTTGAAGCTAATCTATTTTTCAATTTTAACCGAAAAATTTCCAAAGGGGTTAACCTTGTTTCTTGAATGGCCCAAAAAAAAACTTCTTCCTAGAGCCTCCAAATTGATACCAGAGGCTTCTCAAACAACTATCTACTGCAGAATAGTAAAATTCCCCAGGATTTCCCATTTTTCAAAAACTTAATTTTTTCACATAAAAATCGCAATAACTCGAGAACCATTCAAGATTTGAGAAATCTGACTGCAGTTCTGAATTCAGCATGTCGAGATGCTCCTGTAAGGGCATTTTGAAGCAAATCTATTTTTCAATTTTGACCGAAAAATTTCCAAAGGGGTTAACCTTCTTTCTTGAATGGCCCAAAAAAAAAACTATTTCCTAGAGCCTCCAAATTGATACCAGAGGCTTTTCAAACAACTAGCTACTGCGGAATAGTAAAATTCCCCAGGATTTCCCATTTTTCAAAAAAAAAAAAAAAAAAACACGAAAATTGCAATAACTCGAAAACCAAAAAAGATTTGGGGAATCTGACAACTGATTTGGATTCTACATGTCAAGAAGCTCCTGTAAGAGCCATTAAAAGTGAATATATTTCATTTTTAAAGAAAAATTTCGAATGGGAATATCAACGAAAGAGTAACAACAGTGACTGAGTCTTAAATTAGTTCAGCTTCTGGCCGAGAGATGGCAGTACGTGTAGTTCGAAAATTTCCATTTTTGATCGGTAATAACTCAAAAACCATGAAAGATACATGAAAATCGAGTGCATTTTTGAATTCAGCATGTCGAGATGCTCCTGTAAGGGCATTTTGAAGCTAATCTATTTTTCAATTTTAACCGAAAAATTTCCAAAGGGGTTAACCTGGTTTCTTGAATGGCCCAAAAAAAAACTTCTTCCTAGAGCCTCCAAATTGATACCAGAGGCTTCTCAAACAACTATCTACTGCAGAATAGTAAAATTCCCCAGGATTTCCCATTTTTCAAAAACTTAATTTTTTCACATAAAAATCGCAATAACTCGAGAACCATTCAAGATTTGAGAAATCTGACTGCAGTTCTGAATTCAGCATGTCGAGATGCTCCTGTAAGGGCATTTTGAAGCAAATCTATTTTTCAATTTTGACCGAAAAATTTCCAAAGGGGTTAACCTTCTTTCTTGAATGGCCCAAAAAAAAACTTCTTCCTAGAGCCTCCAAATTGATACCAGAGGCTTCTCAAACAACTATCTACTGCAGAATAGTAAAATTCCCCAGGATTTCCCATTTTTCAAAAACTTAATTTTTTCACATAAAAATCGCAATAACTCGAGAACCATTCAAGATTTGAGAAATCTGACTGCAGTTCTGAATTCAGCATGTCGAGATGCTCCTGTAAGGGCATTTTGAAGCAAATCTATTTTTCAATTTTGACCGAAAAATTTCCAAAGGGGTTAACCTTCTTTCTTGAATGGCCCAAAAAAAAAACTATTTCCTAGAGCCTCCAAATTGATACCAGAGGCTTTTCAAACAACTAGCTACTGCGGAATAGTAAAATTCCCCAGAATTTCCCATTTTTCAAAAAAAAAAAAAAAACACGAAAATTACAATAACTCAAAAACCAAGAAAGATTTGGGGAATCTGACAACTGATTTGGATTCTACATGTCAAGAAGCTCCTGTAAGAGCCATTAAAAGTGAATATATTTCATTTTTAAAGAAAAATTTCGAATGGGAATATCAACGAAAGAGTAACAACAGTGACTGAGTCTTAAATTAGTTCAGCTTCTGGCCGAGAGATGGCAGTACGTGTAGTTCGAAAATTTCTATTTTTGAACGGTAATAACTCAAAAACCATGAGAGATACATGAAAATCGAGTGCATTTTTGAATTCAGCATGTCGAGATGCTCCTGTAAGGGCATTTGAAGCTAATCTATTTTTCAATTTTAACCGAAAAATTTCCAAAGGGGTTAACCTTGTTTCTTGAATGGCCCAAAAAAAAACTTCTTCCTAGAGCCTCCAAATTGATACCAGAGGCTTCTCAAACAACTATCTACTGCAGAATAGTAAAATTCCCCAGGATTTCCCATTTTTCAAAAACTTAATTTTTTCACATAAAAATCGCAATAACTCGAGAACCATTCAAGATTTGAGAAATCTGACTGCAGTTCTGAATTCAGCATGTCGAGATGCTCCTGTAAGGGCATTTTGAAGCAAATCTATTTTTCAATTTTGACCGAAAAATTTCCAAAGGGGTTAACCTTCTTTCTTGAATGGCCCAAAAAAAAAACTATTTCCTAGAGCCTCCAAATTGATACCAGAGGCTTTTCAAACAACTAGCTACTGCGGAATAGTAAAATTCCCCAGGATTTCCCATTTTTCAAAAAAAAAAAAAAAAAAACACGAAAATTGCAATAACTCGAAAACCAAAAAAGATTTGGGGAATCTGACAACTGATTTGGATTCTACATGTCAAGAAGCTCCTGTAAGAGCCATTAAAAGTGAATATATTTCATTTTTAAAGAAAAATTTCGAATGGGAATATCAACGAAAGAGTAACAACAGTGACTGAGTCTTAAATTAGTTCAGCTTCTGGCCGAGAGATGGCAGTACGTGTAGTTCGAAAATTTCTATTTTTGAACGGTAATAACTCAAAAACCATGAGAGATACATGAAAATCGAGTGCATTTTTGAATTCAGCATGTCGAGATGCTCCTGTAAGGGCATTTTGAAGCTAATCTATTTTTCAATTTTGACCGAAAAATTTCCAAAGGGGTTAACCTTCTTTCTTGAATGGCCCAAAAAAAAACTTCTTCCTAGAGCCTCCAAATTGATACCAGAGGCTTCTCAAACAACTATCTACTGCAGAATAGTAAAATTCCCCAGGATTTCCCATTTTTCAAAAACTTAATTTTTTCACATAAAAATCGCAATAACTCGAGAACCATTCAAGATTTGAGAAATCTGACTGCAGTTCTGAATTCAGCATGTCGAGATGCTCCTGTAAGGGCATTTTGAAGCAAATCTATTTTTCAATTTTGACCGAAAAATTTCCAAAGGGGTTAACCTTCTTTCTTGAATGGCCCAAAAAAAAAACTATTTCCTAGAGCCTCCAAATTGATACCAGAGGCTTTTCAAACAACTAGCTACTGCGGAATAGTAAAATTCCCCAGAATTTCCCATTTTTCAAAAAAAAAAAAAACACGAAAATTACAATAACTCAAAAACCAAGAAAGATTTGGGGAATCTGACAACTGATTTGGATTCTACATGTCAAGAAGCTCCTGTAAGAGCCATTAAAAGTGAATATATTTCATTTTTAAAGAAAAATTTCGAATGGGAATATCAACGAAAGAGTAACAACAGTGACTGAGTCTTAAATTAGTTCAGCTTCTGGCCGAGAGATGGCAGTACGTGTAGTTCGAAAATTTATATTTTTGAACGGTAATAACTCAAAAACCATGAGAGATACATGAAAATCGAGTGCATTTTTGAATTCAGCATGTCGAGATGCTCCTGTAAGGGCATTTGAAGCTAATCTATTTTTCAATTTTAACCGAAAAATTTCCAAAGGGGTTAACCTTGTTTCTTGAATGGCCCAAAAAAAAACTTCTTCCTAGAGCCTCCAAATTGATACCAGAGGCTTCTCAAACAACTATCTACTGCAGAATAGTAAAATTCCCCAGGATTTCCCATTTTTCAAAAACTTAATTTTTTCACATAAAAATCGCAATAACTCGAGAACCATTCAAGATTTGAGAAATCTGACTGCAGTTCTGAATTCAGCATGTCGAGATGCTCCTGTAAGGGCATTTTGAAGCAAATCTATTTTTCAATTTTGACCGAAAAATTTCCAAAGGGGTTAACCTTCTTTCTTGAATGGCCCAAAAAAAAAACTATTTCCTAGAGCCTCCAAATTGATACCAGAGAGGCTTTTCAAACAACTAGCTACTGCGGAATAGTAAAATTCCCCAGGATTTCCCATTTTTCAAAAAAAAAAAAAAAAAAACACGAAAATTGCAATAACTCGAAAACCAAAAAAGATTTGGGGAATCTGACAACTGATTTGGATTCTACATGTCAAGAAGCTCCTGTAAGAGCCATTAAAAGTGAATATATTTCATTTTTAAAGAAAAATTTCGAATGGGAATATCAACGAAAGAGTAACAACAGTGACTGAGTCTTAAATTAGTTCAGCTTCTGGCCGAGAGATGGCAGTACGTGTAGTTCGAAAATTTCCATTTTTGATCGGTAATAACTCAAAAACCATGAAAGATACATGAAAATCGAGTGCATTTTTGAATTCAGCATGTCGAGATGCTCCTGTAAGGGCATTTTGAAGCTAATCTATTTTTCAATTTTAACCGAAAAATTTCCAAAGGGGTTAACCTGGTTTCTTGAATGGCCCAAAAAAAAACTTCTTCCTAGAGCCTCCAAATTGATACCAGAGGCTTCTCAAACAACTATCTACTGCAGAATAGTAAAATTCCCCAGGATTTCCCATTTTTCAAAAACTTAATTTTTTCACATAAAAATCGCAATAACTCGAGAACCATTCAAGATTTGAGAAATCTGACTGCAGTTCTGAATTCAGCATGTCGAGATGCTCCTGTAAGGGCATTTTGAAGCAAATCTATTTTTCAATTTTGACCGAAAAATTTCCAAAGGGGTTAACCTTCTTTCTTGAATGGCCCAAAAAAAAACTTCTTCCTAGAGCCTCCAAATTGATACCAGAGGCTTCTCAAACAACTATCTACTGCAGAATAGTAAAATTCCCCAGGATTTCCCATTTTTCAAAAACTTAATTTTTTCACATAAAAATCGCAATAACTCGAGAACCATTCAAGATTTGAGAAATCTGACTGCAGTTCTGAATTCAGCATGTCGAGATGCTCCTGTAAGGGCATTTTGAAGCAAATCTATTTTTCAATTTTGACCGAAAAATTTCCAAAGGGGTTAACCTTCTTTCTTGAATGGCCCAAAAAAAAAACTATTTCCTAGAGCCTCCAAATTGATACCAGAGGCTTTTCAAACAACTAGCTACTGCGGAATAGTAAAATTCCCCAGAATTTCCCATTTTTCAAAAAAAAAAAAAAAACACGAAAATTACAATAACTCAAAAACCAAGAAAGATTTGGGGAATCTGACAACTGATTTGGATTCTACATGTCAAGAAGCTCCTGTAAGAGCCATTAAAAGTGAATATATTTCATTTTTAAAGAAAAATTTCGAATGGGAATATCAACGAAAGAGTAACAACAGTGACTGAGTCTTAAATTAGTTCAGCTTCTGGCCGAGAGATGGCAGTACGTGTAGTTCGAAAATTTCTATTTTTGAACGGTAATAACTCAAAAACCATGAGAGATACATGAAAATCGAGTGCATTTTTGAATTCAGCATGTCGAGATGCTCCTGTAAGGGCATTTGAAGCTAATCTATTTTTCAATTTTAACCGAAAAATTTCCAAAGGGGTTAACCTTGTTTCTTGAATGGCCCAAAAAAAAACTTCTTCCTAGAGCCTCCAAATTGATACCAGAGGTTTTTCAAACAACTAGCTACTGCGGAATAGTAAAATTCCCCAGGATTTTCCATTTTTCAAAAAAAAAAAAAAAAAAACACGAAAATTGCAATAACTCGAAAACCAAAAAAGATTTGGGGAATCTGACAACTGATTTGGATTCTACGTGTCAAGAAGCTCCTGTAAGAGCCATAAAAAGTGAATATATTTCATTTTTAAAGAAAAATTTCGAATGGGAATATCAACTAAAGCGTAACAACAGTGACTTGAGTCTTAAATTAGTTCAGCTTCTGGCCGATAGATGGCAGTACGTGTAGTTCGAAAATTTCTATTTTTGAACGGTAATAACTCAAAAACCATGAGAGATACATGATACTCGAGTGCATTTTTGAATTCAGCATGTCGAGATGCTCCTGTAAGGGCATTTTGAAGCTAATCTATTTTTCAATTTTAACCGAAAAATTTCCAAAGGGGTTAACCTTGTTTCTTGAATGGCCCAAAAAAAAACTTCTTCCTAGAGCCTCCAAATTGATACCAGAGGTTTTTCAAACAACTAGCTACTGCGGAATAGTAAAATTCCCCAGGATTTTCCATTTTTCAAAAAAAAAAAAAAAAAAACACGAAAATTGCAATAACTCGAAAACCAAAAAAGATTTGGGGAATCTGACAACTGATTTGGATTCTACGTGTCAAGAAGCTCCTGTAAGAGCCATTAAAAGTGAATATATTTCATTTTTAAAGAAAAATTTCGAATGGGAATATCAACGAAAGAGTAACAACAGTGACTGAGTCTTAAATTAGTTCAGCTTCTGGCCGAGAGATGGCAGTACGTGTAGTTCGAAAATTTCTATTTTTGAACGGTAATAACTCAAAAACCATGAGAGATACATGATACTCGAGTGCATTTTTGAATTCAGCATGTCGAGATGCTCCTGTAAGGGCATTTTGAAGCTAATCTATTTTTCAATTTTAACCGAAAAATTTCCAAAGGGGTTAACCTTGTTTCTTGAATGGCCCAAAAAAAAACTTCTTCCTAGAGCCTCCAAATTGATACCAGAGGTTTTTCAAACAACTAGCTACTGCAGAATAGTAAAATTCCCCAGAATTTCCCATTTTTCAAAAAAAAAAAAAAAAAAACACGAAAATTGCAATAACTCGAAAACCAAAAAAGATTTGGGGAATCTGACAACTGATTTGGATTCTACGTGTCAAGAAGCTCCTGTAAGAGCCATAAAAAGTGAATATATTTCATTTTTAAAGAAAAATTTCGAATGGGAATATCAACTAAAGCGTAACAACAGTGACTTGAGTCTTAAATTAGTTCAGCTTCTGGCCGAGAGATGGCAGTACGTGTAGTTCGAAAATTTCCATTTTTGAACGGTTATAACTCAAAAACCATGAGAGATACATGAAAATCGAGTGCATTTTTGAATTCAGCATGTCGAGATGCTCCTGTAAGGGCATTTTGAACCTAATCTATTTTTCAATTTTGACCGAAAAATTTCCAAATGGGTTAACCTTCTTTCTTGAATGGCCCAAAAAAAAAAACTATTTCCTAGAGCCTCCAAATTTATACCAGAGGCTTTTCAAACAACTAGCTACTGCGGAATAGTAAAATTCCCCAGAATTTCCCATTTTTCAAAAAAAAAAAAATCACGAAAATTGCAATAACTCGAAAACCAAAAAAGATTTGGGGAATCTGACAACTGATTTGGATTCTACGTGTCAAGAAGCTCCAATATGAGCCATTAAAAGGGAATATATTTCATTTTTAAAGAAAAATTTCGAATGGGAATATCAACTAAAGCGTAACAACAGTGACTTGAGTCTTAAATTAGTTCAGCTTCTGGCCGAGAGATGGCAGTACGTGTAGTTCGAAAATTTCCATTTTTGAACGGTAATAACTCAAAAACCATGAGAGATACATGAAAATCGAGTGCATTTTTGAATTCAGCATGTCGAGATGCTCCTGTAAGGGCATTTTGAACCTAATCTATTTTTCAATTTTGACCGAACAATTTCCAAAGGGGTTAACTTTGTTTCTTGAATGGCCAAAAAAAAAAACTTCTTCCTAGAGCCTCCAAAATGATACCAGAGGCTTTTCAAACAACCAGCTACTGCGGAATAGTAAAATTCCCCAGGATTTACCATTTTTCAAAAACTCAATTTTTTCACATAAAAATCGCAATAACTCGAGAACCATACAAAATTTGAGAAATCTGCAGTTCAGAAATCAGCATGTCGAGATGCTCCTGTAAGGGCATTTTGAAGCAAATCTACTTTTCTATGTTGACCGAAAAATTTCTTGAACGGTTTGAAAAATGAACTTTTTCCTAGAGTTCTCAAATTGCATACAAAAACTACATTTTTCACACAAAAATCTCAATAACCATACGAGATTTGAGAAATTTGACTATTGTTCTGAATTCTGCACGTCGAGGAGCTTCTATAAGATCATTGTATAATGAATAATTGTACAAATGTACCAACATTGTCTAATCACCACAATCATTGTCGAGCGATATCTGTGTACCAGAAGCAGAAACTTTGTACGTAAAATTATTTTGACAATTAGCGCATTGATAATCCATTTGAATTTTGATTTCAACCCGTAATAGGAGTTCTTCGAGTAAACGAAGCAAAATTGCCAAAGAGAAGAAACATTTACTGCTGTCGAGTTACCTGCGCCGTCTATTGAACGATGATGGAAACCAAACTCGCAGATATTGTACAGCGACCTGTAATAAAATAATGAAAACGATTCCAAAAGTGATCTGCGGCATCATTCGAGTGTAGTGAAAGTATGCGGCGAAAGAGAAACAAATCACCGATGTACTGCCTATTTCATTTATTAAAGCAATTGACCAGTTTACATGGAAAATGTATAAACTTATACAAAGTATAAAGGCTCGATAATAAAACACTATATATTTTACTTGCTACACTTAGAGTGTAAGTACGCTTATTTATAAATGGCACTTAGTTTGGTATCGCATAGAGCCAGGAATAAATTAAAATTACAAAACATATATAAATATATATAAAAGGATGAAGTATCTTACAAGGCGTGAAAATTCAATTGTTACCGAATGATATTCATGGAATGACTTGTCATGTTCCAAGGAAATGTTTATACAACAAAACGTTCGCTTCTACTATCTATTGCACCGAACCCCCCAGAGGAATGTCAATTTGATATTTTAGTGCTATTTCTGGAGGTTGATTACATAAAACGAACTGATCTGGAATGAAATCATACGCAGTAGACGCTTTTCCAATCCACTTGATATCTGACTTGTTTGATAGATTTTGCCTTGTCAATGACGACACTTTCGCGTTCCACGACAGAAACAGAAAAAAAGCTAAAGAGCGCCTGAATGGACGAAACTACTACAAAATAATTGACATTGACTGGACTTAACAAAATTTTTCTATTCAGTTGAGGATTTTGATCAGACACAGGATTATTTGCGCAAAAATTGACAACTCCACTGTAAATACAGTCCATAACTTGAAAAAACATCAAAACCGCCAGTTTCATCAATTAAGTAAGCATCATCAGGAGCTGCAGAACTCTTTGATTTAAAACCACTAGGGTAACTCTGTTCAACTCTTAGAAATATGGAATGGATCAAACAAATATCCACAAAACTGCATATATATCATCATCAAGTATGCCATGAAATGATTAATCTGTCACAAAGTATGACCGATGACAAACAAACAAATTGAGTTAATGGCTACTGATGATGCTTTTTCTAAACCGAAGTGTATGGTGTTCGGGTGGTTCTTCATGATTTGGGTCAACCAATCACATAAAACATTGCGATACTTCAATATCAATATTTCAATTACCCATTTCGGAAAATAACCAAAATATGGAATGTAAAGCGAGACCCGATTCACGCGGGGCGCACAAAAACCTTCAAATGTCAGAATACGAATATACAGTTCAAGTGAATATATTAGAATTAGTAAATAAAATTAAATAGGCCGCATTTCTTGCCGGACGTATGAAAAAACTACATTCACAGAGCGCAATAGCCCCGTCAATCAACCTCAAAACCTACAAGAATACTGTTCTTCCCAAATAAATATACAAACTAATCACTAGTTTCTGAAGTACAAGGCATTTTCCATAAATCTAACAACGTTAAAAAAAATACAACTTGAAATGTCATGTCGATATTACCAACTATAAGAGACAAATTACTTCCGACGTCATCCTTATACTAGTCGGTTACTGCCGGGCACTATTCATATTGGGTACGTAATCCAGAGCCATCAGACAAGCGAAAACGGTCATCACCATCTTGGGTTTCACCTCCGTGATGTCCTCTGGTAAGGCGTACACCCGCGCCCCAGCTTTACGGGACATCGAAATGGCGTACTTGGCATTCGCCAATTTTTCCTATACAAAATTTAGGCAATTAATTAAATCATACGAAATGAATAAAAATATCAATAAACCTTAAATATTGAAAAAAGCCCACCAAGCACTCTTATTGACACATTTATGTCGGAAAACCTTCATCTGATTCATTTAGTAAGTACGCAGACGTATTACACAACTCGGAATATGGAGATCATAACGATATCTGGTAGTTATAGTTACACAAAGGCTCCTATGATATTGACAAAACAGTGAAAATCATTGATGAAGTCAAAGTGGTGGGGGTAGAACCAAAACAGGCTCAAATCTCCTACTTATACGAGTTTTTAGTTGGGTGCGAAATCTTCAACTAGCAAACCTCAGAACTACCTTTTAACGTGCGATCATGCACACGAGCGACTGGAAATTAGTGATAATTTCGTGCTATAACTCGAATCTTGAGTTGTAACACACGACTTGGTAGGTGTTCCGGGCCGGTTCTGGGCCTCCCCCTACCACCTTTTTTGTGACCTTCAGGGTTCGGCGTGGCACAAAGTTGTCATTGTTTGGCCATGACCTCCAATTGTCATTCGATGACTTTGATATATTGTTATATTGTGAAATTACACACACACACACACGCTATTGAAACATTGATGGATGAAAAACTACTGTATTAAAGCATATCTCACCTCTTCTGTACTGCCTTGCTTGACAACGTCGTAGTCGATCGCGCCTGGTCTGATGGCATCGATAAGATCGATAACAACTTTAGCATCCGATATCGACGAATCCTGGAAGTTACGAATGGAAGATTTCTTCCCGGCGCTGTTAAGCTTGTTATTGACCCAAGTGACTATTTCCTTTTCGACCATCGGACTGCCCGACTCGGCCAGCTGAGTGAGAATCGTCAGAGTATAGGCTCTCATCAACTGCCATATGAGAGCCAGGGTAAGGGTGACGTTGCCTTCGTTGATGTCTTGCCCGCCGATGCCTACGAGAGAAAATTTGATCTCTTTGCCCAACTGAACGGCGTAGTTGCAGTTCTCCAGTTTCTCCATGAACTTCTTCCTTTCGTTGGTGAATTTGCGGTGGACTCGGTTCCATTTCACCGTGCCCGGTTTGATTATGTCGTACAGTTGGAAAACGACCAGGCCGTCGGCGAGGTCCGAGTAAAGCCAGTTCACATGCGGAGAGACTCCCATGGAGTTGATCCAGTTTCTGTACGCTGCAAGGAAAATATACTCATTACTCAATGCTGTTATATTTATCTGAACGAATGGGACTTTTTATGTATCGCGACATGGTGTTGCAAATCTGACGTATTCGTATACGGACCCTACTTGTTTTGATCTTGATGGTACTGGGTTCAAATCACAGTACGGTCACCGGTAAAAGGTAATCGCCTGGTCTTTCCTAGCTCGCGAAAGTGTCCCGAAGGTGAGGGTGTAGACGGTTGATGGAAAAAACAAATTTAAAAAACAGGCATCTGAGCACAGACTTAATAGTTCTTTTGGGAGATCGTTGGCAACCAGCAGTCGTAACCTTTAATCGTTTTTTTGTAATTCACACAGACAGCTGCCGGAAAGAGAGCAGTAAGCACAACGTGTGAGACTGCCTGGAACTACTAAAAGAGTTGACCATTTGACGTTGTGCTGGTCCGAAGCCGAAGTCATCCACAAGGAAGAAGGCGGATTTGAAAAAAAAAATTAAATAATCGGCATGTATACTGAACAACGACGTGCTCAGTCAACCGGCATAGAAATTTGAAATGTGTGGAAACCTCTGATCGATCAACATTACGAGCCATCGATCAGCCGTCAGCTTCATAAATCAACTACTCGCGCCAACGGTTCTGTACCTGAAACCTCGTAGACAGACAATATAAACAAGAATGTGATACTTCACCAACTGGCAATCGACAACATGTGACATCTGTGGCAGAGTCTGTTCTGATGAGCAAGTTGAATCGCGAAACTAGTCTGCAGATGTCACATGTTTTCGATTGTCAGTTGGTGGTTGTTACAGGAATAATTATGAAGTATATTCTTGTAGAAAAAAGTCAAGCATCTTTCAACACTTTAACACCTTCGCTGAGATAAAAAAAAATCAGTATATGTACACGGTGCTAAGACACTTTTTTATAAAATTTGATGAAACTTTTGTGCAAAAGAGCTTTAAGTAAGAAGTGTTCTTAAAAAATGTTGGCTCAAAAAGCCATGACGGTAAAATCTGTCAAGCGCACCGAGCATCTTAGTTCGTGCTGATGACCAGAAAGCCCTGCACACTAACACTTCTCAACCACGCTCGCAAAATAACAACCACCCTGGTTCAATGCTGAAGGAATACTAACGTTTGATACACTCGACTGTCGATGACGGAAAGAACCGTCATGCGCACTACTGAAAGTGGGGTCATGACGGTAAAAACCGTCATCACCAGTGAACGTCTTAGAGAGGCGTCCGATACCTAAGTTATCACAAAAAATACAATGTGACCTCCGGTCTATCCATGCTCTTCACTTTCGCATATCGTGCACGACTGCAGGCATCTCTGGAAGGAACAAAAATCGACAATAAAAAACTCACTTCTCTCCTCTCTGGTTTCCTCGATGGTCTCGTACCCATCGATAGTGCCGTTGGTCTGCTCCAATCCTGGATGGTTATTGAACAAATTCGCCACGAAGGCCAAGTTAAGTTTATACACGCCATTGACGACATCTTGCGGAGTAACGAAAGACCTGCACTTCAACTTGGCGGCTTGCTGCAGCATTATCTCGGCCCTGCTGTGCATGTCCTTTTCGAAGAGGGCCTCCGTGTTGACGTTGGCATCGGTGGGGGCGATTTGCTTGAGCAGATAGGTGTACACCTCTGAATCGACGATGTCGCTCTGGAAGTTGGTGACGCGTCTGTGCGTGCCGGCCCTCTCCAGGTGATAGTTCACCCATCGCAGCAGAATCGCCTCCGGAGAAAGTTTCATGAGGTCGTCGATTTTTTCGTCGTCCGTGAGTAGGGTCGTCAGTCCTGGACAGTGTTCCAGGGTGATTTGGTTGAAGAGCCCGATCCTGATGATCTGCCAGAGGAGGCCAAGCACCAAGTGGGGCGTGCCGTTTGATAAATTGTGAGCGTCTATGTTTATAACGTTGCAACCAATAGCGGAGGCTGACGAGAGGGCCAATGTGAGGTTTTCTAGTTTCCTGTATAGCGTCAGCTTTTCTTTGTTCACGGCCCTTTCGTCTATTGTGTCTGGACAGGAGTGGTTGATGACTTTGCTGAAAAAGAAAACTGGATTTGCAGAATCGCCCATTACTTAACGATACCATGTCAAGTTATCAGTAAGAATCCTCCCCTTCTAATAGATTTGCATGAAAAATTCACCATCAGCGGTTTATCTCGAATTTTAATTACTAGGGTGAGTTTTTGGTGTGGTTGAGGAATCACATTATGTCAAGGTGTCTACCGTGTCAAAAAAACCAAAAACAAAGGTATATGGAAAAACTCCCAGCAATGGCTGTTTCAATCAAGTTTTGTGGTATTGTTATCATCTTAAGGGGTTGTAGAGGAATGATTTTTGAGTTACGAAATATTTCAATACTTTGAATCTCTGTAGTAAGTCCTAAATGAGAGATCTGCAAGAAGAAATTGATAGATTTGCGAGAAAAGTTACCGGCAACGGTTTATTTGGATTTTCAATTACCAAGGGGTCGGTTTTTGGGGTGGTTAAGGGGTCACAAATTATGTTGAGGTATCTACCGTGTCAAAAATACTTGAAAATAAAAGAATATGAGAAAAAAAACAAGCCAGATATTGTTATTTTCTCAAGTGGTTGTAAAGGGATGCTTTTTAAGTGACAAAATATTTTAATACTTGGAGCGTGTGTAGAGGTAGAGAGCGAGGATTGGGAGAAAGGAGCAAAAGGGAGGAAAACGACCTAGGAGGGGACAAAAGAGCGAGGACGGGCAGAAAGGAGCGAAGACGGGAAGAATGGAGCGAGGGGGGGAAGAAAGGAGCGAAGACTGTAAGAAAGGAGCGGGAAGGGGAAGAAAAGAGCTAGGAGGGGAAGAAAGGAGCGAGGAGGGGAAGAAAGGAGCGAGGAGGGAAAGAAAGGAGCGAGAAGGGGAAAAAATGAGCGAGAGGAATAAAGGAGCGGGTGGTGGGGGGAAGAAAGGAGGGAGAAAGTAACGAGATGAAAGAAAAAGGCGAAAGAGGTAGAAGCAAATAGAAGAATTTATAGATTTATAAGGAAAAATTACCGGCAACGGTTTATTTGGAATTTTAATTACCCAGGGGTGGGTTTTGGGGTGGTTAAGGGGTCACAAAATTATCTTGAGTTATCTACCGTGTCGAAAAATCTCGAAAATAAAAGAATATGGAAAAGAAAAAACTCGAAAATAAAAGAATTTGGAAAAGAAAAATCAAGCAACGGCTGTTTGAACCAAGTTTTGGGATATTGTTATTTTCTAAATGGGTTGTAGATGGATGATTTTTAATTAATAAAATATTTTAATACTCGGAAAAAAGGAGTGAGGAGGGGAAGAAAAGAGCGAGAAAGGGAAGAGAGCGAGGAGTGGGAGAAAGGAGCAGGAGTGGGAGAAAGGAGCAAGAGGGGGAAAAAGGAGATAGGAGGGGACCAAAGAGCGAAGACGGGAAGAAAGGAGCGAAAACTGTAAGAAAGGAGCGAGGAGGGGAAGAAAAGAGCTAGGAGGGGAAGAAAGGAGCGAGAAGGGGAAAAAATGAGCGAGAGGAATAAAGGAGCGGGGGGTGGGGGGAAGAAAGGAGAGCGAAGAGTGGAAGCAAATAGCGAGGAGTGGAAGAAAGGAGCGAGGAGTGGAAGGCAGGAGCGAGGAGGGGAAAAAAGGAGCGAGGAGGGGAAAAAAGGAGCAAGGAGGGGGTTGAAGTGCAAGTACGGGAAGAAAGAAGCGAGGGCGGGAAAAAAGGAATGAGGAGGGGAAGAAGGGAGCGAGAAGGGGAAGAAAAGAATGAGGAGGGAAAGAAAGGAGCGAGGATGGAAAGAAAGGAGCGAGGAGGGGAATAAAGGAGCGAGAAGGGAAGAAAGGAGCAAGGCGGGGAAGAAAGGAGCGAGGCGGGGAAGAAAGGATCAAGAACGGGAAGAAATGAGCGAGGGAAATAAAGGAGTGACGGGGGGAATAAAGCAGTGACGAGGGGAATAAAGGAGTGACGAGGGAAAGAAAGGAGATGGAAGAAAGAGAAAGAGGCAGAAGCAAATAGAAACTTACTCTAGAATCTTGCAATTTCACCACTCATGGCCAATGATATTTTCGCTAAAAAGAAAATCCAAATAGTTTTAAACTTACCATAACAAAATTCCATCTTTGACTTTATCGTAAAGATTTCGACCTTCCGAATCGATGGGTAGTAGCTTCTGCAAATCGGGATCGTGCTGTAAATTGGAATTGATCCAATCTGAGAAGGCGAGTTGCTCCTCGACTCTGACGGAATGCGTTGTGCCTTCGTTGGATGCCTCCGACGTGCCGCCGAGGTGCTGCAGGTTTTCCCTTTTCGACACGGCTGTGCGGAATGTATTCGCTACTTCATTAGCCTTTAGATCACAGATAAGTTTTTCGAATTCTTCATAGGTCAGTCTGCCGTTGATTTTAGTTTTGTTGGAATTTTTGAACTCCTCTTCGATGAGACGCGACTGGTATCCGGCTATCTTCATTCCGCAGGATTCCAGGGCTTCTCGGAGTTCTTTCAAGTCTATGTGGCCGTCCCCGTTCCTGTCAATCTGAAAAAAAACGCGTCATCAATAAATCATCTCGACTGCGTGGCCAATCATGTGTAAACCTTTGGTCTCAATACAATTAAAAAAAGTTTCCGCGGGCGAGGATCGAACCCGCCGTCAGAAGTCACGCCTACCAACTGAGCTATTGGACACATATAACAAGAAAATATATTGTATTAGAGTGTATCTTGATTAGTAATTATTATCAAAAATAGAAGATGTCTTATTATGATTTTGATCTCGTCGGTATTATATCATTAAGAAAATATTTTGTATTTAAATTAATTATTGAAAATAAATGAAGTCAGAATGGTTCTCAGTCGGACTATTCACTCGATTTTCTAGGACACATGTCAATATCATCTATATTTCTTGGAGTTTGATTTAAACAAAAAATATCAATTTAAAAGCATTCTGAATCATCTAAATAAAGCAAGGAATTTTCAAAATACATGTTTATTTTCGTTAAATAGTTTCATATATCAAATCTCTACTTTGTATACATCATTTGGTGAAATTATTATGTGGTCGTAGGAAAAATAGTGTACATGACTAGTGCGAAAGTGATTTTTCACACTCGTGTGAAAAATGTCACTTTCCGCACTAGTATTGTAATATACTATTTTTAAGGATTTCTCATTGTTTATGTACGGTACCTGAGTTACTACACAAATAAATATGATTTTCGTTGATAAATTGATAATTATTTATCAAATTGCGTAATAAAAATCATATGAGTTCAATATATGTTTATAGTCCTCTATATAGCCTATATCTTCAAGATTATAGTTTATAACTCCGGAATAAGAATATTTGAGATGGTAATATTAAGGAGATGCATCAAAAAATCGTAACTGAATGCTTTTGGACAGATATCGGTATACAGTGTGTCAAATTCAAAAGTGGACCAGTGGAAATATCTCGACAACGGAAAAAGCTGCTCTGATTGGTCCATGCGGGTCGCCTATATGAAGTCTGATCGATTGAAACTCTTCCTCACGCCAATGGTTTGTTTTCTCAGTAAAATAAAAGATTCAATATATGCCTGAGCATGTTCACAGAGTTGTTTTTTGGAGTTTTTCGACCCCCAATATTGGGTATCAATGAAAAGCATTTTCAAAGATATTTCCAAGGATGTATCATTCATGGGGGTTTTCTTTTAGGTTAATACCTACAAACTACACAACCTGAAAGACGCAAAAGACATTAGAAGGGTAAAAAAACATTGTTTTGATACTGATACATGTCTCTGAATGATGTAATTCAATACTCGTAGGGGAGTAATTGTCTTCTGACAGGTATTTGCAACTGTGGATGGATATGAGGGAAAAGGCTAAAACCTCTGTTGGTAATGATTAAATTTATTGAAATTTTGTTGCTAAAGGCGGTTAAATGCTTTCAAAAACTTTACCAATTATAATTACTTAGAAATACCTCGCGATTCCTAATGGCCTCCTGAATACGTGGACGTGGATAGTTTTTCCTCAATTAAAATGTCATACAAATAACACAATCACTAATTGAGTACAGTATGCAATCGTCGAGGTAACCTTGTCAGCTAACTCATTTAAAATACAGGGTGATCCACTTGGAACGAAACAGAGGGTAATGTCATCGGGTGGATAACACCGAAAAATTCGTACACAATCGCTAAAAAATCAAGACAGTGGTGATCTACACATAGGAACAAACATAAACTGCCCATTTGCTCTCGATTTGCGTTGATGAGTGTCGCATCATCTGCAAACATTGGTATTTCGTTTGGAAATAAATGATGAAAGATAAGTGGTCAAAGAACTGATCCTTGTGGCCCACCACGTAAAATTTGTTCAGAACAAGAGCATCTATGTAGCATACATCTTCGCTCTATTGTCGTGAGATATGATTCGAAATATTCAAGGGGTACTCCTTTTATACCGTAATAAGGCAGAACTTCAACCAAGAAGTCATGCAATCCACAGTCAAAAGTCTCTCTTAGATCACACAGCGTAGGGCCGTATAATTGATCTCATCAAGGCCCTTGTCCTAATATATGAATGATCTAATGTATCGAAGAATATTACGAGTTTAGTAGCTGATTTTAGCATAGGAATCACGTCAAAATGCTTTCATTGCAAGTTCCTACTGCATTTGTGACGTATAGCGAATATAACCCGATACATCTAACAATAAGTTGTATCAGAGCGTCAAGAATTAAAAATAAATTATCCTCACTAGACTGTTTTAATGTTGTTTTGATGTAGCACCGTCAATTTCGCATGTTCTGATAAGTTTCTTTTTATAAACAAACCCAACGGATCTTTTTTTCGAAAATACCTAGTCGATAACTAGTGAATCATACACAACGGTTTGAGCAACTACATGAATTGGCCCCACAAATATATCAACAATATAAGTACGACGGATCATACATCATTTCAAAATATTACAAGAGGCACCACATTTCATTGAGGAGCTTTCAAGTCTAACAAATTTTCAATTGGTATCGAAAAAGGAAGAACTATGTGAAAGGAGCCATCAGCAGATGTCAAGATATGTTTGTTCCAATTACATATCTTTGCATGAAGTCTATTGTTTACATTCGAAATATAACATGGCGCAGTCGGTAGGATCACCACTTTCTTGGCCAAATTGTCTCTTCCTCGTAGCTCTGGGCATTATAGAAAGTAGATCTTTGATATATCTCTCTGTTTCTCTACGTTTCTGCAAATCTTTCTCCTTCTTCTCCTTCAAACTACTTCAAAATGTGTGCCCGCACCTGCTGTACATTAGGAAAAAATTGATAAAATCCAAGTGCGAACCACATGATGTTCGATTACAAGATATTTCAGCTGATTTTTCAATATTTTCCGCTTATCTATCACGCCCGACCGTTATCGCGAACGAAACACAATCGAAATCATTTAATCTGCCATTATACCGACATAATCCACTGGCAATCGAATGGGAATTGTGCAAGTAATTTTTTCATCGTTTTGAGTGTCGTTCGTATACGATATCGCATACTTCAGATATAATAAATTTAATATTCGAAACATTACGTGAAACTAGTATACCTGCAACGAAAATAGTCGACAATGTCCTAGTACCCTTCTCTGCAAACAAAATCACAGCAAAATCATCCTTGAAGAACACTCTGTGCGATATTATTCATGAAAACCAATAATAGCAGCGGTCCAAGTTGCGAGCCTTGCGGTACCCCAATCACGGCATCAACCGCATTTCCATTTCACAGATATAATAATAATAATAATACTACCTCATAAACACTCATGGAGTGTGGTAGAGGACGGCTATTATTATCATTTGCCGTGACGCTCATTTTAGTTTTGATACCGGTAGATTTTGTACCACTTGATGGAATGCCTTGCTCAAGTCTGTACTAAATACGCTCGTTCAGTTGATATCAAATGCACTGGGAGCAAGTTAATCGAATAAAAAAAAACATCAATAGCGAAATGGAGCTTATCACATCTTTTGTCGAAAAACATCACTTAGTACTATTATCAAAAGCAGCTACCGTTAGATAAACATCAAATCGTTTATCAATTCCGTCATATTAACATATTATCAATATATTAAAAATGCGTGCAACTCTTGCCGCGATAAATATGTACTGAATCGTCATTTTTATAAAATCTAACGATTAATGCGATAAGAAATTTTATTTATACTTTGATCACAATCCAGACCAGAATAGAACTGGTACCTACTAAAGAATTGAAACTTTTGAAACTTTTACAGAGAGTATTTTTCATCATTTCGATAAGTCCATGAAGAATAGACTTACGCAAAATTGATAGGTATTCTTGTCGGCAAAGATCTTTGTTCTATGTAACTTTCCGAATTACAGCATTATCCGGAGAATAGTTAGAGGTTAGATTGATGACTGTACATTTCAGAGGATTTGTGTTCATTTCAATCTTCAAACAACTACGTTGAAACATTCCAGCCATCCAAAGATTTTCTAAATGATTGTCTGCAAAGTTAATCGCCGGTGCAATAATTTTATAAAATTCCGAAATATCTAAGACAGATTTACTTTTTTTTTGCTTTTTCACAAACTGTCCGGGTGTTTTGCAATAGTTAATGAGCCGAGTCAGATAAACTCCCCCAATTTTTTATCGTAGAAAAAAAAGAGTTGCACAAGTTTCGAGATTACCAAATTCGGCCCCAATTTATGACCACCCAGTATAATTTTTTTTTTAAATTTTCAAAGATTTAGGAAGCTTCAGGTCTTACTTAGGCAATTTCTGGTAATTTTTGACCTGACTGTTTTTTCCTCCAAAAAATTAATATTTTTGTGAAGGGCTGCATCTGTCAAAAATTCCAAAATAATTGAAATAACTGATAACTGGAGTCCTTCAGACATACGATGTATTATATAGAAAATAATAAAAAAATAATATACAATTGAGTTAGAGCTTTGGTTGAAGGCTCAATTTGTACAATATGTTTAAAAATTATATAAAAAAATAAATGAAAAATATTTCACAAATAATAAGGCGTAATTTTTACCTCTAAATTTAAATTATAAATAATATTGTCGGGGTCTTTTTTTTACTAAATTTTCTCATCCTTCAGGATTTTTTTTTAAATTTTGGTTATTTCCATTATTTGTTGAAATATTTGCAAAAAAACAAACCATTCTATTGTCTTTAACGTTATTGTTTATAACTTTTGCAATTTTCGGTGGTCCAGCGTAGGCTTTTGACGCAATGGAACTTGTCAATCAGACTTCTTTCCAGAACATTCCTCCAGAACTGTTTTCAACGCCGCCGATGCCCGTAAACTTCTGAAAATCAAGTTGTAACCGTACTCCATCCGCTGAGAATCAACGTTTCTACTTCTCAAATGACGGATCACAAAAGATAAACGCCATCATGGAAAGATGAATGGATTATTTCAGGCCAACGCATCTGAGGAATTCGTAGTACCGGAAGGATTCCGATACTGTTGGTCATTTTTATCGCGCAGTAGGAAAGAAAATAATACCATACGCCGGTTATTCACCCAATATTTATGTCCGATAAGCTCTTTGTTCTCGATTGGCTTTTAAAACGATCAACATTCATTATCATCGTTTTCCAGGATAGGAAAGAGACGACAGGAAAATGAATGATGTGTAGAATTTAACAAAAGTTAATGATAGATATTATCATAATAAATACTACGAGATCAAAAAATCGATGAAATGCACGTTTCTGTATTATTCCATTGAGAAAACCTATTCAAATCGTTCAGAATCTAATATAAACCATACCTATGTACAGCATTGTTGATGAATACAACTAGAAATAAGAATGAAATAAATATCCAGGCTTTCAAATCCAATGCCAATGTTGCAACTGCAATCTAATTTCAGATTTGATTCAGTTTCAGGGTTTCCTCCTCCCCAACGAAATTATTCCCAGATACGCCTCAAATCGACTAGGAGTCAGTTGACCAACATCAGAAACGTATGAACCTCTGAAGAAGTTAGCTACTCGCGCCAGTGAAACGTTGGAAGCAATTCCGAAGAAACAAAGACCTTTATAGGTACTTCAAATTTCGACAGCGAAAGCCTTCACCAACGAAGTAAGCTAAGGTTGGGTAAGTGTGAATTTGGGGCAAGTGTGAGTTTGCTTTCTATCTTCGATAAACCGGGCGACAGCCCAATGCCATCTATCGATGAATAGCCTATACTCATAATAAATCCATAACCATCATATATAACACAAAAGTACGAAATTTCGAGAAAAAAGTCGAAATTTCGACTCTGTGACCTATGGACATGTTTATACGAATATATAAATAAAATTCATGGAATACGTTTTTCAACACTTTTTTGTGGCGTAATGTGAACTAATGAAAATCACGGTCACACTTACCAGAGCCTTAGTTGTTTTCGATCATATATTTGCCTCATATCCTACGCTCTTTAGTGTAGAATATTGACGTTATTGCAAATACTTGTCTTTCAGTTTGCCTTGCGCTTCATGTTATTTTTCACAGCCAAAAATATAATCGCTGTTCGAGGAACAAGATTATCTATCCATTAGTCTTCTGTTGAAAGCGTATTAAACATATCGTGCAATTGATGCAGAAATCCAGTGAAACAAAGCATTCAATTTTATTCAGGCATGAATGTAATTTTAACTTGAAATATTCCTTAACGAGCAATTATTGGTAACTGAGACGGCAAAACAATCGCTAACATTTCGCTTTGTAAACATATCTCTGGGGTTTTATCACTTTATGTTCGTTTGAGTTTGATTTTCTTTTTATGGCACGAAGAACAATAAATTAAGATTGCTTTGATTCCGACTGTGCCATAATCCATGCAAAACGCAAGTTTATGAATTTCATAAACATCGCGCTGGTTCATTTCACAACTTTACGACTTCATTGATATACCCCAAATACAACAGAGTACTTAATATTGTTGATGTACCGGCTTTCATGACTCATTTCCCAGAATACCCGAAAAGATTAGAGTAAAAAATTCCTTCACAAAAAAATAACACCTCTGGAACTACTACAATTCCTGCTACACTTCGTCACAGTTACGAAAATCTAAATAACTTCAATTCCATTTCAGTCAGCGTTGCGTTGCAAAACACAACTTTATAAATATTGCAAAACAAACGTCAAACGTGAAGAGAATTTGGAAGAGAACAAAGGAAAGTGGCCATGAAATTGTCGAAACAGTTACCATTTCAACTGTACACAGCGCAGAGCGAAGGTGTTTAATGACTCACTAAACGACTGTGGCAGATATTTAGGTGGTTTCTCATACGGCACAATCCGAGCACATTACTGGAATAATTTTGGATAAAAATTACACACTTGTTCCTATACTCAGAACTAACGGTTCCAAAACAATTTCTTTATGAAATCTTTTCTGTGTTTCTCATATTAACTGATATCTAAACACCACACACACATAAGTTGCGTTTCGTTTGTTTAATTTCATCACCGGAATGGCCATTTCATCGGTTTATTGGAAATTGATCCTATTCTAGTTGTTACTTTTCCTATTCTAGTTGCTAATTTTTCTACCCCAGTAACTATTTTTCCTAGTCAGTTGTTACTTTTCTTATTCAAGTTGCTAGATTTCCTATTCCAGTTGCTAGATTCCCTTGATTCCAGTTGATAGTTTTTTATTCCAGTCGCTACTCTTCATATTCCGGTTGCTTTTATATTCCAGTTGCTACTTTTTCTATTCCATTTGCTAGATTCCTATTCCAGCTACTAGTTTTTCGATTATAGTCAATAGTATTCCTATTGCAATCGCTACTCTTCATATTCCAGTTGCTACTTTTCCTATTCCAGTTGCTAGTTTTTCTATTCCAGTCGCTACTCTTTATATACCAGTTGCTACTTTTTATATCCCGGATACTTTTGTTTTTAGTCAATTGCTACTTTTCCTATTCCAGTTGCTAGTTTTTCTATTCCAGTCTCCACTCTTCATATGCCAATATCTACTTTTTATATCCCAGTTACAACTTTTCTTGTTCTAGTTGCTAGTTTTTCTATTCCAGTCGCTACTCTTCACATTTTTTTTGTTACCTTTTCTTTCCCAGTAATTATTTTTCCTAGTTAGTTATTACTTTTCTTATTCAAGTTGCTAGATTCCCTATTCCAGTTGCTAGTTTTCTTATTACAGTCAATAGTATTCCTCATTACAGTCGTTACACTTCATATTCGTTGCTACTTTTTCAATTCCATTTGCTAGTTTTCCTATTCCAGTTGCTAGTTTTTCTATTCCAGTCTCCACTCTTCCTATGCCAATAGCTACTTTTTATATCCCAGTTACAATTTTTGTTGTTCTAGTTGCTAGTTTTTCTATTCCAGTCGCTACTCTTCACATTTTTTTTGTTACCTTTTCTTTCCCAGTAATTATTTTTCCTAGTTAGTTATTACTTTTCTTATTCAAGTTGCTAGATTCCCTATTCCAGTTGCTAGTTTTCTTATTACAGTCAATAGTATTCCTCATTACAGTCGTTACACTTCATATTCGTTGCTACTTTTTCAATTCCATTTGCTAGTTTTCCTATTCCAGTTGCTAGTTTTTCTATTCCAGTCTCCACTCTTCCTATGCCAATAGCTACTTTTTATATCCCAGTTACAATTTTTGTTGTTCTAGTTGCTAGTTTTTCTATTCCAGTCGCTACTCTTCACATTTTTGTTGTTACCTTTTCTTTCCCAGTAATTATTTTTCCTAGTCAGTTATTACTTTTCTTATTCCAGTTGCTAGATTTCATATACCAGTTGCTTGTTTTCTTATTATAGTTGAAAGTTTTCCTATTCCAGGCACTCTTCATATTTCAGTTGCTTTCATATTCCAGTTGTTACTTTTTCTATTCTAGTTAATTGTTTTCCTATTCCAGTCGCTATTCTTCATATTCCATTTTATTTTTTGCTAGTTTTCCTATTTCAGCTACTGGTTTTTTTTATTAGGTTTTTTTTTATTAGCATTCCTATTACAGTCGCTACTCTTCATATTCCAGTTGCTACTTTTTCTATTCCAGTTAATTTTTTTCCTAGTTACTTGCTACTTTTCCTATTCCAGTTACTAGTTTTCCTATTCCAGTCGCTATTCTTCATATTTCAGTTGTTACTTTTTCTATCCCAGTAACTATTTCTCCTAGTCAGTTGCCACTTTTCTTATTCCAGTTGCTAGGTTTCCTATTCCAGTCGCTAGGTTTCATATTCCAGTTGCTAGGTTTCCTATTCCAGTTGCTAGTTTTCATATTCCAGTCGCTATTCTTCACATTTCAGTTGTCACTTTTCTTATTTCAGTGGTTCTAAAGCGCATGCTCATGTGTGTCCTATAAAGTTCGGTAGGACTCGTTGTCACAAAACCGTAACGGCCTTCAACTTCTATGAGTTTTTACCACGTCAATACAAACACATACGTTTTGCAGAATGAACTGAACCAATTTTTCTTCTCTCGTCTAATTTTTCAATATTTTGAACGAAAATAGGTGCCACTCCGACCCTGCTTACTATTGGTAAATAAACAAAATGCAAATTGCTAAGTGCGTAGATCGAACAGCTTTCAATCATTATACGTTAATCACCGCATCTCTTTTGATGGTTGACATTAAACTGGTGATTCATACTGTTATGATACACAAATCGATTTTGGGAAATCCAGTTTTGTTGTCTAGTGTGTCAGTATTCGGGCAGTCATTAATTTCGCGTACTTGAGAGATTTCGCGTTCTTGAGAGAAAGTTTACTTTTCACATAGGTACAAGGCATCAAGGTATTGAAACTACGCGGAAGTTGTAAGCACATCACTTTACACATATCCGTGTTTTAACCGCAGACAACAACAACAACTGAATTCATACAGAGTGTGCCATTGAAAATTATCCAAGGCGTTTCATCATGTTTGGCATCAGGGATTCCTTCGCCATGCTGCCATCTAATAATAATAATAATAATAATATAATAATAATACTCCCTCATAAACACTCATAGCATAGCCTGTGCGGATAGAGGACGGCTATTATTATTATTTGCCGTGGCTTGCTCAGACAGATCTGTTCACGTGATGATTGATGGATGGAGACATACCATCTTCTCTTTAAAAGCTCCATATCATCCCATAAAACCAGAAAAGAGCTGGGGAGGACAGTGAAAGGATAGAATTTAATGCGAACAGAACCCAAGCATGTCTTTCCTTGTCGGTGGTGCTTCACTTACAAGCTCGACCACTTTTCTGGAGCATAGCGATTTGTCTCTGTTTTTTTAGTTAGCTGTCTCATCGAGACTGACCCGTCGAGCGTAGTCTTCCCGCCCCTTTGGAGACATGCTGAACATGTACTTCTCGGGGCTCGTACTTCCAAAGAAAGGCAAGGCTTTCAGGCCTTCAGGGCACACAGTCTGCAGAAATTCAATTTCTTTTCGTGAGAAGCAGAACAAAATATACCTATGGAGGCACTGCAACTTCAAGGCTTATTGTATTTAATCTGCCAATTATTTTAAGCCGCCTGTCTGTCTGTAGGTCACGATGAAGGATGGAACCTGTGGAAACAAATTCAAGGTTGCTTTGCTCGAAGAGTTTCAATTGAAACTGATGCTGCTTATCAAAACAAAAACATTACCTAGGCCAATTTCAGTATTCCCTTTTGTATTTGATTAAGATTATTTCAACTCCCAAATGATTCAACGTAAATGTTTACGCGTTCAATGATAGGTAAAGAAATATTATGGTGTTCAGTTTTCAACAACTTACCAGCGGTGTAATAATAATAATAATAATAATCAGAACTATCATTCAAGGCCTTGGTGAGATAAACATGAAAGAAGGAACAAATGTCTCTGGGGGAAAATTTCCGAAATAAAAATCATAGAAGGCACAAATTGCCTTGTATACGTTTCTGCCTAAGATATGTTTTAGAAAATGCTCTTTTCTTCATCCCTGATACCACGTTGGGGTTGGCTAGGTCGTCCGAAGGGGTGCAATAGGGGTGAATTTCCGAAATAAAAATCATAGAAGGCACAAATGGCCTTGTACACGTTTCTGCCTAAGATATGTTATAGAAAATGCTCTTTTCTTCATCCCTGATACCACGTTGGAGTTTGCTAAGTCGTCCGAAGGGGTGCAATGGGGGTGAATTTCCGAAATAAAAATTATAGAAGGCACAAATGGCTTTGTACAAGTTTCTGCTCGAGATATGTTATGGAAAATGCTCTTTTCTTCATTCCTGATACCACGTTGGGGTTGGCTAGGTCGCCCGAAGGGGTGCAATGGGGGTGAATTTCCGAAGTAAAAATTATAGAAGACACAAATGGCCTTGTACACGTTTCTGCCTAAGATGTGTTATAGAAAATGCTCTTTTCTTCATCCCTGATACCACGTTGGAGTTTGTTAAGTCGTCCGATGGGGTGCAATGGGGGTGAATTTCCGAAATAAAAATTATAGAAGGCACAAATGGCTTTGTACAAGTTTCTGCTCGAGATATGTTATGGAAAATGCTCTTTTCTTCATTCCTGATACCACGTTGGGGTTGGCTAGGTCGCCCGAAGAGGTGCAATGGGGGTGAATTTCCGAAGTAAAAATTATAGAAGGCACAAAGGGCTTTGTACACGTTTCTGCTCGAGATATGTTATAGAAAATGCTCTTTTCTTCATCCCTGATACCACGTTGGAGTTTGTTAAGTCGTCCGAAGGGGTGCAATGGGGGTGAATTTCCGAAATAAAAATTATAGAAGGCACAAATGGCTTTGTACAAGTTTCTGCTCGAGATATGTTATGGAAAATGCTCTTTCATTCATCCCTGATACCACGTTGGAGTTTGCTAAGTCGCCCGAAGGGGTGCAATAGGGGTGAATTTCCGAAATAAAAATCATAGAAGGCACAAATGGCTTTGTACAAGTTTCTGCTCGAGATATGTTATGGAAAATGCTCTTTTCTTCATTCCTGATACCACGTTGGGGTTGGCTAGGTCGCCCGAAGGGGTGCAATGGGGGTGAATTTCTGAAGTAAAAATTATAGAAGGCACAAAGGGCTTTGTACACGTTTCTGCTCGAGATATGTTATAGAAAATGCTCTTTTCTTCATCCCTGATACCACGTTGGAGTTTGCTAGGATGCAATAAGGGGTGGGTTTCCGAAAAAATAAGCATAGAAATCTCGATGAACTGATGCGCAATCTGAAAACTCCGGAAGAAGTTCGACGAGATTTTAATCAAATTGAATTATAACTTTCGTAGAAATAAAGGTTTATACCGCTGAATAGAGGCCTTCCAAATAAGTCATGCCATTTTTTTACCCCGTATTTATTATTGTTTGTCCACTACTCTCAAAGAAACAATCTTTTGTTGTATTCCAACATATTTTACGTACTCACGAACATGTGTGATACGCATTAAAAATATGAATAACATTCCTGAAGTCCATAACGATACGCATATATAATCGACAATAGTAAGTGGGTTACTGAAAATTTGATTTCAGTGTGGGTATCAGACCTTTATAGTACTCCTATTGTAGACCAGGGTCATCATCACTTCTACGATTGTTCTTTGTGCAACATGAACACGCCCAAAAACAATTGAAGACAGGTGTATATCTACTCCTACTTCAGAAGCACCTGAATCTGATTTTATATAAAGGTCAAATTGCACAAGATGTGAAATTTACTTATACCATGTCAATTGAAACACCAAAAATCTAAAACCTCTACAGATTTTTAAAGATCGAAGGCTTGCTGTAGATATAAAAAAACGAAACCCTGCTTCATAGTTCAAAACATATTGTTCTTCAAAACAATCATGTTGGAGAGATAGTAGAATGCTGCACCGACTATAAATTGTTTATTTTTTGTCGCCGTATCATCATAGCCAGGAAATGCGATCATTTTTTGAAACCATACACCACCCGACGAATGAAATGTTGATTCAGCACAGAATATTGCAATTCATTCTTAATTGCGGTTATATTTATCATGCGCTTTCACAACCTAATCCCGGTTTAACACTATTATGACGCCCATACGCTTTCTTGAAAGGTCAATGCATTTTAGGATATGCTAATCCATACGTACACTTTTTTATAAGGGAAGTCACAAGCATGTTCATCAGTGACAAATATTTTACATCCCTTGATTTCTAACAGGGGTTCGCAGGGATCTATTTCTGGACCACTCATATATATTATATATTATCTCGCTCATCGAACACTGTAAAATGCATACGCGGAAATAAAAAAAATGTAAAAAATTTATTTTTTCCGGCAAAGGCTGCACCCTTGTATGTTGGGACCGGGTCTGCACTGACGATCGGGTGAACTTTGAAACTATTATGTAGTAAGTAGTCACCTGTTTTCGATTTCCAGTTGGTGATTGTTACAGGAAATATATTTTCGAACATTTTTCATGGCCACTATATCGACAATAATTCTTGGTTTGCTTTGGCCATTTGCAATTGCAATTTTAAAACATATGTCCTATAGCATAACATACATTTACAAAATACTCAAGTACGTCAGAGAGTATATCTGCACATTTTTCGGTAATTTTTGGAGACTTCATCATATCCTGCGATTTTTTTTTCAATTGGGTAATGAAGCTATCACCTTTTTTATTTCGTTAGCTGTTTTTCCTCACAGTCGGTCCTATTACTAACTAAATGTTTCCGCGAATTCTGCGTCATTACATAACAAAATTTTGATTATGATTCAGTGAGACCATTGACATTTTTTTTTATCAACTGCATAACCAATATACAAATATTACCGAAATGTTGGTGCGTGTTCGATAATAATATAAATAGATGAGAAAACATACAAAAATTGTACAGGAGTACCCTCATTTCAGAAAAATCACCAAAATGTTATCAGGAAGAGTTGTTCACGATTGAAAGTTATGCCTGAATACAAAAATATGCCCCCCTAAGAAATCCTACTAAAATAATCGCGAAAACCCGTGGAACGAAACAAATGAGGGTTGAAAGGTTATATTTTTGACCCGCCATTCTAAGGACACCTAATATGACAATCGAACATGCACACTTAAATGGCCACACTGTATATGGTTATTTCCTTTTGGTTTGGATGATTGTCTGATAGTATTCCAAAGGATTCTGCTTTCATAAATGGAATCACTAACTATTTTCATATAATGATTAATTTATTTTTGGCGTCTCTCATTCTGAACACTCTGCTATCGTTCAAGCAGTGTTGTCATTTCCGAAGATCTCATGTGTTTTCGGATAATTCATGTGCTGGGGGTTAAAAACGTTTTTTTTTTTTCAGTGGGGTTGAACTGACAAATCTAATACATGTACTTTTTTTTTGGAGCGAGCTGGATGTGGTATATCAAGTCGTCGATCTTATGTATGACGACATATGGACCTGTCCAGTTTCTTTGAAGCTTGAAGCTTTTTTTTCACTTTAAATTCACTGAGTATACTAATTTTATGATTCTGAATCGATTGGCGTTCGCAGAATTGCTCTATCTTCAACCGTTCTCGATTTGAAAAGTTCATCTAGAGTTGAAAGAGGTAATTTCTCTCAAACAATTTTGTTTTCGTAATTTTTCTATTAATTTTCGTTAAATTCAACCATTTTTTATATGCACACATATGCGCATATGAAATTTCAAGTGCATCTGTTGATTTAGTATTTTTAACGACTTTTTTCGAGTAATTTTTAATATTTCCTAATTGACTTGAAATTCACAGAGTTTACTAATTTCATCATTCTGTATGAATTGCCGTTCGCAGAATTGCTCTATCTTCAACCGTTCTCGATTTGAAACTTTCATCTAGAGTTGAAAGAGGTCATTTCTCTCAAAAAATTTTGTTTTCGTAATTTTTCTATTAATTTTCGTTAAATTCAACCATTTTTTATATGCACACATATGTGCATATGCGATTTCAAGGGACAGCGATGATTTTTTATTTTTTATAATTTTTAGGGGTCTACCCCTTACGACTTTTTTCGAGTAATTTTTTGTTTTTCCTAATTGACTTGAAATTCACAGAGTTAACTAATTTCATAATTCTGTATCTATTGGCGTTCGCAGAATTGCTCTATCTTCAACCGTTCTCGATTTGAAAAGTTCATCTAGAGTTGAAAGAGGTAATTTCTCTCAAACAATTTTGTTTTCGTAATTTTTCTATTAATTTTCGTTAAATTCAACCATTTTTTATATGCACACATATGCGCATATGAAATTTCAAGTGCATCTGTTGATTTAGTATTTTTAACGACTTTTTTCGAGTAATTTTTAATATTTCCTAATTGACTTGAAATTCACAGAGTTTACTAATTTCATCATTCTGTATGAATTGCCGTTCGCAGAATTGCTCTATCTTCAACCGTTCTCGATTTGAAACTTTCATCTAAAGTTGAAAGAGGTCATTTCTCTCAAAAAATTTTGTTTTCGTAATTTTTCTATTAATTTTCGTTAAATTCAACCATTTTTTATATGCACACATATGTGCATATGCGATTTCAAGGGACAGCGATGATTTTTTATTTTTTATAATTTTTAGGGGTCTACCCCTTACGACTTTTTTCGAGTAATTTTTTGTTTTTCCTAATTGACTTGAAATTCACAGAGTTAACTAATTTCATAATTCTGTATCTATTGGCGTTCGCAGAATTGCTCTATCTTCAACCGTTCTCGATTTGAAACTTTCATCTAGAGTTGAAAGAGGTCATTTCTCTCAAAAAAATTTGTTTTCGTAATTTTTCTATTAATTTTCGTTAAATTCAACCATTTTTTATATGCACACATATGTGCATATGCGATTTCAAGGGAAAGCGATGATTTTTTATTTTTTATAATTTTTAGGGGTCTACCCCTTACGACTTTTTTCGAGTAATTTTTTGTTTTTCCTAATTGACTTGAAATTCACAGAGTTAACTAATTTCATAATTCTGTATCTATTGGCGTTCGCAGAATTGCTCTATCTTCAACCGTTCTCGATTTGAAACTTTCATCTAGAGTTGAAAGAGGTCATTTCTCTCAAAAAATTTTGTTTTCGTAATTTTTCTATTAATTTTCGTTAAATTCAACCATTTTTTATATGCACACATATGTGCATATGCGATTTCAAGGGACAGCGATGATTTTTTATTTTTTATAATTTTTAGGGGTCTACCCCTTACGACTTTTTTCGAGTAATTTTTTGTTTTTCCTAATTGACTTGAAATTCACAGAGATTACTAATTTCATCATTCTGTATCAATTGCCGTTCGCAGAATTTCTCTATCTTCAACCGTTCTCGATTTGAAACTTTCATCAAGAGTTGAAAGAGGTCATTTCTCTCAAAAAATTTTGTTTTCGTAATTTTTCTATTAATTTTCGTTAAATTCAACCATTTTTTATATGCACACATATGTGCATATGCGATTTCAAGGGACAGCGATGATTTTTTATTTTTTATAATTTTTAGGGGTCTACCCCTTACGACTTTTTTCGAGTAATTTTTTGTTTTCCTAATTGACTTGAAATTCACAGAGTTAACTAATTTCATAATTCTGTATCTATTGGCGTTCGCAGAATTGCTCTATCTTCAACCGTTCTCGATTTGAAACTTTCATCTAGAGTTGAAAGAGGTCACTTCTCTCAAAAAAATTTGTTTTCGTAATTTTTCTATTAATTTTCGTTAAATTCAACCATTTTTTATATGCACACATATGTGCATATGCGATTTCAAGGGACAGCGATGATTTTTTATTTTTTATAATTTTTAGGGGTCTACCCCTTACGACTTTTTTCGAGTAATTTTTTGTTTTTCCTAATTGACTTGAAATTCACAGAGTTAACTAATTTCATAATTCTGTATCTATTGGCGTTCGCAGAATTGCTCTATCTTCAACCGTTCTCGATTTGAAACTTTCATCTAGAGTTGAAAGAGGTCATTTCTCTCAAAAAATTTTGTTTTCGTAATTTTTCTATTAATTTTCGTTAAATTCAACCATTTTTTATATGCACACATATGTGCATATGCGATTTCAAGGGACAGCGATGATTTTTTATTTTTTATAATTTTTAGGGGTCTACCCCTTACGACTTTTTTCGAGTAATTTTTTGTTTTTCCTAATTGACTTGAAATTCACAGAGTTAACTAATTTCATAATTCTGTATCTATTGGCGTTCGCAGAATTGCTCTATCTTCAACCGTTCTCGATTTGAAACTTTCATCTAGAGTTGAAAGAGGTCATTTCTCTCAAAAAATTTTGTTTTCGTAATTTTTCTATTAATTTTCGTTAAATTCAACCATTTTTTATATGCACACATATGTGCATATGCGATTTCAAGGGACAGCGATGATTTTTTATTTTTTATAATTTTTAGGGGTCTACCCCTTACGACTTTTTTCGAGTAATTTTTTGTTTTTCCTAATTGACTTGAAATTCACAGAGTTAACTAATTTCATAATTCTGTATCTATTGGCGTTCGCAGAATTGCTCTATCTTCAACCGTTCTCGATTTGAAACTTTCATCTAGAGTTGAAAGAGGTCATTTCTCTCAAAAAATTTTGTTTTCGTAATTTTTCTATTAATTTTCGTTAAATTCAACCATTTTTTATATGCACACATATGTGCATATGCGATTTCAAGGGACAGCGATGATTTTTTATTTTTTATAATTTTTAGGGGTCTACCCCTTACGACTTTTTTCGAGTAATTTTTTGTTTTTCCTAATTGACTTGAAATTCACAGAGATTACTAATTTCATCATTCTGTATCAATTGCCGTTCGCAGAATTTCTCTATCTTCAACCGTTCTCGATTTGAAACTTTCATCAAGAGTTGAAAGAGGTCATTTCTCTCAAAAAATTTTGTTTTCGTAATTTTTCTATTAATTTTCGTTAAATTCAACCATTTTTTATATGCACACATATGTGCATATGCGATTTCAAGGGACAGCGATGATTTTTTATTTTTTATAATTTTTAGGGGTCTACCCCTTACGACTTTTTTCGAGTAATTTTTTGTTTTCCTAATTGACTTGAAATTCACAGAGTTAACTAATTTCATAATTCTGTATCTATTGGCGTTCGCAGAATTGCTCTATCTTCAACCGTTCTCGATTTGAAACTTTCATCTAGAGTTGAAAGAGGTCACTTCTCTCAAAAAAATTTGTTTTCGTAATTTTTCTATTAATTTTCGTTAAATTCAACCATTTTTTATATGCACACATATGTGCATATGCGATTTCAAGGGACAGCGATGATTTTTTATTTTTTATAATTTTTAGGGGTCTACCCCTTACGACTTTTTTCGAGTAATTTTTTGTTTTTCCTAATTGACTTGAAATTCACAGAGTTAACTAATTTCATAATTCTGTATCTATTGGCGTTCGCAGAATTGCTCTATCTTCAACCGTTCTCGATTTGAAACTTTCATCTAGAGTTGAAAGAGGTCATTTCTCTCAAAAAATTTTGTTTTCGTAATTTTTCTATTAATTTTCGTTAAATTCAACCATTTTTTATATGCACACATATGTGCATATGCGATTTCAAGGGACAGCGATGATTTTTTATTTTTTATAATTTTTAGGGGTCTACCCCTTACGACTTTTTTCGAGTAATTTTTTGTTTTTCCTAATTGACTTGAAATTCACAGAGTTAACTAATTTCATAATTCTGTATCTATTGGCGTTCGCAGAATTGCTCTATCTTCAACCGTTCTCGATTTGAAACTTTCATCTAGAGTTGAAAGAGGTCATTTCTCTCAAAAAATTTTGTTTTCGTAATTTTTCTATTAATTTTCGTTAAATTCAACCATTTTTTATATGCACACATATGTGCATATGCGATTTCAAGGGACAGCGATGATTTTTTATTTTTTATAATTTTTAGGGGTCTACCCCTTACGACTTTTTTCGAGTAATTTTTTGTTTTTCCTAATTGACTTGAAATTCACAGAGTTAACTAATTTCATAATTCTGTATCTATTGGCGTTCGCAGAATTGCTCTATCTTCAACCGTTCTCGATTTGAAACTTTCATCTAGAGTTGAAAGAGGTCATTTCTCTCAAAAAAATTTGTTTTCGTAATTTTTCTATTAATTTTAGTTAAATTCAACCATTTTTTATATGCACACATATGTGCATATGCGATTTCAAGGGACAGCGATGATTTTTTATTTTTTATAATTTTTAGGGGTCTACCCCTTACGACTTTTTTCGAGTAATTTTTTGTTTTTCCTAATTGACTTGAAATTCACAGAGTTAACTAATTTCATAATTCTGTATCTATTGGCGTTCGCAGAATTGCTCTATCTTCAACCGTTCTCGATTTGAAACTTTCATCTAGAGTTGAAAGAGGTCATTTCTCTCAAAAAATTTTGTTTTCGTAATTTTTCTATTAATTTTCGTTAAATTCAACCATTTTTTATATGCACACATATGTGCATATGCGATTTCAAGGGACAGCGATGATTTTTTATTTTTTATAATTTTTAGGGGTCTACCCCTTACGACTTTTTTCGAGTAATTTTTTGTTTTTCCTAATTGACTTGAAATTCACAGAGTTAACTAATTTCATAATTCTGTATCTATTGGCGTTCGCAGAATTGCTCTATCTTCAACCGTTCTCGATTTGAAACTTTCATCTAGAGTTGAAAGAGGTCATTTCTCTCAAAAAATTTTGTTTTCGTAATTTTTCTATTAATTTTCGTTAAATTCAACCATTTTTTATATGCACACATATGTGCATATGCGATTTCAAGGGACAGCGATGATTTTTTATTTTTTATAATTTTTAGGGGTCTACCCCTTACGACTTTTTTCGAGTAATTTTTTGTTTTTCCTAATTGACTTGAAATTCACAGAGTTAACTAATTTCATAATTCTGTATCTATTGGCGTTCGCAGAATTGCTCTATCTTCAACCGTTCTCGATTTGAAACTTTCATCTAGAGTTGAAAGAGGTCATTTCTCTCAAAAAAATTTGTTTTCGTAATTTTTCTATTAATTTTAGTTAAATTCAACCATTTTTTATATGCACACATATGTGCATATGCGATTTCAAGGGACAGCGATGATTTTTTATTTTTTATAATTTTTAGGGGTCTACCCCTTACGACTTTTTTCGAGTAATTTTTTGTTTTTCCTAATTGACTTGAAATTCACAGAGTTAACTAATTTCATAATTCTGTATCTATTGGCGTTCGCAGAATTGCTCTATCTTCAACCGTTCTCGATTTGAAACTTTCATCTAGAGTTGAAAGAGGTCATTTCTCTCAAAAAATTTTGTTTTCGTAATTTTTCTATTAATTTTCGTTAAATTCAACCATTTTTTATATGCACACATATGTGCATATGCGATTTCAAGGGACAGCGATGATTTTTTATTTTTTATAATTTTTAGGGGTCTACCCCTTACGACTTTTTTCGAGTAATTTTTTGTTTTTCCTAATTGACTTGAAATTCACAGAGTTAACTAATTTCATAATTCTGTATCTATTGGCGTTCGCAGAATTGCTCTATCTTCAACCGTTCTCGATTTGAAACTTTCATCTAGAGTTGAAAGAGGTCATTTCTCTCAAAAAAATTTGTTTTCGTAATTTTTCTATTAATTTTAGTTAAATTCAACCATTTTTTATATGCACACATATGTGCATATGCGATTTCAAGGGACAGCGATGATTTTTTATTTTTTATAATTTTTAGGGGTCTACCCCTTACGACTTTTTTCGAGTAATTTTTTGTTTTTCCTAATTGACTTGAAATTCACAGAGTTAACTAATTTCATAATTCTGTATCTATTGGCGTTCGCAGAATTGCTCTATCTTCAACCGTTCTCGATTTGAAACTTTCATCTAGAGTTGAAAGAGGTCATTTCTCTCAAAAAAATTTGTTTTCGTAATTTTTCTATTAATTTTAGTTAAATTCAACCATTTTTTATATGCACACATATGTGCATATGCGATTTCAAGGGACAGCGATGATTTTTTATTTTTTATAATTTTTAGGGGTCTACCCCTTACGACTTTTTTCGAGTAATTTTTTGTTTTTCCTAATTGACTTGAAATTCACAGAGATTACTAATTTCATCATTCTGTATCAATTGCCGTTCGCAGAATTGCTCTATCTTCAACCGTTCTCGATTTGAAACTTTCATCTAGAGTTGAAAGAGGTCATTTCTCTCAAAAAATTTTGTTTTCGTAATTTTTCTATTAATTTTCGTTAAATTCAACCATTTTTTATATGCACACATATGTGCATATGCGATTTCAAGGGACAGCGATGATTTTTTATTTTTTATAATTTTTAGGGGTCTACCCCTTACGACTTTTTTCGAGTAATTTTTTGTTTTTCCTAATTGACTTGAAATTCACAGAGATTACTAATTTCATCATTCTGTATCAATTGCCGTTCGCAGAATTTCTCTATCTTCAACCGTTCTCGATTTGAAACTTTCATCAAGAGTTGAAAGAGGTCATTTCTCTCAAAAAATTTTGTTTTCGTAATTTTTCTATTAATTTTCGTTAAATTCAACCATTTTTTATATGCACACATATGTGCATATGCGATTTCAAGGGACAGCGATGATTTTTTATTTTTTATAATTTTTAGGGGTCTACCCCTTACGACTTTTTTCGAGTAATTTTTTGTTTTTCCTAATTGACTTGAAATTCACAGAGTTAACTAATTTCATAATTCTGTATCTATTGGCGTTCGCAGAATTGCTCTATCTTCAACCGTTCTCGATTTGAAACTTTCATCTAGAGTTGAAAGAGGTCATTTCTCTCAAAAAATTTTGTTTTCGTAATTTTTCTATTAATTTTCGTTAAATTCAACCATTTTTTATAAGCACACATATGTACATATGCGATTTCAAGGGACAGCGATGATTTTTTATTTTTTATAATTTTTAGGGGTCTACCCCTTACGACTTTTTTCGAGTAATTTTTTGTTTTTCCTAATTGACTTGAAATTCACAGAGATTACTAATTTCATCATTCTGTATCAATTGCCGTTCGCAGAATTGCTCTATCTTCAACCGTTCTCGATTTGAAACTTTCATCAAGAGTTGAAAGAGGTCATTTCTCTCAAAAAATTTTGTTTTCGTAATTTTTCTATTAATTTTCGTTAAATTCAACCATTTTTTATATGCACACATATGTGCATATGCGATTTCAAGGGACAGCGATGATTTTTTATTTTTTATAATTTTTAGGGGTCTACCCCTTACGACTTTTTTCGAGTAATTTTTTGTTTTTCCTAATTGACTTGAAATTCACAGAGTTAACTAATTTCATAATTCTGTATCTATTGGCGTTCGCAGAATTGCTCTATCTTCAACCGTTCTCGATTTGAAACTTTCATCTAGAGTTGAAAGAGGTCACTTCTCTCAAAAAAATTTGTTTTCGTAATTTTTCTATTAAATTCAACCATTTTTTATATGCACACATATGCGCATATGAAATTTCAAGTGAATCTGATGACTTTGTATTCTTTATAATTTTTAGGGGTCTACCCCTTACGACTTTTTTCGAGTAATTTTTCGTTTTCGTCGATCGACTTGAAATTCACAGACTATACTAATTTCATCATTCTGAATCGATTGCCGTTCGCAGAATTGCTATATCTTCAACCGTTATCGAGTTGAAAAGTTCATCTTAGAGTTGAAAAGGGTCATTTCTCTCCAACATATTATATTGGTAATTTTTCTATTATATATTTCTATTATAAGTATACAGCTAATGCTGCCTCGACCACATCTTAATTTTTGAGGGAAGCTTAAAATACTCGTCATTTTACGAAGTGTATCAAGACGTTGAGAATTCTTTTTTCTTCAACACTTTTCACTGCACCCTCGTACAATGACTTCGTTTATATTGAGAAGACAATGGATTGACTCACAAATAACTATTTATTGCAGAAAACGCAGATTTTATCAATATACATGTATTTTCCATATTAGTCAATGACAAATATTCACAAAAACAGTGACGGGCCATTATTATTATTGCTGGGTCAGGATACTTTTCAGTCATTTAGGATAAGAATCTGTCGTCTCCCATATTTCAGCCAGTCTGCATTCCTAAATACATTACCAACGTACCGATACTTATGAGAATTGTTCGATCTCAAACAAGAATTTTCTAATATTTCGCCGACTAGTTAAATTATTTGGTTGGAAAAAACTGTACGGAAACTTTCTGCCTGAATATGAGAAAACATCAACGATATCAAAGTGATTCATTCAAAAAATCATTAAATATAACGTCTAATGATTTTAAAAGTTCTGAAACTTTTAGGTTGTACAGAGTGCACCATAAACTTGGGGCACCACATTTGGTCTCTTTTTGAGACGAAACACCCTGTATATTCGTTCAAAATCATAATCCGCTCCATGTTAGCGTCACAAAAAATAATAATAATAAACGTTTTTATTATTCCCGAAATAAAATAAGAATGAACATCAAGTATGAAGTATGACACAGTATTTGGGAATAATTGGCCGAATTTTATCTTAATATAGATAACAGGTATCTCATCAACATGAATCAGCTTAATTATCAGCGATCAGATGCAACGTTGCCAATATCTGTTAACATTTTCAATAAATTCGTCAAATCATAGACGAGAAAAAAATCAACAAAACCTCATTATGAAGTTGGCAAGGCCACTTGTCAAAAAATCGATGAAACCAATTCCAGTAATTGTCGAAAATTTGTCGTGAACGATATAAACATTGTCGCGCTCTTAGGTTTTTATTTTCATATGGGGTTGGCTGTGCTAACTTTATATTACGTTAGCAGTGACACAAATAAACATAAAATTTCATCACTTTTGTAACCAAAAATTGTCGAAGTCTATTTGACGTTGAAATAATATGATTATTATTATTCGTGGAAAAAAACTGACGTAAATCATTCACTAACTAGTTATGGTAGTACCGGATGAAATTTGAACATCTGCATAGTACGATGTTGTTGCAATACTATATACTATCGAATGACAATGAAAGGCCGTACTGTATCGGATACAAAAGAAATTCCTCCAGGCATTATATTTTTAATGGTAATTACGTCAAGTATGAGTAACGCAGAATCACTAATGACGGATTGTTTGTAAACATTTTATTGTCACTTGGCATTCAAGATGAGTTTTCCTTATTTGGCAGATTTCACGATATGTCGGAAGCAAAAGTGGTTAGTGTATCACTCTGACTGTCTATACAGTGAGCATCATAAGAGTTTCTCTCTAATTTTATACTCCAATCAAAACGTGTTTCGAGTTTCGGCGTTTCTGAACATAAATTGTCGTTCTTCGTTAAATCCGGGTGGAAAGTTTTCTCCGGGCCACCCTGTATAAGCTCTATCAGAATTGCAATCAATAACATAACAAGATTCTTAGTTTTCCAACCGGAGTGGTTCTAGAGAAAAATTATTTCCTAGATATTCTAGAGAGCAAGATACTAAATATACCATATAACGAATATAAATTATCGCGTATGTGATAAGATTTATTTATATGTTTTCATTAATATGAAAATGTAAATCAGTTCATCACGTGTCAACTCAATTAATCACTGGAAACGGCTTCATCTGACTTCGTACAATATATTCATGACAACACGAATTAAAACAACTTGTTGTGGATTATATTTCCATTCATATCCTCTAAATTGAACAAGAAACAGCTGTGGATACATATTAATGCTAAGACTAAGAATCAGCTGTCTAAAAGTAGCGACATATCAAGAATGGTACACCTCAAGGAGGAGCATTAGGGCCACTACTCTTCCTGATATATGTAGGTAACTGATTTACTTGAATAAATCAGGATGGTTTCTTCATATATGCAGAGGATACAATTGTTGTTAATGGTAGTATCACATCTGATGTCTGTCAACCCTCTGGCACCAACTGTGAACGTCGTCCAACGTTCTTTGGAGGATATTAGAGGCTATAAGGTCGTCTGCATAAGCCTAAAGCTCCACCCCTCTCCTCTCGAGGACACTGAGCAGTTTGTCCATCAGGAGTGGCCACAAAAAGGGAGGAAAGTACCCCACCTTGTGGGTAGATAGGTATTCCATTCAGTTCCAGTTTGAAGGTTGAGATGTACCACAAGGAACAGCATTGGGTTACTTTTATATAAATATCTAGAACTCAGCGATCTAACGCCTAGGAGATATCTAATTCAATTGCCACAGTTGATCTCTGGTGACTGAAACTGTATTATCGATCATTTACAATGCCTGGGCGTTCTAGATATTTCATAAACGCGACGAAGATGGCTTTTTTAGGCCTTTCAGATGGATAGGAGTGCGATAATAGGTCTGTAGTTGCCAAGTAGGGTATTTTTTCTTCTCTGGGGACTGGTTGTACTCCAGCATGTTTCCATTTGGACGGAAAAGCCTCCAAATCATAGGAGTAAGTTCAGGAGCACATTGCTCGAGGACAATTGACGAAATTACATCAAATCCTTGACAAAACCAAGCGTATAACCCCCTCTCCCAGTAAGATTGTTGCAGAACTGAATCACCGACTTCAAAACGAAACTTTGCGGCCGATTTATAGAAAAATGTGACCTTTGATATAATTTCTCCGAGAAACAATTGATGATAAACGTATTATCTCGATCCAAAATCAATTTCAGTATTATTATGTATGCAGCATCATAATCGTTATAATCGGATTATGATTGACGACAATGGAGTTCGTTCGAGCTGAAAATGAAAACCGGATGGTCACAATAACAAAAAAATGTCCACCTCGGAAGATGGGCATAAATGAGCGAAACGTAAAAGTTTCATTTCCAACGACGTTGCATGGTTTTTTTCGACCACCGAAACGCTTTTAGGGGGTTGAAATGCATGATTAACAAATGAATACATACACCCTGTTAATCCTTCTCCTGAATTTGATGAACCCATTGAGGAAGCTCTATATGATTATTTGAGCAAGGCAAGGCAGCTTTTTTCTCAGTGTGCAATAGTGCTTTTGAATATACAGAGCTAAATACGCGATATTTTGCGAGTTCATCCAACATATGTGCGTGATATTTACCTATGTAGGCGATATCGACAGCTTTTTTCATCCAGGCTCAGTATCAAGCACTGAGGCACATGAGGACCACATTTCAAATGAAAATAACAGCAGACTGTGTTTCCTGGAACGCTGATATCAATGAGAATGTGTGGTAGATATGCGGCAGAACTGATAATACCATTGATGAGTGTTCTTAGAGGGATTATTAAACAACAGAACTTCCAAGAATGTTCCGAAAATAAAATTTACACACTCTCAAACAAAAACACATCTGAAATTCTAGCAGACCGAAAAAGTGACGCTGGGTTCATTGATTCTTTGTTTTTGATAAAATTATTGACTGACAGCATTAGATACGTATAGGTATATAAATTCTAAACAATGACTGAAAAAATTCGAGTATTAGTTACTTGAAAGCCTGCCTTTCGAGTTCATTATGATTATTGTGCGCAACTGTCGCAGATCACAAAATCACAGAACAAATACCTAGTCATTTATTTTTTTGAATTGCTCTTCAGCATTCTAAGTGGTTCTAAAAACCATTTATTAGGATCCAGCGAATGTTTCAGATATTGTGTGGAAGTATAACAGAAGTTGAATACTACGTAACATAGTGTTCTTCTTTATTTAAACAGCATTCAATGAATAGCGACTTCAACATAATCATAATACTTTTATACAAGTTTCCACACTCTTTATTTAGCTGTAATCGATTCACACGCAATTGTTTTCCATAGCCAAGCATTGAATAAATCTTCCCACCGAACAAGAATAAAACCTTGCATTTTTATTCTCAATACAAAAAATCCGATGAGAATAATTATTGTTGAATGAGGTCTTATGAGTTGAGTTATGAGTAAGATCAGTGAGTCATACGCGTAAATTCTAGGTATTGATGTTCTTCCAATATCTGTGACAGGTTGACAGATCAGTATCCATGCAAAAGCTTCTCAACTAGACGTTTACGAATATCGGAGGTCCTGATTTTCCAACTAAACATTACCAGCATACTACGTACGGTCTTGGGATCAAGTTTAAAATATTCACAGATTACTCCAAAACACGTTTCAGTCGGCGAAGTCTGTATGTCAAAAACGCGAATTAAACACTACCAAAACTGAAAATTGCTCGTCTTCAGGGGAAAACTGAGGTTAGAAAATAAAAAACAAAAACAATACAAAAACGTACTCACCTCGTTGAATCTTTCCCTCATTTCCTCTCGTTCTTCTACGGATAATTTATGAAAATCGCCTACGGTGGAAGCCATGTTGATGCAAGTTTCAAAACAATTTTGAAAGGTTCACTAAAACTCAATATTCTTACACACTCCGTTGAAAGGCACCATGTAAACCATAAACTCAACCGTACTTTTCTGTTATTCGTGATGGAAGATTCTGACCGAACAGCGTTGCCAACACCCCCCACTATGTTTTTGTGCTGCACTTTAAAATGAACTTCCCCACCTCGGCAACTGTTTCTTTCTGATAAGATTGAAAAGTGGATATTTAGGTACTTGGGCTGGGTGGGTACTGGGACTGGGTGTAAGATATGAGACATAAGTGGTGTTTTATTAACTAAAAATTGGTTTATTTCATGAGGAGTGCCTTTGAGATGATTGATTTGTTTTTAATAATGGTGTCATATTATTATTCAAAATTGTCAAATGGACACTCGGTTATTGGAGTGAGTTCAGAATGACATCACTGTTTTAAATATTCATTCAGACGATGGTTATCATATCATTCAACTCATTGTATCCCCTAATCAAGGATTAGGTATTTAGATATACCAACCCTAAAAAATAGTGACAATTCATACAAAAATGTGTAGGTAGGTATAAACGTATTTCGGTACTTTTACAGAATGAATAAACTATGAATAATCTATGAATCTGGATATAAACGCTGAAAAACTGATATCCGCATAGTCATATCACGATATGCGTTTTGTAATAACAATTTGGGCCTTATTTTGGTACGAATAATTGAAATGAAAATACCGGCTTTGTGAAAGTGTCATTAGAGAACGATGGGGTCCACTGGCAGATGGAGCCACTACGGTGTCAACACTGTCTGCACGGGCATTGACCAACTATATAACTTTAGACAATGGTTCCATCATTGTTTATAGATTCTCTATAAACAATAATACTATCAATGTCTAGAGGTAGGTACATTCACTTAAAGGTATATGTACATTTAATGTTGCTATGATCTGACAGTGCCATCTACATTTCAATGCAAGACTCACTGGGTCCAGCATCTATAAATTATTATCCATCAAAAATACTCGATTGAAGTTACGATGCAATACCGTAGAATGATTGTAGCATTGAATCTTCGGATACTGTTTTCAAAGGATTATTGTATCAACTTTTCCTGCCGTATTTTCAACATAAATCATTCCAATAATTCCAATATTATGCCAAAAATGGGTTAATGGCGCCATCTTATAGAAATCGCGAAAACTCATAGGGTAATAGCAGTTTTACTTTCTCCTTTGTCAATATTGAGCACATCGAGTATTTGACAGATTTATTATTTATACGTCTCTATAAACAATGATTCTATTCCAGCATATTCTTGTTGCAAATTTGTATAATCATCTATTTTTCGAGAATCAATTTCTCTTCAAATACAATATCTTTTTCAGGAAGTAGATGGATTTTTCTGAGCACTTTTTAAGAGAATCCAGAAGAAAGCTAGGTAACCACTGACTTTTGTTTAGGAATGGGGTTGAAAACCTATTTCTCGATTTATTACAAAGTGTGGAAAACAGCTGATATTTTAAAGAAGAGATTGAACAAAAGCTATGCATGAAATGATGGAATTAGAAAAAAACGAGGCTATTTCCAAGAGAAATGAGACACTGTAAATAAGCCTCAATATAAATAATTAATTCTTGATTAATCCTTTCTTCCAAACTGTTTTTGTCGATCTCTTGAGGTTCGTTATAAGCAGACATTACTGTTTTCGAAAAACCATGGAAAATATTCTGTCAACTGATCTCTTATGGTATTAATTACCCCCAATATTTTCAAATTCGAAAATTCCTTAAAATCTCTATAAATAAATGAAATAATACATACCTGTTCTTTGTTAATTGTTTTATTGTTGTTTTTGTTTTATAGTAGTGTTCTCAATTTAGTTCTATAATGCATAAAATTATCACTTACACAGTTTGATTTATGAAGTGGTATTAGTGTAAATAAATGAATATTTTGAGTGTAATCCCATTGCTTTGTCAATAACTAATTTCTGAAAAATACTGCAGGTTCTGAATTAAAGGACTTTGGGTATTGTTCATTTCATATAAACTTCTGTTATATAATAAAAAAGGTGTATTTTTAATAATACATTTAGCTACAACTCTCTTATTCACTTGTAATCATTCAGGACTTCAAAAATTATGGAAAAACTAGATATTTCATTCCTATGTGAATCTTTGTAAAAATTGATGAAAATCACAATTTCATTAAATAAATAAAAGGAGGCTTTAGTTGAATCAGCAGTTGTGAATACAGCTGTATAACACAAATAGTGCTAAAAACTTGCGGTACTACGAGATACTTTCTTCAATCAATATCTAAACTTATTCCACCATTTATCATTCGATTGTTTCAACAATATCAACACAAGGTAAATTCCACTTATACTTGTCCATCAGCAACTGATATACTTCCGGAGATGTCTTGTGAATGGTAGCAAAAAAATCAACATCATCCTCAGATAGTTCACATTTGCTGTTGAGATTCAAAGCTAAGATAGTAAAAAACGTGGAAGGTAGTTGGTCCTTTATACTGTTCAGAATGGTGCTCATATCAGGCTTAGACTCTGACAGAGTTTTGTGTCTCAGCATTTTCTTGATTGAGGCAATTTCTCTGCTATGCTGTTTTATTTTACGGAGATAAGTTCGGCCAAGGTTGGACTTATCTGGAACATTCTTGGATGCAGAGGTTCTCATGTTCACTGGACGTTGTCCTGCTCTCCTCTGTAAATCAGCCATTTCAGCATGTTGTTCTTGATCATGAGGTTCATACTCTTCATGCATACTCTGCATTCCGTTCCTGTGCATCCTGTTGGGAGGTTCAGTAAAATCAGGGGCTTCTTTCTTAATGGGAAATGAACACTCCATGTTTTCTTCATCCGTTGCCGTTTCGTCTTTGAATGCATTTATTTTGGTGTTATATCGTTCCTTGATGGAGTTGGATGCCTTACTCGTGGATGGTTTGGCAAGTGGCTGTATTTGTTTGAATTCGGGCTTAGAAGCAGAACTTGAAGGAACTATCATCCCATTTTTATAAACATAAGACTCCACCTTCTGGGATCTGCTAAACATGTTATCTGTATCCAATACGAACAACGTTCCATCTGAACTTGCTGGTAAAACTTGAATGTCTTGCAACTCTGAAGAAATAAACATTGGAGTCTCTTCTGGCTCATCTTCACATCCTAAAGTAGGGACCGCACTTTGAAGTAATCGCTTTTTCTGGGTGTTCGGGAACCACTTGTCTTCAAAATGAACTTCACAGACCACTTTATTTCGAAGTTGATCTTCTTCCAAGTCGCAGAAGTGTGGCTTTTGAGAATTTTCGATCCATAGTTTGCATCTCTCTTTGTGTTTTACAGGGTAGTGGAAAAAGTGGATGTTGTCCGTAGTCTTGGTGGTGTTTTGGCAATTTCTATAAGAACATCGGCAACCCCCCATAACTAAAAAATAATAATTTAATATGTGAAAGATACAGCTGAATGAAAAGGCGATTTACCTGGTCTAATTAATTTAAAATCTCTAAGAAGAAAAAATCACAAATATAATCAATGAAACTCAGCTGCACTTAAAAACAGCACAGAATAAATTTCAACTACAAAGTACAAACACAAACTAAACATTTGCACTATTTTTTACAGCGTCAGTGACAGCTGACAGTGTTGTCATTATTTTAATCACACCATCACAGAACAAAAGCTGCGTTCCATATGCCATAGATAAGTTCTCATTCCCTCCCATTAGCTCCTGAAGTAATTTGACTGCAGGTTCAGTTCAGGGGTGAAAAACTCTACTGGGTGCTATTCTGAAAAGCAGCTATAATTAACCCCGTTAGCCGTTCTGGAACACTCAGGGCCGATCCCACCACTTCCGCTTAGTGCTTTGAGCGAGGCTTAAATTTATGTGATAGAATTAGTATTGATATATTTGACATACCATTTAACATATTCTGCAAGTGACACTGAAAGCGTTAAGTGTGACCTGTTGTTCGGATTATATATAGCTGACAGCTCGATTCAATCAGAATACTCCGTTCGCGTCTACTCTGCGTTCGGTAAATTGAAGCTGAGCTAACAGATCAACATCGGTTTGCTTTCAATCAAGACGTCAAGTACACCGATATAAAACATCGGGCAAGTTTTGGTTCTAGGTCAGAACGGACCCAGAACCGTTCGATATAGTCGCTCAGTGGACATCTGACAAATTTTGGGTAAGTTATTTACATCACAAACTTGAATGTGCTACTGCTCAGACGTATCTAGCCCAAAAGGAGCGTAATTTGAAATTCAGTTAGTTTGCTCAGTGATCACGTAATATTGATCAGCATCAACTCGCTCGCTCTGATCTTGCAAAACCCAACTCACCTTCGTCTTGTCTACGTCTATTATTTGTCAGATTTAATATTCAGACTGCACGAATTCGAATCGACCATACTTCATATAGGCGATACGCATGGATCAATCAGAACATTTGTGGAGTGGGTTTGGCCAATTCGAAAAATAATCAAAAAAAACTCAAGTCTACGTGCAGAAAAGTTACAAATTTACAGATCATTGAATATGCTTATGCAATCTTCACTATTTTCAACATCAGAAATGAAATGCAAACATATCAATAGAAATATAACAGCATTCAGATTAAGTGTATTTGCACTTGTTCCCTAGCATTAAAGATTACTGAAATTCAATACATTTTACACCAGTTGTCACACGAACGAGCTTCAACACCACAGAACTCGTAATTACTCTCATGTCGTAAGAAAAATTTCTGTGTTCGATGCTCAATCACAATATCTAATTTCATGAGGTCTATGCTCAAGATCCAAGGCTCCCTTCTGATTGTCAAATTACCAACTCAGCGAAACTTTTATGTTGGTTAACTTGACTCATGGTGTACAAGTGTTTGTGCATCTTTACTCACTTCACATGTGTTTAATTTGCAGTATAGTGTGTTAGTTGTTTACATCGGCTTCAAAGTTTTTCATAAATGGAAATCAGTTGTGTGTGGCGAATACCATACTATTAAACAAAACACGGTAAAGCTGCGGAAGCGTTAACATTTAATTTATATGGCTTTAATATTTGAATATTCGCGCAATTAATTTGTACGCCACCTTTGTAAAGTTAGCCACTATTGCCTGTGGATTTCTATTAAAATCAGTGGTGTGCATCCTTGTTTCCCAACTATTGATGATTTTAGTCGACGAAGGCACTCAGGTAAAGTTTTTCCAACATTTTTCATCCTTTGAGTTTTCTATTGTCCTCGCAAGAAAAAAACAGGAAGTGTAGTTACGAAAACAGGAATTTTCAAAACGAGCACATGGTGTTTGAAAAGAAAGTACGCCCCTGCAGTGTGCAATGTAGTTTTAGAGGGGTATACCGTATACTGAAATAAGCCTTCAATTCAGTCTATCGTGGCGGGATGGGACTTCTTCCATCTTGATTCTGAATCTTTACTAAGAAGCCGGCTTAGTAAGTGAATTAAAATAGATCGGAAAAATTTATAAATAAATCACGAAGTTATCTAAGTTGCGATGTGTTAGCTGGATATATCAATAATTTAGTTTTCGCCGGAATGAATTAGGTATGATGTATTTAAGTGTAGGCTTTATCCATCCTTGCTAGTCTAGTATGAGGGGAATGGCGAGTACTTACCTATACGAGGCTCAATATGAAAATCAACATTCTGTTTGAAAAATTTGAAGATAATGAAATGTAGTTATGCTGATAAAATTTTCTAGAATCGCTAAATTGTGTTTTGAACAAGGTAACTTTGCCCAGTACTAGATAATTTCCTACTTCATTTGTTGAATATTCCTACCCCATATTTTGACTAATAATTTTTTTTCCAGTTCGTAACGAAGGAAACAAAGCTTATGTGCGAGATTTTGTAAATAATAAAGTGCTTTATAAAAGAATGGCAGTACCTAGTCGAGCTAGAGTGTATTCTGATGTTAATTCACATAAGCCAAGGGAATATTGGGACTATGAAAGTTATGTAGTTGATTGGGGCCAACAGGACGACTACCAGTTAGTACGGAAACTAGGAAGAGGAAAATACAGTGAAGTATTCGAAGCGATCAATGTAACTAATAATGAAAAATGTGTAGTTAAAATATTAAAGGTAAGTATCACCACTCAAAAATAATCATCATATTATCAAAGCATGTTTACTAGTGCTCTGCCCTATATGTCTGTTGGGGGTGAATTCTGATGTTTTCTTGATTTGCTGCAACAAGCACATGTATACTAATTCATTTATATATCACATGGTTCAACATCAAGGCCTTTTGATTATCAAATTCATATTGTTATCTTTTGCTGAAGATATTTTTTCGAAAGTAGAGGTTACAGATGTTTCTTGATTAATTAATTATTGGATTACTAGGTCAATAAGTTTCATGGACTGTAGTAAAATTAGGGTAAATTTCCGAAATCAGTAATTTATTTTTCATTGATTTGCATTACTCTCATATTGGGTGTTTTTCCAAACTCACCTCTGTGAATATAGTGGACCTCATTTTGACGTGTGTTGGTTGTGTTTTCTCAGTTTTCTGAAAGGTTGATTCTTCACAAAAGTTTGTACTTTCCTTTGAAACAACTACTTGTGATACTTAGTTGTATTTTTAGATGCCCCAATATATAGATTTCACAATGACACTGTATTATTGAATAAACTGGAACAGCATCGTGTTTCAGAAATTGGGTTGAAATCAAGCTGGGTCACACTTTTTCAGGATACATCAAACTATTGAATATTTCATTTGAAATCATACATTAGACTCATTTCAACTAAGTTCATAATCCAAGTTATTTTTGAAGCTACTAAGTAGGTATATCCCTTCCAATTACTTCATACCATATGAGGCACTACATCTTGTTAGGAATCAACAAAATGGCATCCAGATGTCAAGGTTATTCTGTTACACTACTCATTTTCTCATGGTTCAATACTTGGTGGAGCACTAGTATGGAAAATAGATCACTGTTTATTATCAGGAAAATTTGTATTGTCTTTTTATTATTGTAATTTTTGTACCTACATTTGTATTAAGAGTGTATTTTTTGCAGCCTGTGAAAAAGAAGAAAATAAAAAGGGAGATAAAGATTTTGGAAAATCTGCGAGGTGGTACAAATATAATAACATTAGAAGCTGTTGTGAAAGATCCAGTATCTAGGACACCTGCTCTGATTTTTGAGCATGTCAATAACACAGATTTCAAACAGCTTTATCAAACTCTTACAGATTTTGACATTCGCTATTATTTATATGAATTACTCAAAGCTCTGGATTATTGTCACAGTATGGGTATTATGCATAGGTGAGTGTTTTATTTTTTTATTAAAAATATTGTTATTTTATCGTATTTGCTTCTCAGTTTTTTTTGTTTTTGTCTAAACTGATGAATAATTTTGTCAATCGAACCTGTAGCCTGTCAAATGTATGTACAGAAAGACATTATTCGTCTTATAACTGTTTCAAGTGATCTATTTATACATTCAACTTGTGACCTATCTAAAAAAGCTTTGTAAAATAGTAAGAATAAGTGACAAACAAGTGAGTAAAATCACAATTGGTACAATTCAAAATCCTTGAGCTGTTGAGGAATATTCTGAAGGGAGTGTAAAAAAAAATTTGGTTCAAGATGATTGGGAATGAACAGCTTAATTTGTTATATAAAATGCTTGGGATAAGGTATTTATATGTAATGTTGATCTTCAGGTTTTGGAAGATTCAACATTTTTGCAATCCACGAGTTGTTATTCTTAAAACACTCATCAGCGTAATAATTCGTGAATAGCCTTTTGAATACATTGAAATAGTGGTCCCAAATGTGACCCTTGAGGAACACCATATGGCTGCAATGAAAACCAAATGATAAGGGCTATCAAGGGGGGGAAACTATAGTCTTGTGACCATACTGGTGAATGAATGGTTGCATTTTATCTAGACCAAAGGACAAACCCTGTTTTTTTCAAAAACAAATCTGAAAAAACTCAGAGTCATTAAAGTCCATTCACTTGCAGATCAAGGTTTGTTTTATGATGTCTGTATATCTAGATGGCCGTTCAAATTTTGGCAAACATCCAACAGTTTTACATTTTTTTTTGAGTGATGAGAATATTGGTCAACAAGTTTCATTGATTTTGAATGAGAATTTATATCTCGAACCAGACTTCTGATCAACTAAAAGGTTTTGTTGATGCATTTTTGATGGTATCCCAGTTTGTTAGTCCATAGCTAAGTCAGTAGTTGAATATGTTTCCCATCAGTGTTGAAATACAAAAAGTACCACTGGATCTTGAAGCTTCTTTTTTTTGTTCAAAGTATAGCCATCTTTAGGAAATGTTGAAACATTAATATTTCTTTGATCCTTCTTTCCCGTGTTTTTTTTTCAGTTATCTTTGTTATACAGTGTCCTCCACAAAGTGGGTATTTTATGACAGTGAAAAAATGTAATTTTTAAAAAAGTCTAAATTTTGATTAATGAGTTGGACATCATTTGGGTAACAACAAAAATCCATTAAAATAAGTACCTATCGATCGATTGGTTGATATAAGGGTGATGAAAATTAAACTGTCTGCAAGGGAATTTTGAAGAAGTCACAAATACGGATGCATAACTACGAATTTTCAGTATCCATTTAAAACGTTGCAGAAAAACGATATCAATTTGTCATTTTTGATAAAATTTTAACAAATTTAAAAATTTTATTTTTCCACTGAACTTTTCAAGTAATTCCCGTAATATCTCCCGAACAAGTGAGAAAACTTGTCAGGAAATTTCGGTTCAAGGTACTTCATCTGATAATTCATCATTCCAATTGAATATGGCCATAGTTTTGGAAAAACAATGATAACTCTTCAAAAAACCCACGTATTCTTGGGACATTGAAATAAAGCCAACTTCGATAACAGAAATTGATGTCATATAATATTGCATTGAACTTTTTTGGGCGTTGTCAGATTTTCTATTTTGAAAACATTTCCTCAAACAGTGGAAGAGAATTGATTATTTCCACACCCTTTGTCCATATGGTAAGGTGTACAGAACTATGGAAATTTCATATATATAGGGTGTTCCCTAGCTACGGTTCCTAACTGCAGGGGTGAATCGTTGGGTGATTTTAAAAAGAAAAGTTGAACATATGTACGGAGTTGCTTAGATAAGTACAGGACGAAATAAAAAAAACGGTAATTATTATTATTGAATATTTATTAATTTGAAATGAAAATGTGTAGGAAACATCCTACTGTCAATGCCAGCCAATGCAGGTGTTTATGATATGCATTAAAGTGGCTTTGATTTTTTTCTCCAAAACGAAGCTAGATATGAAGAAAATACAAAAGACCTGAAAGTTGTATTTTCAGTTGATAATTCTACAGAAATAAAAATCTGAGAAAAAAGCCAGTGGCATACTTTTTTACAATATTGTTGGCTGTGGTGCCCACTGAGACGCCACTGGCCCTAATAATTTCAATCTAGTTAGGACTAAATGAGGGCCTTATTAGTTCGAATAAATGTACCAAATTTCAACCAAATCGGTTCTAGGATATTTATAATATTTTATAATTACAGTTTTTTTTTTTCAACGCACTGTATCTCAGAAACAAAGCAACTCCGGACAAAAATGTTCACGGGAACGTTTCTTCTTAAATTGACCTAATGAATCGCCCTCTGCAGTTAGGAACCGTAGTTTGGAAACACCCTGTATGTATTTTCAAAAAACGTAGTTTTATGCACACTGAACTTCTCGTTATTTTGATTTTCTTGTAACAAAATCCCTATACAAACAGACAGTTTCAACCACCCTGTATATTTAATATTATCCCTTGATTTTCCTTTGGAACGATTCCAATTTTGTCCAGGAAGCATTCTTGATAGATCAGCTAGTTCTTCTAAGGATGTTGATGTTTACACACTCTGTCTCTTATGCTGATATTTCGTTTATCTCGTGGTTGCGAGTTGTATTTTCTCAAATCCCGTGTACACTACGTGCTATTTCATGAATTGGACGGATGACTAGCTAGGGAGAAGTCAGTGGCGTGCCGCACTCTCTTTCCTGTGTAATAGTTTTGGAATGTTTTCGACTTTTTGCTCAGCATTGTATACGGTTCAACGTGTCACGGACGGATGTAGGTCAGTTCAGTGTTACACAACACCTTCCGATCTGGTAATCCGTCGTAGGAGGACAGATCGATTTTGCCGAGAAATATTGAAGGTGTAAGTAAGGAACGTTTGCGGGGTTGATGTTGTTGCGTAGATTTCATAAAGTTTAATTGGAAGTTTATCTGGCCTTTTCTACTTGACATCAACCTCTTTTATGATTGTATTTTTATATCGTCTAAACCGCGAAAGAACATTTAGTTCACCCTTATTAAAATCTCACGTACTCCCATGGACGTGAGCAGATGCGGAATGCGCTAGTTTTCCGCTGCTGCTGAGAGCTTTGGAAATTGTGAATGAAAACTATTTCTGGATTTCTTTTTTCCTTGCAAGCATCCGTGCAATTGGTGTCGATTGAAACCTTAGGAAGATTTATATATCTAGAACAGCGGAATCTTGTTATTCATAATTCGATATCTTATCAAACGACCTGGGAATTTACAATGCAGTACCTGAATGAGAGGTCCCTGGGTTTTTTATCATGAACGTTCGTGGTTTTTATGCCACATGATATATTGACGTACCGTGACGTCATTCTCCGGCGGAGAGAGATTTCTTTTATCTCCTTTTCAGACACTACCGACGACAGTCCAGATCCAGTGAAGTAATTATTATTAGGTTTCGTACGACACGGGATGGCCAAGGCTGAAGAGACTAACGTACGAGGGCTGCTTGATAAGTAGTGACTGAAAAGGAGGAAAAAAATTCATGTTATTTTTCGGCGCTAACATTTTCGCTTCGCTTTCTTCAGCAATGTTTCTAGAGTGGTTTTTGAACTCTTTTTAAATTCTTTTTTGCAGGGACGTCAAACCCCACAACGTGATGATCGATCACGAAAATAGGAAATTACGTCTGATCGATTGGGGTCTGGCTGAATTCTATCACCCCGGTCAGGAATACAACGTAAGGGTGGCCTCGAGGTACTTCAAGGGACCCGAGCTCCTCGTAGATTATCAGATGTACGACTACTCTTTGGATATGTGGTCGCTGGGCTGTATGCTAGCGTCGATGATCTTCAGGAAGGAGCCGTTCTTCCACGGCCACGATAATTATGACCAGTTAGTCCGTATAGCCAAAGTCCTAGGAACCGAAGAGCTTTTTGAATATCTCGACAAATATCACATAGAATTAGACCCGCGATTCAATGATATTCTAGGAAGGTGAGTGAATATTTGCGTTTGGATATATACAGCTACTGTGAATTAATAATTCTCCCAAAAACTATTTTATCAAATTTTCTCTGGCTACTTGTTTTCGAATAGAGTTATGTTACCAGTTTTAAGCGATTCTTATCTAGAATGAAGGATTGTTTACATTTCCTGGAAACACCTCATTGATTCAGTCGCCGTTTTTTTAAACCAATAAATTCACGTGTGGGAATTTGATTGTGCAATTCGAACAATTATACATCACGATTATTTTATCGATGATTACGTCACAATGCCAACACTTGATTAATGTGTTTTTTGTTTATTTTTCAGACATTCCCGGAAAAGATGGGAGCGTTTCGTTCATAGTGAAAATCAACATCTTGTATCACCAGAGGCGTTAGACTTTCTGGATAAACTTTTACGTTACGATCATTTAGAACGCCTTACAGCTCGTGATGCGATGGATCACTCCTATTTTTGTAAGTATTCCATTTTTTGGCGGGATTCGGATCGAATGCGACAGATTCAGACGAGCAGTGTGCCGTCTGGAACTGATAAGTGCAAATATAACAGCATGAAGTATGTTTTATGGATGAATAGATGAATATACGGGTGTGACAAACACTAAGGATAACAGTGATAGTCTTGAAAATAAGAATGTCTTTTATATGGCAACATAAGGCGGGGATATCGTTAACGTTATGAATTTTCATCTGCCATTTTGGCGCCGTATTCAATAAGAAACTCGTTTTCAGCAAGTCCACAAACACCAATTTGGAACGTTTGGATGGCAGGCGCCTCCGCCAAATATGGCAATAGATGGCGGTGCAAGCGTTTTCTTTAGAAATGCTAGGTGTTAAAACTGCTGCATTTAATAGCAATCGCAAGTATGGCTAAGATCGAGGCATACAATATTCTCAAACAATTTGTACTCGGAAACGCATGAATTCATGCCTTTCATTTTCGAAAAACCCGCCATTCTGCCACATAAACGCCAATGCCTGCTAGCACTGTCACAAGATGTTGATAGTTGTCGATACGCCCGAATTCATGCCTTTCATTTTCGAAAAAACGTCATTTTGTAAGCTAGAATATCACAAAATGTTGATAGTTTAGACATTGATGGACAGATGGTGCAAGTTCAGTTGACAAAACGCCTGAATTCATGCCTTTCATTAAAAAAAAACGCAATTTTTCCGCAAAAAACGCCCATATCTGCTAGCATATTAAAATATGTTGATGGTTTAAACATTGATGGACAGATGGCGCAAGTTCTGTTATCGGTACTCCCGAATTCATGCCTTTCATTACCGAAAAAACGTCATTTGGTCTTGAAAAACGGCAATGCTCGGCTAAAATCACAAAATGTTGATTATTTAGACATTGATAGACAGATGGCGCAAGTTCAGTTGACGAAACGCCTGAATTAATGCCTTTAATTTCCAAAAACAATATTTCGCAGAAAACGCCTATGCCTGCTAGCATATCACAATATATTGATAGTTCACACATTTATGGACAGATAGAGCAAATTCAGCTGTCGATACGCCCGAATTCATGCCTTTCATTACCGATAAAACGTTATTCTGTCTCAAAAAACGCCGATACCTGCTAGAATATCACAAAATGTTGATAGTTTAGATGGACATTGATGGACAGATGGTGCAAGTTCAGTTGGCAAACGACTAGATTCATGCCTTTCATTTCCAACAAACCGTAATGTTTCCGCTACAAACGCTCACGCCTGCAGCATATCACAAGATGTTGATAGTTTCTGGATTGATGGACAGATGGCGCAAGTTCAGTTGACAAAACCCCTGAATTCATGCCTTTCATCTCCAAAAAAACGTAAATTTTCCGCAGAAAGTGCTCGTGCCTGCTAGGATTATCCGAAGACGTTAATAGTTTAGACATTGATGGACAGATAGCGCAAGTTCAGTTGTCTAAACGCTCGAATTAATGCATTAAATTTCTTAAAAAAACTTGATTTTTCCACAGAAAACGCCCATGCCTGCTAGCATTGTCCGAAGACGTTGATATTTTGGACATTGATGGACAGATGGCGCAAGTTCAGTTGTCGAGACGACTGAATTCATGCCTTTCGTGTCCAAGAAATAGTCATTTTGCCGCAGAAAACGCCCATGCCTGCTAGCATTGTCACAAGGTTTCAAAAGTATACATTGATGGACACAGCACAATTTCAGTTGACAAACGACTAAATTCATGCCTTTCATATCCAACAAACCGTGATGTTTCCGCTAAAAACGCCCATGCCTGCAGCATATCACAAGATGTTGATAGTTTCTGGATTGATGGACAGATGGCGCAAGTTCAGTTGACAAAACCCCTGAATTCATGCCTTTCATCTCCAAAAAAACGTAAATTTTCCGCAGAAAGTGCTCGTGCCTGCTAGGATTATCCGAAGACGTTAATAGTTTAGACATTGATGGACAGATAGCGCAAGTTCAGTTGTCTGAACGCTCGAATTAATGCATTAAATTTCTTAAAAAAAACGTGATTTTTCCGCAGAAAACGCCCATGCCTGCTAGCATTGTCCGAAGACGTTGATATTTTGGACATTGATGGACAGATGGCGCAAGTTCAGTTGTCGAGACGACTGAATTCATGCCTTTCGTGTCCAAGAAATAGTCATTTTGCCGCAGAAAACGCCCATGCCTGCTAGCATTGTCACAAGGTTTCAAAAGTATACATTGATGGACACAGCAAAATTTCAGTTGACAAACGACTAAATTCATGCCTTTCATATCCAACAAATCGTGATGTTTCCGCTAAAAACGCCCATGCCTGCAGCATATCACAAGATGTTGATAGTTTCTGGATTGATGGACAGTTGGCGGAAGTTCAGTTGACAAAACGCCTGAATTCATGCCTTTCATCTCCAAAAAAACGTAAATTTTCCGCAGAAAATGCTCGTGCCTGCTAGCATTGTCCGAAGACGTTATTTTGGACATTGTTGGACAGATGGCGCAAGTTCAGTTGCCGAGACGACTGAATTCATCCCTTTCGTTTCCAAGAAACCATTCATTTTACCGCAGAAAACACACAAGGTTTTAATAGCCAGAAAACGTATGATAGTAATAATAAATAGGTTTTACAAGGTGAATTAACACAACATTAAATGCTGTTTGAGTAATAAAAAACTACTTTCCGGATTAAGTACGCCGTATAATTTCGTCGCCTTGGCTTATTAGAGACGTGTTTTTAATGTGAGGTCCTATAAATTGTTGGTTTTTCGTTTCAGATCCTGTTGTAAAAGAGCAGTGTAGATTGATGTCCACAGTTTCCTCATCTCCTACTCCACTAACCGGAGTATCTGAGTAGCATGCGAATAAGGGAGCACATACATCTTTGCATGTGGTGTCATATTTTGCCATACACTGTATTCGAATAATTTTTTTTCCAAACTCATCCATATTTTTTAGTCGTGATCTATACAGGTATTTCCATTTTATATAACCAAATTATGTTTTTTTTCCTTCCCGAGAATGATTTCAAATGACTTGCGTTACCTGAATAGTCTTCGTTCGATTGATTTGCGTAACCTTTTACAACCGGATTATTACGAGCCTTTTTGTTTTTAAGTTATCTTAGTAGTTGTTACCATTTTACTGAGCGAGAGTTATTTGAAATTGTCTTCTCTCTCCCCCCACCCCGTGTATTATATTGTTAAAAACATTGTATTGTTTTGTAATATTAAAGTTTCATTAATTTTTCGATACGGAATTATTATTAGCAGCTCAAATTCAGTTAACATGTAAATTTCACGTTTTAGCTACTAATGATAATCTGTTATATAAAACAATCATGGAATAAAAGATTATGTAATTATTTATGTTTATTTATGAAAACTCTAATGATGTAATGATGATAATGGTAATGTACAACCTGTTTTTGTACAAAGTAATAAACCCCTTTGTAGGATATTTTGTGAAATGAACCAAATACTGATGAAAACATTTATTTTAATGTTGTGTCTTAAAATATGTATAGAACATAGTAGGTAAATAACTGAATTTTAGATACAATCTTTTTATAATTGATTCATGAAATCATTAAGTTCCTAAGGTCTATTAACTTTTTTATAAGGGCTAATTGATTTTTAATATTAATATATTGTGAAATAAACGTTCTTGTCATTGTTTGGAGCATGCCTCAAGACGTTCTATGGAGATTTGGCCGCTGTTGTTACATATATTATCAGAAATCAACAGCTTGTTAGTTATAGTTTTGGCTCTCTAGAGTTACAAACTATCCGTGTTGTACTAAAGTTTCTTTATACATACCTATAAAAACAAGAGGACAAGTAATAAACATTTTTATTGTTCTAACTGAATTTTTCGTTGTAAATTATCTTTTGCAATAAACTTTATACAAAAATCATTCGTTATTTGAATTTGGGACTTGATTTTTTTGGCATCAGTGGGCGGTGAACTGGAACAGTTGATTTTTGTTCGTTGCTTGAAATCGTCGAATATCACAGTGAATTTCAATGTGCTCGTGACTTGAAAGCTTAATAATCTAGTCAAGTTAAATACAAAAATAGGGGTAAGGTTACGGTAATTCGCATAGGACTGAAATCCGTACGATTGTTGAAAACACCATTATCTCTGAAAAGTACACATCGTCCCCAAAATGACTTATTCAAGGTAAAAGTTCGCAAAAATTGTGTTTTTGCATTTTTTAGATGAAAATCTGTTATAACTAATTCAAATAATCATTTACGAGTTCTAAAAAGTGGTCAGTGAAATTGAAGTTTTTATAAACAAATGACGTGATATCTTGGGTAACCCCCATCGTCCCGAAATTTATCAATCCCGCTTGATTAATCACTGAAATTGTTTAGATGTATTTTTTGGATTTCGGAAGATGAAATTATTAACAAAGGACACCCGAAAAAAAAAACTTGGGTGCGCCCCTGGTATCTACTCTAGGGAGTGAAGCTCTCTGATAGAATTTTTTTCTCGCTTGAATTAAGACAAATTTTTGTGAAGGTTTTCAGTGCAACCCGAAGGATACATTTTCCACTGAAATAATCTTTCAAAAATTCATAATTTTTATTTCTGGCAACGTCGTATAAGTTGTACACCATGGAATCTTAAATTATTACATCTGGTTTGTGGGATTGTGTTCTATGATAGTTGTCATTTGATACCAGATGGGTTTCTTCGTCTGTTTCACGGAGCAGATCAATATCAATTTTTTTTTCTCTGTTTAACTCATTTGCTTAACTTATGTGATACAAAATCGATGCTAGTAGATCAAATCTGTATGCTGGAAACTAACAGACGCTTGAATATTTTATTTTCTGAGGTTAAAGCGGTTTTCAAATTCAAAGTTTTGTTGTTTGTGTTAAGTGATTTCTGTATTCCTTATAACCGTGAAAATGTCTAAAAAGTGCTTTGCACACGGATATCTGAACACCCCACATACCTAGTGGAACACCCGTGAAAATTCAAATAAAATATGTGTTTTTTGTTCCATGAGAACTGTTATAATTTGCGGTGTTGCCAACAATATTGTTTTTTCCGTTAACCAGGGATGCTATTCTTGACCGTTCGCAATATTAACGAGTACTCGCATCTTTACATTCTAAGTTACTGATAGCATGTCAACGACATGCAGAGAACATTAGAATGTGACGATACTATTACACGTTTTCAATGCGAACAGTCAAGAATAGCACCCCAGCTGTCATCCTCCTACGAACGACAGCCCTCAGAAGTCGAAACTTGTGCGAGCCAAGGATTAACGAGGTCTTACCTTTTAACGTGCGATTCCTAGCACGAGACCAGTGACCATGCTGGGAATCGAACCGACGTCCCTCTGATTGATACTAGCGCTCTACCATCATGCACACTGTGGCCCATAGCTTTCTGTCAAAAGGCAGGTTCGTTCAGAAATTTTCAGTTTCAATGATTTTTTGATGGCTTATAATCAGCCAGTAGCTATATTTTATGGGAGAACGATATTCCCTATTTCGGAACGTGGTTAAGGTGGGGGATGTTTCCGATGAACGTGACGTCAGAGGCACACTTTGAAATGTGATATTTTTCTTAAATGAAGAAAGTAGATCGAGTGGCACTAGTTGATAAATAGACATTTTAGATTATTAACACTCGATTGAAACGAGTTTTGCAATTAGTTTTTTGTAAATGTAAATGTCCATTAAATCCCGTTTATAAAGTCAGGTGCAGTTCAGTTCAGGGGTAACAAACTTCACTGTATGCTACTACCCGTGATGGCTATTGGAAAGTAGCTAAGTGGATAGGGTTTATTTCATTCGTAACTTGTGGACTGCTATAAAAGATGCCCTTGCATTAGTGCGAGAGAGAGAGAGAGGACATGAGCACACTTGATGTGAGATTTTTGTTGTGATTGATCATGTTATATTTGTATTGGGGTAAAGAAAATCTACGCGTCTAAACGATTAATTTAGGCAGTGTGGAGAAATTTATTATTTTTTGTTTTTTTCGAAGTGTTTAGAATAATACTACAAGTTTATTTATAAAAAAGTGCAAATGCTTAGGGAGGAAAAATGTATGATTCAGCATATCAAATTTGGGCTTCTCTGCGATGACATATTTGAAATTGGAGACGAAAGAAGTTTTTAACTTGATAATTTGCGATGTTTCTTGTATCAACTAGACGAAGCTAAAACAGTTGATTATCTCTGACTAAAATGAACTTTTTGACCATGAACTCGATAAGTCAGTCTACAAATACTGGAGTTACTCGAAATAGTCATGATAACATCGTAATATCCTCAGAGTAATGCTGGATTTATGCTGAAGTTTCAAGTCGCAAGTCGTAAGAATATCCGTCAATGATTGGTTAGAATGAACTGTTCAACCAATTATTGACGAATATTCTTACGACTTGCGACTTAAAACTTTAGCATAACTCCAGCATGATACAAACACGAGAAAACAATCAAGAGAGAATTGACGTTTAATTTTCGCGTTTGTACGTATGCGAATTCGATTTACTGTTTTATTCGTATACTGAGTACGAAGCCCAACGGTTGAGAACACAGAACTATAAAAGAGAATAGCAGACATGGCTAGAGCGTTTTATGCTCATAGAACATAGACCCAAGAGTCATTTGTTTTAGAAGAAGAAGAACATCCGTATTCCTGTTATAAAACTGTTGACCTAGCTAACCTCTTTGACTCGCTCATTTTGATTGTTGTGCACGTGTTGAGAAGTCGCATATCTTCCACAAGCATAATGGATAAACCAGTAGTCCTAGCCCGTGTAATGAAAGTTTTGGGCCGTACCGGATCCCAGGGGCAATGTACCCAGGTGAAAGTTGAATTCATCGGCGAACAGAACCGACAAATCATCAGGAACGTGAAGGGGCCCGTCAGAGAAGGAGACATCCTCACGCTGCTGGAGTCCGAAAGAGAAGCGAGAAGGCTGAGGTAGACGTTTTGCAGCTTTGGTCATCTGTGGGCGCTTTAATGTGTGAACTCTCATATTTGTAACGCAAACGATGAGGTTGGAAATGTTAAATAAACTGGTTTGATATAGCGTTTAGTTTTATTTAATTATTGATTGTATGTATCCTGTACAAGAGTATTTGAATGTTGTATTGATAAGTGGTTATTGGAAATAGTCCTATTCATTTACAATTCATTGATATAAAATACACTATACAAATAGGTGAGAATGAAATAAATATGGTAGATAAATTCAAATATCTAGGTGTAATGATAGACCGGCAGTTAAAATTCAAAGACCATGCAAACTATATTATTAAAATCATATCATACAACCTCAATTACCTATTTAGGTGCTATGGATTATCAAAATGGACTAAATGAAATCTCCAGATTGCAAATAATGAAAAATAGGGCAATGAGATTACTATTGTCCTGCTCTAAGTATTCTCCCATCCTGGACATGCATCTAACATTACAGTGGTTACCAGTCAAGGGATGTCTTTTATATAATGCCATGATATTTGTGTATAAAATGAAAACAGGCTCATCACCTCCTTACTTACAAAAAAAGCTTCATTACAATGTGAATAGCTACCCAACTAGAAATAACTTCTATGTTAGTTCTGTTTCTAAAAGTGCAACGCAAAACTCGGTATTCATCAAAGGCCTCATACATTATAATGAATTACCAAATGACATTAGAGGTGCTGATTCAGTAAATATATTTAAAATCAAGTTAAAGAGATATTTGATGAATCAATAATGCTACTCCCAGCAGTGATGATGGTCAATTAACAAACTATTTGTATTTAAGTGAAGAAAGAAACCTGATAATTTCATACTCACTAACATGAGCATAAAAAATCTGCAAATCGGCAAAACCAGCGAATTCATTTGTAGGAATTAATTTCAATAATACCTAAGATAAGTTCTAAAGCCCATTCTAATGAGGTATCACTTTACCCCCTTTCCCATTAAAAAAAAAAAATTGAATGACATCCTACCTATGGGGTACGAAAGGTTTTACTATGCTATTTGCGTCGAAATGTGTGATTTTGGATTTTGCCGAAAAATTCTCTTCCACCCTGTAACGCCTTGCGGTGCGTTTTAGATGAGCCACCCTGTACAGACCACATATAAAAAAATAATAATCAAATAATTAAACCTCAATTCAGTATTTAAAAATTGTAAATTAAAGAGGCTACTCAAAAAAGAGATCTGTGAATTCAATCGAAAATAGAGTTAATTGAATAGGATGGGGGGAAAGCTTGTGATTCCAAAGATATATGTAACGACTACTTTGCAAATATAGGTGGAAAGTATATCGAATAACATTAGAACTAATTATGGCGTGCCTTACGGATCGATCCTAGGCCCCTTCTTACATACATTACTCGTGAGAAGTCTACAAACTGCAGATTACTTTACTTCTGCTGATGATAATTCATTTGAAAAGGATAGTAAATAAATAGCCCACTGATTTATCGCAAGATTTCTATTCACAAATACAAAAATATTTACAAAAATACAATTTGTGAGCGTGTACATCCTTAAATAGATTATACAAATTTACAATACATACAAGGCAATAAATACTTATTGAGGAGGGAGCACCCTCTAATTATTCACAAACATATTTGCTGCAAGTTGAGCTCATTGTACCAAGAAGAAAATAAAAACATTCAACAAAAAGAGTCCCAGGCGATATCCTTGCGGGACTCCACAAGCAACATGGACCCCTAATATTAATAAACTGGTTTATTTTGCAGTGTGGGGAGAAATGAAGTGTATTGCTTGGGAGTTATATTTTTTCTGCCTCGACATATTTGACATAAGTTCTATCAAATGTGTAATATGTCACCGCATTTTCTGAAAATTCTCTGTATTGATAAAAACTTCAAAACCCAAGCTGTGTACTTTGACCTATATTTCAGCTTCAGGCAAATGCCGAATTGATATTTTATGGTAATAGTTTTCCCATTCAAAATCTCGCAAGAGAAGATCTTCCCATTATTACAGTTTTCCCAAAAGTTTCGTGATTAACATTATTACTGATTATTTTAAAGCCTGGGAATCATTTTAAAATAAAAAAATACAACAAATTAAAACAATCTGATTGTTTGGTTCTAATTTCAAATTCCATCAAAACTAAAACGTCTAAATGCTCATTTTGATTACTTCAATTACGGAAGGCAAAACAATGTCTGCAGGTGGTCATCTCCAGCCAAATTAAGGATAATCTACTGTTCAATAACAAAATAGGACTTGCAATTGGGTCTTCTTGGAAGAACGTTGAACAAATATCTGTCAGATTTAGTTCAATGTCCGTCGTGGTATTAGCCAGGGAAATAGTTGTTTTCTGTCGGATGTTTGCCTCATTATTTCACTTTGTGAAAAACGTGTAAAGAGAAGGGTAAGTACTTTCCGTCACAAATTTTCGAACTTCATTCGAAATATTTTGTTTATATTCATTATATTGAGTGAAAAAAATGCAGTTTGATGAAATCTTCACTTTTGGAAAGGTTTCACGACTATATTTTACTCCTGGCAACCTATTTCCTCGGTAATAAATATTTAATGTGAAAAAATTTGCAAATTATTTGTTTATTGTATATTATATAGTTGTGCTCTACCATTTGTTTTTCATTAATCAATAAAGATAATTACAACTTTCGTCTTATTTCCTTCAAATCTTCGTTCATTTGTTATGACTTCTTCTCAGGCATTTTTTCACACAAGTAACTAATAATAGAATTACAATGCGTTCTTGAAATATAGACTGCAAGGAAGTTATACATAATATAGTAGGCGTAGCTTAAGTTAATGGGACTATGCCTCACTTTCTTCACTCATATACTTCAAGAACTCATTGTAATTGCATTTGTTTCCACAAATGAATGAATCATCAATTTAACAATTTATTTTCGGGTTTCAGTTGGCTTTTGATTATAGTGCGGTAAGATTTCAATAATAAATTAGAATAACTATTCGTCGGGGTCTTCAAAATTTGAGGACTGGGTTCAAATATTCATACACATAAATTTTAAACAACTTTTTCATTATTTTATCATCCAGTTTTATTAATAACCCATTTCTGGCTGATTTTGTTTTCACCACGTTTTTATCAACCCTGCATAAACATAATTCATTCACTAATGTACATTTCATAAATATTTGAACGTTGTTAATGCATAGAGAATAGAAAAATATGGTTTACTTCTTCTTTCAATGCATAAGCATAAGTACTTGACAAGTGACAGTTTACAATATCTCAACACAAGAAAAACTTCCGAATTCTTTGGCGAAAAAACCATTCTACATACTCGTTCTCAAAATAAAACACCGACAAACCAACACTTTGGCTCTAGACCACGGGATTTTAAGTGAAATAGGTTGCCATCTTCAAATTTCGAGTCTACGCAGGCGCATAACTTATTTTTACACTTCATGAGTACTCAAAGTAAAAGTTGGGGAATTCGTATTTATGCATTATGAATCCGATAAATCAGCCTTGATTTTTTTAATTTTCTTTTATAAAAATTCAAATACTTGTAATATCCTTGTGAATTCGAAACATAAAAAACTTATACTTAATACTTCTCTGGGATCATAAACTGGGATCTTATTAAAATAATCAAAATGTTAATTGAAGAAACACCTAAACTCGCTAGATTCTTAAAATCACTGCAGCAGACAGTGTCAAGATATCAGATAAAGTAGGCTTTCCTGGCAATGGTCTGCAGCTTATTATGAAATTTCGTCTACAACTGCGGCGAACGTTATCAAAGCCGATGTGGCTACACCAGCAGAAAAATGACAAATGAAACGAAACATCAGAGCAACAGATCAACTCGCAGCAAACACATCGACGTGTACATCAACAGCAGCATCGTAACCGCCCTCCGTCAGGTTTTCTCCATATTCCTGTGCACCGTAACAGGCACCGTGATCCGATTCCTCCGCGGAATTCTCGTGAACATCGGCGCCAGCAACCTGGGCGCCTCTCTGGCAGGCGCCGACAAACCGTCGGACGCTGCGTCGTCTTCCAAGGGCTCGACCTCGACCGGGGCCACGGACATGTGCTCCGACTCATCGTGCGGCGTCATGGTGGAGTACCCGTGGTCCGAATCCGCCGGAACGACGGCTCTGCGGTACGTGCTGGCGACGCAGTACGGCGATATCACGTTAGGGTGCTCCTCCTGCAGGAGCTTATCCCTGTGATTCCCCAGGTCGTGGAAGTTATCCGCGATGTTCAGATCGCTCATCCGCAACTGGTCCTGCGTCGACGATATGTAGAACCGCTCGGACACCCGGTGACTGTAAGATCGGTAACAGATCAGCAGCAGCACGAAGACGACGGTTATGGCGACGATGGCGCCCAGAATGGGCACGACCGAAGGGAAATCCGAGCCGGGCACGCGACCTAGATACGTTTCCGAAGCGTCGTACACCCCGTTCAGACAGGTGGTGAGCTCGGCGCAGAAAGGGTCTCGGAGGTAATTCCGGTCCGCGTCGAGCGCGCACCACTCGCACCCCAGCAGACCCAAACACTCCATGTGCGTTTTCTGCGCGTAGCAGCTGATGGGGAAGCAGGGCTTCAGGCTGGTTTTCGCGTTGATCGTGAAGCTGCCATCCAAAGACTCCTCGGCGTACCGCGTGCAAGGCGGATTATCCGTCAAGTTGGCGCCGGCGAGGCTGGCCTCGCAAATCTCGCCCCTGTCCAGCGGGCATTCGCACGGGCACTCGCACTCCTTCTGCTCCATGCGGTTGCAGTTCAGGCACAAGCGATCGACTATGCTGCACGGGCAAAACGTCGCCCCGAAGTTACAGGAAGTGTTGACGATTCCTACGAAGACGTTCGTGCCGGGCACGCTGGCGATTTGGTACGTAACGCAGTGCTCTCCCGGAACGAAATTGACTAGAACGTCGCCGTAGCTGGTGTTCAGCTTGTAGTACCGCTGGATGGTGTTGTCCCCGTAACTGTTGCACAGCAGCTTCTTCATGAAGTACTTGTGGTTCAGGATGTCGTTGGAGACCAGAGACTCCTTGTGCACGATGTGTTGCTGCTCCACGGGCTTCGCGCCGTCCTGGTTCCTCATGTCCGGGTGGTAGATGATGTACCCTTCGTCGTCGATGATGAAGCAGGTGATGTTTTCGCTCACGCAGCTGGGCACGTGCTTCACGAGGATCTTCAGCATGTGCCCGTAGGTGATATCCATGGCCACCACCAGCTGCGAGGTGGCATAGGCCAGTGTCACGACGTAGCCAGCGCCTCCCCTGTCCAAATACGGCGGGATCAGAACGACTTTGCCTTCGTGCTGCCAGGATTTGAAAAACCACGGGCTTTTCGTGGACGTCCAACCGGGTTTCAGTACGCTGCCTGGAAACATCTGGAAAACACCAGAGTTCGACGATGCGTATCTCCGTACCACGTAGTTGGACGACGACGACGACATGTGGCGCTTCCTGAGGAAGGCCAGTACCTGAAACAGCAAGGACATCTCGTCCTTGACGTCTTCTTTCAGTCCTGGATTCCTCGTTACGCTGGCATCCTTCAAGTAGGACGTGACACTTCGTGAATTCAGTTTGTATTGAGCGGTGTATGGTGATTGGAAACAGGAAGGACTCAGATATAGCGAAGAAACATCTAAAAACAAAAAGATAACCGATAGAATAAATTTTTTATAACTCGCACGCCGACATACCACTCATACATATCAAAACACACAGGCAAATACTCAAACACACACAAATACCTACGTGCTCACATAAGTGACACTAAACACACGCGCGCGTAAACACGCAAACAAATACACATCTACACAAGAATAACCAAACACGAATACCCAAATACCCAAACGAGCAAAAATACCCAAAGTCACGCACATGCACGAGCACACAAATACCCAAATACGTGCTCGAGCACACACCTATACACAAACATGCGCCCAACAAATAATCAATCGCGTTTATACATAAATACCCGAATGCGCACACATAACAATACACAAACATCCGAACAATCCAAAAGTACAGAAACATAGATACATAAATACCAAAAATACACAAATATCCAAAGTCACACACACGAACGAACACACCCATACCAAAATAGGCACAAATACCCAAAGTCACACACACGCCCTAACACACAAATACCCAAAGACGCGCACGAGCACACATACCCATACACAAACATCCAAACAATCCAAAAGTAAAGAAACATACACACATAAATGGCGAAAAACACAAATATCCCAACAGGGGCACAACAAAAACCAAAATAGACACAAGATACCTGAACTAAACACAAGCAATTGTATAACATCCACTATATCAAGATAAACTTTCAACTTTTGCTAATTCGATACTAATCAGTAAGAACCAGAGCCAATTAATAAAAATTCACAAAAGAAACATTCACTAAGATAACAGAAAGCATAACGTCTGAAGAATATTTAAATACTCCTATACACATAAATACTACGCTACTATGCACTCATGTAAGCGACCAAAAACACACATGCGCGCGCAAATACACATCCACACAAAAACTCGCACAAATATCCAAAGTCACACACACGCACGAACACACCCATACCCATACACAAATACCTGAACATGCGTCCAACAAACAATCAATCGCGCGTACCCACAAATACCCTCACACAATCATCCAAACAATCCAAGAGTACAAAAACAAACACATAAATACCGAAAAACACACAAATATCCAAAAAGGAGCACAAAAATACTCAAATACACATTACCATGAACAAACATACTGAAACATATAACACAAATACCCAAACAAGATGACACAAACAACCAAATACTAACACACAAATACCCAAAAGTTAATACACAATTAATATGAATGACGACAGTAAACACAAATACCCAAACATGATCACACAAATAACCAAATACTAACACACAAATACACAAAAGTGAATATTACACAATTAATATGAATGACGACACAAAACACAAATACCCAAAAGTGTATACACATCTCCAAATACCGAATCAAAAACAAACAAAAATCACAACATTAACACACAAATATAAAAATATAAACACACAAATATCAAAATATATATTTTATTTTGATTTTTTCAATGCTGAATCAAGTTATTGTTATCAACTTCTGCTGCTTTGTTCACATAATGTACTGAATTTTTATTGAGAGATTTTTATAAATTGTAATTTTTGTGTTTTGTGTGTGAATAAAGATTATTGAAAAATACGCACACACACATAAAAAACACACCTACCCAAATACCCCAAGCTTGTAGCAAAAAATGGCGCTAACATTTTAGTGTTTTATATTTTTTGGTATGCACACCAGAAGGTCCACTTCACCAAAAGTGAAATAAATTTTGTTGTGTAGTATCAACTTTTTTGTAAGGACTTCATTCCAAGAAAGTATTATAAGATATTCAACTTGAGAAATGATAAGTTTTCACTGACCTGTTGTGGCTATCAAATTCAGATGGCGGCATAGTTTGAAGTCTTCCAAATTGTGATACAAAAATTCTTTTTGAGACCATACTGACTGACGAAAGCTGTTTGGAGGGTCATATTTTCTATTGACCACTAAACAAACGACATACCAGGAACCAACGGCGTTCCAATAGTACTGGATCTGCAAATGGATATCAATTAATTGTCTCAGAAAACAATTAGATACAATATATATAAATACATTCACATAATTACATTATAATAGGCCATTATAATTCCATATTCATTATATTTATTACGTATTTCATTCATCAATAAAAATCACATAAAAATGTGTATTTTGATCATCCATAAAATCATAAATGGCATGTCGGTAAACAATGACAAACGATGTATTGTTTATTATTATTGTTGTGCTAAATTTGTATACGTATTATTTCATAGTGATATATTATTGCAAGTCCTTTCTTGTACTAATGTAATTTATGTTAAGAGAGGTTAAAATAGTTATGCTGAAACACAGTAAAATTGATTTAAGCATTCAAAGAAAAACTGGATGTTGCTACCAAACGAATGTACTGAGATCGGCGTATTTTTGATAGGGATTTGTACTGGATATGGGTCTAAAAATTATAGCAATACTCCACTGGCTAGGATCAACAAAAAGAACACCCTAATTTTTTGAGATTAATCCCTGTGTTGTACTGGAGGCAAAATTTCACTACTTACCAAATCAGTTTCGTTGTTTTTCTTAGTTTCGTGCAGTCCACTTTTCTCTTTTAGCAGCCGACTTTTCAACAAGGCGATGTCCTGTATTTTCTCGACATTTTCCAAATCGACAGGTAGTGCAAACTGAGCATTATCGAACGATCTCAAATAATAAGGGTGAAACACTATTGATCCGTCGAGAGCCATCAAAAAGACGTAGGAATAATCCTGATTGCCGCCAAAATTTATGAAATCTTCGGCTAAATGTGAAAAACGAATGTCAGCACCGAGCATGAAGAAGTAGTCGTTTGATTTCCAGCCCTTGGTGAAAGAAAATGTAAGCTCTGGAACAAAAACCCGTATTTTTTGTTTGTGGAAACAAATATTTCAAACATTCGCGATAATCGGGGTTTAAAACAATAAAAGTTGAACAAAAACGTAAAAGTAGTAAATTAGTAAGACTTTAGAACAAAAATAACTTTCTGATACAAATTGGGACAATATTCTCATGGCAATTTATTAGAAGGAAAAATCTCTATTTAACAAATAAATTCCATTTATAATTCTTACAAGTTCCATTTCATCAAAAACCTAGACTAAACCGCAGAAAATTGAGGCTGACAAAAATTGCAAAAGCTATAAACAATAACGTAAAAGATAATAGAATGGATTGGTTTTTAGCAAATATATCAAAAACTATTTGGATAAGCCAAATTTGAAAAGAGATCCTGATGGAGCAGAATATTCACTAAAAAAAGTCCTTTCTCCACGAACTTACTGACAATATTTATACAATATAAATATTGAGGAATAAAAAAAAATTTAGCACCATCTAAAAACACAAATAAACAATAAATCTCCAACAAAAAATTTTAAACGCATTTTTTTTATAAACTATGCTTTTGTTAATTAGCTGATTTCTACTAGTTCTTGTTGAAAAATTTAAAAAAAATTGATTTTTTACTTTTTTATTAACAATCGAAGGTATTTAAAAAAAAAAGAATGTAAATAAAGCAATCAGGAAAAGTTTTTTTTAATTTTTCAACTTATATTATTTAAATGATTGTTATAAACAAATGCATTGTTAAGAAGAATTTTGGAATTTTTTTTTGGGAATCTAATCCTTGATGAAAATAATGATTTTTGAGAAAAAATCGTATCTAAAAAAAAATTATTGACGAAAAACGCACAATTTTTTTTGTTACTAAATATCAATATTAGGGAACCTTTTTTTAAATCATCATTTATCACGTCCATTCATGTTTTGGAAAAAATATATTCACTTGATTATTAAATAAATAATTTGTTATAAACAAATCAATTTTTGCGCAATATTTTTTTAAATATTAAAATCACTATGGAAACAACTATACGTCTCTTATATGTGAAATTTTTACATGATTTTTAAACATATACTTTTGAACTGAGTTGATTTTATTATAAAAAACTTGAATATGGACATTATTGGTTCAAAATTTAAAAGACAGACATGTTTAAAACCTTATAATCAATAAACTGGACACTACTTGCAGCCCTAAAAGTGTCTGTGTCCTTGGGGGTTCCACAAGGTAGTGTATTGGGGTATCTGATATTCACATTTTACATAAACGTAATAAACACAATGGATTATAAATAAATGATCAAAATTGCCGCTTGGGGTATTTCCGATCACAACTGATATGTTCTTCAACTAAAAAATAGTTGTGGTGTTCCACAAGGTTCAGTTCTTCGCCCCGTACAAATGTGTGTATTTTATATAATCCCGTATTTGGATGAATATTTAGTTTTTTTTCATGACACAGGAAAGTTAAATTCTTTTTTCTACCATTTCTAGCTTAAAGATGTTCTACTTTTCAAAATAATTTTTTTAAGTTTTTTGTTTTAGTTATGAGACTTTATCAGTAAGAATTTAAATTCTTCAGGCAATGATGATGATTGATTGGCTTACCTCTACTGTTTGTATGCGAATTTGGCGAGGATATTTTGTTCCTTAGGTCGAACAAAGCATTCGGATTGAAAAAACTGTAGAATCTCTCGACCACAAAAGGAATGCTCTCTATTCCATGGACCTTCAGCATGACACCCTTCTTTCGGAAGACACTGGGATTATACGAAATATTGTACTTAGTGTAGTTATGGTTAGCAATATCACACAAAAACTGGGGTTCATAAACGACAGGTTTCAAATCTGAAAAATTAATGTTATGTCACATTCCATCTCAATATTTCAGACTAAGTCCTTACCGTCAATAATGGCACATGTGTTGATGACTAAAGAAACGTTATTGCTATTCGTAAAGTTTTCAACCATCACCAAGACCTGCTTTGGTTCTAGTAATGAGGACAACAATCCCCGACTAACATATAAGATCATCACAGTTTCATTCTTCAGCAGTTCTATGTCTTTGGACACGATTTCCAGTGCTTTCTCGAAGCCTAATACATGGTTTGTCAGTCCTGTAACATAAAAAACCGTAAAATATCAACTTAAGTGTAAAAATAAAGTATGTTTTAACCTTAGGAAAGGGTAACTTTCGCAACATATCGAAGTTTTTTTATTAACAGTTCTGGATGCCGGTGATCGAAAATACAAGCAACATCCCGATATGGCACATTCCCACCACATAATTCCACTTTGTCTTGTGTGGATAACATTGTGCAGAAAACTTAGTGTGGATTCATGCAGCACCAATTAACAATTATCAATTATCAAGTAACAAGTAGAAGTTGGCCAACTTTTATCTTTCTACTCTAATTGAACGAGATTTTCTTCTATTGCGCAACTAGTACGCAGATGATCGTGGATTGGTCGTATAATGACGGAAAGCATCGAAGCATCGAAAATCAACAAAAAAAATGCTTGAGTAGCTTCCATTTCAATGATAATCGTGAATGCACAAAATTGATTATAAACATTTGGAAAACGAATAGAATCTGAATGTTTAAACAGTTTCCACGACAAAGTGAGGTTAACTCAATTGGCACAGATCTGCTTTGTGCGCATGCTCACTTGTTCCTTGGTAATTGTTAATTTGGGTGCATGAATGCAGCATTTTCAATACTTGCTAATTGATAATTGTTAATTGATAATTGCTACTTGATAATTGTTAATTGGTGCTGCATGAATCCACACTTACTTGTGAATTATAAATGTACGAAAATCTGTACACAAAACAACTCGATTTATAAAAACGCAATAATTTGACATTCACCAAAACTTAAAAATTTGTTTCAATAGCCTACTAAGGGAAAATTTTATTTCAATTCGATCAATTCTGTGGCTTGGAACAAAAACAACCAATGTCAAAAGTTGGTTTGTTCTTCTGCAGAATTATTTTTACATTAACATCTCATATTGGGCTCTCCAATTTAAGAATTTTTGTTCTAAGCCACAGAATTATTGTACTATTTTCTTCGCGAGATGTTGCATTAGTCTTTTATTGTTTAAAATTACGAAATTTTATACCACGTTATCGCTGGAATCAAAGTCTTTGAATAGTTATGAAACTGTAGGTCATTGTTTGGTTTACAGAAAAGAATATTTCGGGTTTGTTTGTAACTGAATTATAGGTCAGAAAAATAATCAAACTGGATAAAAATCTGTTAAAAAAAGAAATAATAATAAGAATATAATAAGAATGAAGTCAAATTTATTTATTCTATTACTGACCTATTAACGTAATACACTGAAAATCCGATTTAGTTTCACAATGAAACGAAAAATCTAAAAAAACTTTGCAACAACAAAGACTAATTTCTAAAGGTGTATTTTTTTTCTGTTAACAGGCCAATGTGGGTATTTTCTGGGAAAGATATGTCATTGAAGTCTCGTTTTCATCAAAATTATGAAATTTGAATCACGCTTCGTTCAAATCGGTTGACCAAAAGATTAAAAAAAAAATTGAAAAATTTAAAAAAGTCGAAAGTCGAAATTTAAAGAGTAAAAATTTGAAGGAAAGTTATAAAATTGAAAATTGAACAACTTTTTTTGACATTTTTATAAATTTCCAAATAATACCTGATTTTCAGAGGATTCTCAATCGGTTTTCGCAGAATTGTTCCATCATCTGTAACCGTTCGTGAGTTGAAAAGTTCATCTGGAGTTGAGAGGGGTAATTTCTCGCCAATTTTCATTCAATAATTCGGAATCGGCTCGTAGATATACTTGAGAGGACCTCGCGATTTTTTGGAGAATGAAATAATTTCTTATCGAATATTCTTTTTTGTTTTATTTCGAAAATTGCATAATCTGACTTTGAGCATCTGTCAATCTCTCAAAAATGCGGAATCAGCAGTTTTTTTTTAATTTAAAACGCCGTTTCATTTAAAAATGTTGATTTTGTGTACGGGTGCATTTTTTCGACAAAAAATATGAAATATGATTCAGAATCAGTTTTCAAAATACATTTGAGGCACGTTTGCGATTTTGTGGAAAATGGAAAATATAGATCACGCAAGGGAATTTGACGTTTTATTCCTTTTTTAAGCTAAACCTTGTATTTGAGCATACCAAATCACATATTTTCGAAATCAGCATGACATTTTTCGTATAAAAAGTAATTTTCAAGTACATCCGATGATTTCAAATTTTTCATGATTTTTAGGGGTATACCCCTTAGGATTTTTTCGAATAATTTTTTTCCGCCAATCAAGCTTATATTCACAGAATATACTAATTTCATCATTCTGAATCTATTGGCGTTCGCAGAATTGCTCTATCTCTAACCGTTCGCGAGTTGAAAAATTCATCTGGAGTTGAGAGGGGTCATTTCCAGACAATTTTTTTTTATAATTCGGAATCAGTCCATCGAGATACATTTGAAAGAAGTTTGCAATTTTTTGAAAAATAAAAAATGAAAAATAAAAATGTTCGAAAATATGATGGTGCAAGGGAATTAATGACATTTTATTCATTTTTTATGCTAAACCTTGTATATGAGCATACACAAATCATATATTTTCGGAATCAGTATGAAATTTTGCGTATATTATACCATTTTTAACTTCGGAGGGATTGATATTTTGTACAAGAAAAACCTTTATTATATAGGACATATCCTGATATGCAAATATAAACTAACTATAAAATCTAGGGGTGGGGGAGGCTGCAACCCTATGCCCCTCCCCCTCTGAATAACAGTTTGTCAACTATTATCCTCCAAAGAATTAATATTAGCAAGGTCATTGAAATATAATGAAAACAAGATAGGTCCAAGCACAAGACCATGTAGAACACCATGTTTGCTTAAACCAATATGGGAAACAATCTGATATAATATTGGATGTGGTACTCTTTCAAGTTTCTTTGAGTGGACTATACATCTGAAGCATAATATCTGATTTTACTTTATATAGACCACCTCTACCATGTGTATTTTTTCATTTTTAGAAACAGCTTAGTTTTTTTGAAATGGAACACTTTGTATATATGTATATAGTTTCATATTCTGAGAACTCGTTCAATGGGAAAATATGGGGTATGGACAATAGCTGATAATTCTTTTTGATAGGCAATACTTACCGGATTCACTTATGATGGCATCAATATAGTTGTTCAAAACATTCACATAGGAAGAATTAGCTGACATCAGTCTTGGTGTACTGTTTGTAACATCTTGTTCCTTCATCCTACCACAATCATTTTCGAGATATGAATAATTTGAACTTATAGTGATGAATGCAATTCGGTCTTCACTGGTTAATACTGATATCATTTTTTTGGCTAAAAAGAAGCTGAATCAAAACAATGCTTGTCCAAATCCACACAAATTCTACACACAGATTCTAAATTCCAGTACACCATATCGATACCCCCAACGAACAAAGCCGTAACTAAAGTTACAGCTATTTTCAGTTATAGGTGTAGGCATATTCAGCTTAAAAAACTGATGCTGACGATAAAAAAGCCGTATCTCTAGACCAAGTAGATACGAAGAAATCTACTTGAAAAAAAGTTGATTTCAATTTAAATATTGAAGAAAAATTTCAATATTTTGGCTCTCCTGAAAAATTATGAAAAATGAGTTACGTCTTTGTTCGTTGGGAGTGTCGATATGATAGTTTGAAAAAACTCCTACTTACCAACTAATCTGAGGACCTGGAAGAGAGATGGTTTGATGGATCCCCCTATATCTAAAACTAGAACAACATTCCTCCTCTGGTACATGTTTCTTGCTATATAGTTATCCCAAACAATTTTTTCATCACAACCATTGCAGTAAAGGAAGGGAGTGTATCGTAATTTTTGAACTTCCATGTCTGACATGAAGTATTGTCGCTTCAAGTCATGAGCAACTGACATGTTATGTCGCAATTGCTCCAAAACTAGAAAATACAAAATAATATGTTAGAATACACCAAGAATATACTGACTTGATCCTACATGCGACTGTTAATTTTATTTATGCATTTAATACTTATTACAGTAAGGTGCCTAACTTCATAATCAAATACACTTCAACAAAAATTCACTCAATAACTAACCATAGGCAGACTCTAAGAGATCTGAAATTTTGTTTTTGTCATGCAGACCACCACTTCCATTCACTTTGATACCCTTCTGGAAGCAAGGTGTTATGGTCGAAAACATATTGGTAATATTTTGTGTTGTAAATTCAATATCCATAATCATTTTTGAATTCTCTAATATGGAAAAGACATTTTCTATTTTGTGTTCCAGCCTATCAGCAATACTACTAGCTACGTTGACAACATCTAACGGTTTGGGTTGAATCATGTAACTTTGGTATAAATCCTGAAAAATGAAAATTTCAAAAAATGCCCTGTCAGCTAGGAATAAATAATTCATACCATAATAAAAGGCACTCCCAATTCATTATTTTTCAGTAACATTATTTCCTCACTGATATTCCTTGTGACTTCTTTAATATCTAAATCAGAGGTAGCACATGATATTGAAATAAATATGCTCAGAACCACATATTTGTAAAAGGCTGTAGGTAGATCCATTGTGCAGATAGTTTCATATTGTAAACTAGAGCCTATACGAATACAAATATATTTTAATATCCATAAAGAACCTGATAATAATAAGCTTCATTTTAATATTTTAAAACGTTTCAGAAAAAATACTTTTCTATAAACAAAACCGAACAAAAATAACATTTGACAGTTGAATCTTGACATGACGTCAAACCACAGATCACAAACCACTTTGGTATTCTGTGACTGGTCCAAATCCATGGCATCCAAGGCATAGAAAGAAAAATTATTTTCAAAACTGTTTACACCCTTTTGGTCAACGCTTCTCGATATCGATTAGGACAGAGAGGAAAAAATTTTCTGGAATATACGTACTATGTTGTCATTAATGTGGTTGCTGCTGTTGTGGCATTGGTATTGGTATATTCAATCGCCCTGGCCTCTCGTGAGGAAGTTAGTTCTGTTGATGGTCTCATTAACTCTCAATGCTTTGAAGATGTTCTCCAATCGCGATAATTGGCAGATTACCTTCTCACACTCTCCGGGTTCAGAAAATTTCTTCCAAGATGCGCTATCCGTGTATTGTTGCCAGTGCTGGGCAATCTGAGGATGTGGGTGGCTGATTCCTCGTCCTCCAAGCACCATCCTTTGGAGCTACTGGAGCTACTTCTATAACAGTTACTCTAGCTAGTCTCTGAGAAAGCATAGCGTGAATCCCCCTTTCCCTTGTTGTTTGACATATAGCATAATCAAATGACTGTACTTCCTGTTGTTTGCATGGCTGTTGCCTCTACTGTAAACGAGAACACCTTGAAATAGTAAAAGAAGATGGGGCACAATAGATCTAATTAGGTCGCAGCGCATCAGTCACCATCCATACGTCGAGTTCCCTGAGCCTTCTGCATAGAAGGACCGTAGAGGCCCTTATTGGATTTTGGTTTGCAGAAGTCTCAGGGACCCTGAGGAGCTGGAAGAAGAGACTGCCATTTGGTAGCCTTTGTCTCCCCGCTCCTATGTGTGTCTGATGCTGAGGCTGAGACCTCCAGAACTTTCTCTCTTCTCCTTGTTCCTCACCAGACCCTGTCGCGGAGGGTTTTTGTTTCAGAAATCCTCTCCGCCGGAAGTTGTCTTTCGAATATTTCTGCAGGTGTCAAAACCTGTTTGTACTTGATTAAAAATCACTTGAAGAAAAGTTGAATAGATAGAAAATAAGGGTGCCAATGAAAAGTTCTTGCTACTGCATTTCTGAAGGTTCTATATAAAGCTAAATAAAGAAAAGAAAGATGTATATAGGTTGCATTTTCAATATGGAGCCTTGAAGACATTCAACTTTTTTTTAAATATGTAAATATACAGGCTATCGTCTCGTGTGCATTCGAATGGATAATTTTTCATTCCAGTACTTCATGAATTTTCATTTGACCTGAAATAAGTATACTATCACCTATTCTTCATTTACATTCAGATAGGAAATCGTAGCATGTCAACAACACTGTCAAGAGCTGAACTTTTATTTCAATCCAACTTCCTGTGAAGGAGTCAAGGTTGAAGGCCAATTATTACTATATTATCTTTCAACAGCGGCGGCGCATTAGTTATCCAGTGCATTTGTCTTGATCAAAATATGTGATAAAATCCACATATACTGAGTGACATCAATGGTACTGGTACTACGGCAATGCCTACATATCTTCTTCACTTATTATCAACCAATATAATCATCAACCAATTTGAATTAATTACCCGAAGTATTTGTTTAGGAGTAGTGCTTTTTGATGTTTGTGAATTCCCAGCCAACCATCGTGTGACATGAAGGGTTATGTGATGTAACAATGTTGCACCAATGTGATGTTAATTTTTTAGCTATATTCGATGGATATTTGATATTACAGTCACAATAACACATCACAAACAGGAAAAAATGTGATGAAGCAGCAACCCAGCAAACACAGACACATCTCTAAGATATTGCTGCGATGTCGTGACCTGCGACTTGCATCGTTACGTCGCACAGACGTCCCAGCGACTCACTTTTGTCACACTCCATGATGCATGCTGGCGACGTCTGTGCGATGTAATTCCGAGACGTCTTTGCGATGTAGTTCTGAGACGCCGCAAATATGCCTCCTAATAACGTATCAGGGATGTAACAGAGCGACATAGCAGCGATTTCTTCACTGTTATATTCAAGAGACGTCAATGTCTATGCGATATTCCAGACAAAAACAACAAATAGAAACAAAAAACATATTTTCAATATGAAAAAAATAAATATAACAAAATTATAAACGAAAAAATTCTTCAAAAAATGAAAACATTCTAGCACATTTACAAAGGACAAAATTAAAAAATAACAAAGTAAAAAATGAAAATAAATTGATTAAAAAACTATAAGTCAATTGCTTCGGTTCATTTTCCTGTCGAGCCTTTGTTTGGCATGCCTGAACCAATTGAAACAGGCTGCTTCCACATTTTTTTCGTTCTCTTCGTGAAGGCTCATCACCACATCTGGAAATCAATGAAAACATTTAAGACCACTGAAAGCTACAATGCTAGATAGTAAAGAAAGAAATACCTACTGGAATCTCACTTTGTTGATACTCAACAACGATACCTACTCACTTTTCACTTTCAGTTTATAGACACTAAAATTCGCAAATGTGATCAATCCAGTTGGAAATATCAGAACATGAACAGTATATAGAAAGCATTCAAAGCGACAAAGCTTATTGATCTTCGATCAATGCATCGATACAAAGAACTAGAACTAAATATGGTTATACAGTACAGTAACAGCCGGTCACGCAGTCGCCTCCCGCTTTCAGGTTGGCCAACATTGCCTACAATCTGTGTTGCCAACTTCTTGCCAAATTATCGCGTTACTTCAAAATGAACATTCAACGCAAATTGAGGATTCGACTTATGACCGTGGTGGAGGACAGATGGCGTCCTTGTGGTCGGCAGTCAAGTGACTGTGTGTGAAAGTCCTATTATCATCTGATCTGGAGATAACTCAATAAAAATATAGTGTAAGAGATATCCAAGAATAGATTTTTATGTCTAAATGATGTCGCAGTATGACGTCTATGGCAAGTAACAATTTGACATCGCAGGAACATCTAAATCCAGCTATCACTAATTTAGATATCACAGAGATGTCGCAGTGTGATATCGCAGTAATGACAACAATATGACATCTCAGAGCCATCTGTATCCGGCTATTATTGATTTTGATATCTAAGGGGTGTCGCAGTGTAATATCGCAGGAATGTTAACGATATATGATATCACAAAGACATCTATGTTTGTGACTTCAAATGAGATGTCGCATGTTACAATGTGATGTCACGTATACATCTTTCTCGTATCACATGGTTGGCTGGGTTTGAGGTTCTGCAATAGTGTCTTCCATGACGAAAATTGCAGGGAACAAGTTTTTTCATTCAGATATTCGTCTATTCGTCACATATTTTACCTTCCAGAAAAATTGTAAAGATGTTGAAATTAATTATATCATTTCCTCTTGTCACTGGATTACTTGAAGTTCATTTTCTATTTCTTTTGAACTCTCTTTAATTTGAAATGTTGGATTCATCAAAGCATTTTATTATAGTTCTTTTTTTCATTTTGCCAATATTGCATATAAAAGAATTATATTTTTGTTTGAAGCTGAAACTTCATACTGTATTATTGTTTGGATCTACCAATTACTGGAATTACTTGAAAAAACTGTAGTACCCCACCACTGATTCTGAATCGAGTATCCACTGTGACGTCACTACCGTGTGCAGAGGCGCGAATATGGAATGTTTCTGAAATTAGAAATTGTCAATGTTCTTATTTTGAAAAATGTTCTGAAACTGCCATTATCAGTAAAATGTTGTATAGACCTACTATGTATTTTAGAAATGTCAGTGTAATTATATTCAAATGTGCCAGTGTTGAAGAAGAAATTCAATTTTGTAAGGTAAGTTCAAATAATTCAAAATTTTTGCGCCTTCCGAACACAAACGTATTGTTTTTTATATTATTGAAATTAAAATCAGATTCGGCTTTGCAAATGTAAACAAGAAAACGAGAGCGAGCCAAACAGAAACAAAGCGCATCAGTTAATTTGAAAACACACGCAAGTTTCCCCACTTTTTTAATGAATTTTCTTGCGCATTTCGTGTTCATTTCGATGACTTGTAGATTTTATGGTACGGTTATTGCGATCAGTGCTGTTGCCAGCAGGTTGATATAAATGCAAATTAGTAAATAACTACTCAATAATGTTCATGCACCTAAAATCATGAATCAAAAGTGCGTTGAGTTCGAATATAGTTTTTGTTCACTCTAACCTAACCTAAAAAATTATTCTGGAATCGTGCCGGTGTGAACTGTCATACAAGTGTATATTCATCAGCTGATTGTGGGTTGTTTACAAATATATTCGTGTGGACTGAAATCGTGAAGAAATCTGAGTCAATCAAGTTTCCTAGTGGTTTGTGAACGATGTGTACTCCCAAAAGATCAGTTGAACTATTCGACTTTCATCAACTTTAAGGTTATGTTTGTTTCTTGCAAAACTATTGAAAATAAACAAACATGCTGTCTCTGAAGAAAGTGTACAGGGACGAGCTCTTGCAGCTTGCTCTACTATTGAGTATTTTACGAGTGAACCACAACTCCTTCTATGAGAATGATATCTACGATAATTTAGACTATGACAATGGTACTAGTTGGAGAAGTATCACGCCAGCAGTTTTGAGGTCCCATTATGTCAATCCCAAGAGTTTGGACTCCGTTCTGGTGAATTATGAGAGAGACTTGTTTGCGGACTTGAATTCCTTGGGCAGATTCAGCAGGGAGTTTCGGCATCCTAATGTTACGACTTACTTGCTTAACATTGAACGGACTGCTACAGCAAACTCGGATGTTTTGCCTGTACCTATCGTACAACAAAATCAAACTGAAGACAATATTGACGGTAATGCGGGAGCAGCGATACCTCTGGACGTAGGTCTCAGTCTTTCCCAAGAGGTAAGTGAGATTTGTTTGAATCAAATGGTTTTTACGCTGTGTTGAAGTTACACCATCACTCAGTTGGTTTCAAAACTTTGAGATTGGTGAAAAGTTCTTCCAATTGTTTAATAGTACATTGAAAATTATACATCTGAGAAAAAGGAAGCTGTATTTTTGTGCCAAAGCAAAAGTATTGCTTTGTAGATTAGAATCAGATAAAAAATAATCTTTGAAACAAGCTTTTTGGTTATATCTCCAAACTAACACGATAATAAAGCAATTAATACTCATTTTATTTGCCTTTGGTCTCTGATAACACATTATTTTAAGACTTGTCTTACGATATCAGGAGTATCAGATCATTTTTACTATCCAATATTGTCAAGAATGATTTTAATAAAATAAAACAGAACATTTATTCAGAATTTGACTTGAAACATGAGAATAAAATAAGCTTTAGTTATTTCATGAACCTTTTTTATTAACTTGTGAAGAAGTATGGCTTAACAAAACTAACATATCCATATTCAGTAGTTTCTTACGAATTTATGTGCATAATTTTGTCACTATGTGCGTATTTGTTTCCATTGGTTATGATAAGCTTCAATTACCCAACTTGGACTCTATTTATAGCTGTATTTGAATATAATGATATTCAATATATCCTTCACAAAATAGCAGCAAAAAATCCTGTAAACCTTGCTGAAACTTTGAAAAATACCTTCTTGTTTATTGACATTGATCTGATGGTGGCCAACTGCATATACTAGGATTTGCAAGAGATCAAAAGCTATACATATGTAATAAAAAAACAGATGTCAATTATTGTTCTTTGGTAGTATACCTAGTTTCGAATTTCAGTTCCTGGATATTTAAAATTCATTATTCTGACTGCCAACCAATAAGGTTCTGTAAACAGATCATCGAACTCAACTAAATTTTCAAGGCCATGGTTAGGTGTGTAGATAAAATACTAGATAAACGTTGTTATTTTGGTTGGGGTTTTGCACATTTCTGTTATACTTTGATCCCTTTCCCACTTACCTCCAGAGCGTGATAAAATAGTAAGGTTTATATTTGATTACATAAATATAATATAGGAACAATAACATCTTTCTTTGTTTGATTCGCATATCAGTACTTTCATCATTCATTTGATGAACATTCAATTTTTTCTATAGAACATTATTAAATATCCTGATATGAGTACTAATCGTATAACTTGTTGAAACTTGTATCAGTTTTATATCAGCAGTCCACATAAATTGAAGAAACTTCTCTAAACTCTAGCCAATCCTTGGGTTGTTCACCCCTAAACGATCCATCTCTAATTATCATCCACTTCGAATTTCCTGATTAGTTTTGAAAATTTATGAAGCTGGCTATCTTGAACTGTAACAGATATCCTTATAATGTTTTTTCAAAACATCATAAATTGATTATTGAACATTGGGCGATGTATCAGTACTACCAATTCAGCCCCTAAAAATTTTCAAAAAAATAATACTTATAAACAAACTTGTCTTTTTCGACAATCTCACTATCACAAAGTTTTATCAAAATATGGAGAAGACTCATAAGTATAGTAAGCTCGGGTAAGTGTGACCGTGATTTTCATTAGTTCGCATTGAATTTAGTCCATCTGATGAACCTGAACTAATATAACAATGAACTTTTGCAGGTATTTACTTCGAAGGTCAGTCTTTGTAATACGCCACAGAAAACTGTTGAAAAACGTATTCTATGAATTTTATTTATATATTCAGATATACATCTCCATAGGTCACACTTCCCCGGAAATTTAAAGATATTAATGCACGTAAATCTCTGTAAAGGAGCTTTCACCACAATTTATTTGTTTCGAGATATCTTTATTCAAAACATAGTTAGGAACTTTTTAATATTGAATTTGAAATGCCCCATTGGAAAAAAACAAAAAATAATCGTGAAAGTGAACATTTGTTGAAAAGAAAAATGTACAGGTAGAAATCTGAAAAATCGAATGAGAATTTCATTCCATTCTGACCATTCTGACGAGTGGTGATGGAAGCACAGTTGTTATTTCATCCTCTGAAAGTGTATCAATGTCTTCCACATCTGGCCAGGTATATTGTTTGGCTCTCTGAGATTTCCGTATATAGCTGAAAAAATATTACTGTTTAGTTTGGCCAAATGAACCAGGTTCCCACTTACCGCGACAGATAGGTCACACTATCCCCAATAACATTTAATTTCGGGGTAAGTGGGACATGCAATGGAAAAATGTAAAAAAAAAACAACTTCATAAAAAACGGCAATCTATAGTCAGATTCATTGTTTAGGCAGAAGAAAAGTGTATAAAATGGATTCTTACTTTAGATTTTAACAATACACTCAAAGCTTGAAATAAACTCGTTGTACTCGTTCGGGTTGATGAATTGTAGGTTAGAAAATAGAGATTTCTAATGGATTTGGAAACCCAAATAAAAAGAGACGAAAGTTCTTAATTTTTCCGTCCTTGTTGCCAGGGAATGTACTCTGTGATTGGTTACTATAAGGTCAGGGAGTATAAATGTCATTTTCAACTGTAGCTGTCATGTCATCCAAACTAACCGCCATTAGGCAACAAGGATGGAAAAATTAAGAACTTTCGTCTCTTTTTATTTGGGTTTCCAAATCCATTAGAAATCTCTAATGGGGAAAATATTTTTATTTCACAAGATCTCTTTTGTATTTTATATGATGTTTATGGATTCATTGTGAGTGTAGGCTATTCGTCAATAGGTGGCATTGGGCTGTCGCCCGGTTTAGCGAAGTTAGCGAAGATAGCGAGCAAACTCACACTTGCCCCAAATTCACACTTACCCGAGCTTACCTTACTGTTGTTTATTATCTGTAGATGAGATGGAAGCTGAAATGAAGAATAATTTTAAAAAATGATGCAGATACAAAACAAAGAAGGCAAGCTACTTTTCAAAACTAGTTTACCCTAGAGGTTGAATTTTTTCATTTCATTGGCAAATTTCAGGATTCAGTTGCCTTCAGTGTCACCTATAGTGTTCGCAACATTTGGAAACCTGTCAAATTTGACAATTTTTCGAAAATCCTCAAAAAATCAGTTTTGTTTGTAAATTTATTTAAATTCCCAAGAAAAAAGTTGCTCAGTTTCCAGTTTTATACCTTTCCTTCAAATTTTTACTCTCTACTGTCAGTTTTTTTCAATTTTTGTAATTTGTTGTATTTTTTGCTCTACCGATTCAAACGAAACATGATTAAAATTTCATAATTTTGATGAAATTCAATGTTATATCTTGCCCAGAAAATGCCCACCACATTGACCTGTTACTGGAAAAAAATGCACCTCCAGAAATTCGTCTTTGTGTTGCACATTTCATCTAGTTTTTTCATTTAATTGTAAAACTCATTCGGATTTTCAATGCATGGTCGTTAATGTCAGTAAGTTATATGCAATAAACAAATCAGTTTTTTACTTAATATTCGGGATGCCCCGACATGATTGTCTGGATAACTTGAAAAATATTTCAAATTGTTGGTGTATTCAGTGTAAACCTTTTTTCAATCAACACACTCTATAACCTAGATAGACATACAAAACAATATTCAACTGATACTCATAAACCTCAAACTGTCAACATTGGAAAACTCGTTTGCACATTGATCGACCAATATGGCCAGTCCAGTCCTGTTCTCGAACAGGTAATAACCTGCCTGCGCCCGTGCCATAAACAATCGACCTATACCAATAAGGCAGTGGTGTCACAATATAACGGTTTACCTTCTATGTCTTTTATTTGCGAATTTATGGCGATGACAACATATGATTCACGCATTTATCTTGGCCACATTACCAAGGCTGAGTCAACCAAACAAAGGTGAACATATTTGTTACAGATAAATGGAAATTAGGTGTACATCTGTGGTAATTGTTATTGTTGATGCGAAATTATATGCTTACCTGCCACGTTTTGAGTGAAATCGTGATTCTATTAGTGAGAAAATATCTTAATAAAAAATTACAATAAACAAATTTTTAGTTGATAAGACTGAAGTCGCAACTTACAAATTTTGATGAATATAAACTACCCCCTAGACTGCCTCCAAATCAACTATCTCTTGGTATATAATTCTTAGGTCATCTGGCAATGACTGTACCAAAAATCAAGTTGGCTTGATATTTTAGAGGGTGTTTATCGAATTTTTCCAAATTTCAATAAATAAAAACTACCCCCTAGACTGCCTCTAAATCAACCATCTCTTGGTATATAATTCTTAAGTGAACTGAGAGTGCCTGTACCAAAAATCAAGTTGGCTAAATATTCTAGAGGGTTTTTATCGAATTTTTCCAAATTTCGACCTATATAAACTACCCCCTAGACGGTTTTCAAATCAGTGATCTCTTGATATATAATTTTTGAGTAATTTGGAAGTGTCTGTACTAAAAATCAAGTTGGCTGAATATTTTAGAGGGCGTTAATTGAATTTTCCAAATTTGAATGAATATAAACTACCCCCTAGACTGCCTCCAAATCAACCATCTCTTGGTATTTAATTCTTGAGTCAACTGGCAATGCCTGTACCAAAAATCAAGTTGGCTAAATATTTTAGAGGGTGTTTATCGATTTTTTACAAATTTCGACGAAGATAAACTACCCCCTAGACTGCCTCCAAATAAATCATCTCTTGTTATATCGTTCTTAAGTTAACTGAGAGTGTCTGTACCAAAAATCAAGTTGGCTTAATATTTTAGAGGGTGTTAATCGAATTTTTCCAAATTTAAATAAATATAAACCACCCCCTAGACTTCTTTCAATTCAGTGATCTCTTGGTATATCGTTTTTGAGTCATTTGGTAGTGTCTGTAGCAAAAATTCAGTTGGCAGAATCTTTCAGAGGGTGTTTATCGAATTTTCCAAATTTTGATGAAAAGAAAACTACCCCCTAGACTGCCTAGATAGATAGGTTGTATTGCAGATTAACAGAAAAATTAGTTTGTCCTCTAGTTGCGATTTGATGTTATCACCTAAAATTTCGTTCATCGTAATTTTATATTAAAAATTTGTCCAACTAGTATGGTTTAAATTTTACACTAGAATCTCGATTTTTGTTAGTGTTGTTCCTATATAGTTTCCTAATGAAATTGTTATTGAAGTTAATGAGCAGTTTTTCAATTTTTAATTTGCTTTAAAATGTAACAGACACATTATTATTTTTATTTGAAATATATGAGAAATTAATATATCGTTTTTATGTTTCTAGTTTAATACCATGTAAATATTTTTAAACAATGCATTTTTTTCAAAATTTGGAGCGCACCAACTGGATTTGATATATTCCGCCCCAAAGAAGTTGCCTAAAATCACCCTTGATTCTCTGAGAAAAACCTTGATACAGGATGTTACTTCGTAAAGCAAGGTACTTCCAATTTAAACTAAAAAAAGTGGTGGGTGGGTAGGGAAAAATGGAGATCGGGTTGAGAGAACTCAAATCGGGCCGAGTTTTCTTTGTTCGTATTTTCGTGGAATATTCGCGAATATTTCTCGTCGTAATATTGATGTCGTTATAAATACTGACAGTAAAATGCCTTCCCAATGCCAAAAACGAAGACGATCGAAATTAATGTGCACATAAACAATTTAAAAATACCGTCGGATACTTCTTAACCCAGATTCCCGACGAATTTGGATGCACGTTTATCAGGCGCATGTCGCTTGTTTTGTTTACTCGCGAAAAGTGCATGCGGCCCATTCGAACTGGGCCGGTATCGGAACGATTGCCAAAAACTAGTGCAAATGACCCGTTTTTGCGAAGGACGTTGAACATGTTTACAAAAAACTCGTTAATTTTACGCAGATGTACAGAGTGTTGATTTGGAAACTATCGGAGCCAATAACGTAAAGACTTATCAGTTTCGGTAAAAAAAATTGTCGGAAAATTACTCTTACCCTTTCAACTTTATAAGAACTTTTCAACTTAAGAACGATTGAAGATCTCTAGAACAATTTTACAAACACCAATCGATTTTAGAATAATCAAATTGGTATACTCTGTGAATTTGAGATAAAAATATCAACAGACAAAAATGTTTGAATGAACACATCAAATTTCCGAACATTTTTAACTCGAAACTGCAGAGGTTCCGTAAAAAGCCTATGAAATCTCTGATTCGGTGTGCATATTCAAAAAAGATTGAATTAAGCAAATATGAATAGAAAAAAAAATATTAAAAATGTTTTGGGGTAAATGGCCCCTGTCCACTTCATATGAACTTTTCAACTCATGAACGAATGAAGATAGAGCAATTCTAGTAACACCAATCGATTCAGAATGATCAAATTAGTATACTCTGTGAATTTGAGATAAAAATATCAACAGACAAAAATGTTTGAATGAACACATCAAATTTCCGAACATTTTTAACTCGAAACTGCAGAGGTTCCGTAAAAAGCCTATGAAATCTCTGATTCGGTGTGCATATTCAAAAAAGATTGAATTTAGCAAATATGAATAGAAAAAAAAATATTAAAAATGTTTTGGGGTAAATGGCCCCTGTCCACTTCATATGAACTTTTCAACTCATGAACGAATGAAGATAGAGCAATTCTACTAACACCAATCGATTCAGAATGATCAAATTAGTATACTCTGTGAATTTGAGATAAAAATATCAACATACAAAAATGTTTGAATGAACATCAAATTTCCGAACATTTTTAACTCGAAACTGCAGAGGTTCCGTAAAAAGCCTATGAAATCTCTGATTGACTTGGAATCGACTTAAAATTCGGTGTGCATATTCAAAAAATATGATCTAATTAGCATTTTCTGTGAGTTTTAAATTGAAATATCAACAGGCAAAAATGTTTGAATGAACATAGAATTTTTTTTTAATTAAATTGTGGACTTGAAACTGTAGAGGTTCCTTAAAAAGCCTATGAAATCTCTAATTGAATCGGAATCGACTTCAAATTTGGTGTGCATAATAAAATAAGATTAGATTTAACAAATATGAGTAGACAAAACTTTTCAAAAATGTTTTGGCGGAATGTGCGTCTAGTGAAATTGACGTTGTTTTGGTGTGTGTGTTTTTTTTTTTTATTTCTTGAATCGAGATGTTTGTTGTTTAGTTTGAGGCTGAAGAGCATTATATATACCGGTTTGACCCAAATAAAATGTGCTGTAACACGGAGACCTGTTAGGGTATAGCATATAGTTCCGTTGTCAGTAGTTCCTACTTGAATATTTCTAGATAATTTACCAGGTTCATTGGTCTATTTTATTGTTCATTCATTCATAAATTATTGATGAATATAATTGGACTGCGTAAATTCTCACTTATTTCATTACACCACGTTATACTCTGCTGATCCCATACTCGTCACAATGCGACTCTCATTGTTTTGGTGTCAGAATAAGGTCATCAGAATCACCTGTAGGTCATGGAACGGTCTCAAAGCTTTCGCCAGACTCCACAAAAATACGATGTAGCGCGAGTTTTAAAAATAAAACTGCACAAAGCGAAAGAGAAAAACAAATACCAGCTGATTCTGAGAAAACACGCTGACTAAACGGTGTATACCCATGTGTATTTTCAGACATTGGCGAGTGGGCATTAAGGTCAGAGAAAAATGCTGCCTCTCGCTTGCACCACATACATACACCACTGCTCAAATGTTATTAATTATTCGCAGACGCTGACTGATGGATGGTTCGTATTGTCGCGTTGTTCCGCGCGATTTCAGAATTGTTCTGCGCCAGTGGCGTAACAGGAGGTTGGCCAAGCAGCGATCAGTTGATGATTTTGTTGTCGTCAAGGTGACACGAAGAGGAATAGCCTGTCTTTGGCATATTTCCCAAAAAGTGAAAGTCTAATTTCATTACCCAGGTTCATGAAAGTGGCGAAAACAGTGGGTAGTTTTGGCTATTCTAATCTCAACCAAACTAGGAATTTATAATTAACAACTAAGGATTATGAATTTCGATTTTTATTTTTTATTCTTCAAAAAATCGCCACGTCCCCTCGAATGTATCTAGACGAGCTAATCCCAAATCGGCGGAGAATTACTTACCCCTCTCAACTCCAGATGAAATTTTCAACTCGCGAACGGTTGAAAATAGAGAAATTCTGCGAAAGCCAATCAATTCAGAATTATAAAATTAGTATGCACTGTGAATTTCAAGTCGATCGATAAAAACGAAAAATTACTCGAAAAAATCCTAAAAATCATGAAAAATACGAAATCATGAGGATCACTTGAAATCTGAACGATATACTCAAAATTTCATGCTGATTTCGAAAATATATGATTTGTGTATATTCGAATAAGGTTTATCATAAAAAAGGAATAAAATGTCAAAAATTCCTCCTACGATCAAATTTTTGAAAATCCCCAATTGACTCGGAATCGAATTCAAATCCTTTTTGCATATTCATGAAAGATTGACTTTTGCATATATCAGTAGAAAAAAAATATTACATTTTTTTTGGGGGGAAGTGGCCCCTTCCAATTTCATATGAACTTTTCAACTCAAGAACGATTAAAGATAGAGCAATTCTGCAAACACCAATCGATTCAAAATGATCAATTTAGTATCTTCTGAAGATTTGAAATTGAAATATCAACAGGCAAAAAAGTTTGAATGAACACATCAAATTTTCGAAAATTTTCAACACGAAACTGCAGAGGTTCCGTGAAAAGTCTGTGAAATCTCCAATTGCCTCGAAATTGACTTAAAATTCTGCGTGCATATTTAAAAAAGATTGAATTTTGCATATATCGGTAGAAAAAATTTATACATTTTTTTTGGGGGCAAGTGGCCCCTCCCAAGTCCATATGAACTTTTCAACTAAAGAACGATTAAAGATAGAGCAATTCTACAAACACCTATCGATTCAGAATGATCAATTTTGTATCTTCTGAAGATTTGAAATTGAAATATCAACAGGCAAAAAAGTTTGAATGAACACATCAAATTTTCGAAAATTTTCAACACGAAACTGCAGAGGTTCCGTGAAAAGTCTGTGAAATCTCCAATTGCCTCGAAATCGACTTAAAATTCGGTGTGCATATTCATTGAAGAGTGAGTTTTGGAAATATGAGTAGAAAAAAAATTATTAAAAATGTTTTGGGGGAAATGGCCCCTCTCAACTTCATATGAACTTTTCAACTCGACAACGGTTGAAGATAAAGCAATTCTACAAACACCAATCGATTCAGAATGATCAATTTAGTATCTTCTGAAGATTTGAAATTAAAATATCAACAGGCAAAAAAGTTTGAATGAACATCAAATTTCCGAACATTTTTAACTCGAAACTGCAGAGGTTCCGTGAAAAGTCTGTGAAATCTCCAATTGCCTCGAAATTGACTTAAAATTTTGCGTGCATATTTAAAAAAGATTGAATTTTGCATATATCGGTAGAAAAAATTTATACATTTTTTTTGGGGGGAAGTGGCCCCTCCCAAGTCCATATGAACTTTTCAACTCGACAACGGTTGAAGATAAAGCAATTCTACAAACACCAATCGATTCAGAATGATCAATTTAGTATCTTCTGAAGATTTGAAATTGAAATATCAACAGGCAAAAAAGTTTGAATGAACATCAAATTTCCGAACATTTTTAACTCGAAACTGCAGAGGTTCCGTGAAAAGTCTGTGAAATCTCCAATTGCCTCGAAATTGACTTAAAATTCTGCGTGCATATTTAAAACAGATTGAATTTTGCATATATCGGTAGAAAAAATTTATACATTTTTTTTGGGGGGAAGTGGCCCCTTCCAATTTCATATGAACTTTTCAACTCAAGAACGATTAAAGATAGAGCAATTCTGCAAACACCAATCGATTCAGAATGATCAATTTTGTATCTTCTGAAGATTTGAAATTGAAATATCAACAGGCAAAAAAGTTTGAATGAACACATCAAATTTTCGAAAATTTTCAACACGAAACTGCAGAGGTTCCGTGAAAAGTCTGTGAAATCTCCAATTGCCTCGAAATTGACTTAAAATTCTGCGTGCATATTTAAAAAAGATTGAATTTTGCATATATCGGTAGAAAAAATTTATACATTTTTTTTGGGGGCAAGTGGCCCCTCCCAAGTCCATATGAACTTTTCAACTAAAGAACGATTAAAGATAGAGCAATTCTACAAACACCTATCGATTCAGAATGATCAATTTTGTATCTTCTGAAGATTTGAAATTGAAATATCAACAGGCAAAAAAGTTTGAATGGACACTTCAAATTTTCGAAAATGTTTAACCCGAAACTGCAGAGGTTCCGTGAAAAGTCTGTGAAATCTCCAATTTCCTCGGAATCGACTTCAAATTCGGTGTGCATATTCAAAAAAAATTGAATTTTGTATGAATCAGTAGTAAAAAACTATTAAAATTTTTTTGGGGGAAATGGCCCCTCTCAACTCCATATGAACTTTTCAACTCGACAACGGTTGAAGATAAAGCAATTCTACAAACACCAATCGATTCAGAATGATCAATTTAGTATCTTCTGAAGATTTGAAATTGAAATATCAACAGGCAAAAAAGTTTGAATGAACATCAAATTTCCGAACATTTTTAACTCGAAACTGCAGAGGTTCCGTGAAAAGTCTGTGAAATCTCCAATTGCCTCGAAATTGACTTAAAATTTTGCGTGCATATTTAAAAAAGATTGATTTTGCATATATCGATAGAAAAAATTTATACATTTTTTTTGGGGGGAAGTGGCCCCTCCCAAGTCCATATGAACTTTTCAACTCGACAACGGTTGAAGATAAAGCAATTCTACAAACACCAATCGATTCAGAATGATCAATTTAGTATCTTCTGAAGATTTGAAATTGAAATATCAACAGGCAAAAAAGTTTGAATGAACATCAAATTTCCGAACATTTTTAACTCGAAACTGCAGAGGTTCCGTGAAAAGTCTGTGAAATCTCCAATTGCCTCGAAATTGACTTAAAATTCTGCGTGCATATTTAAAACAGATTGAATTTTGCATATATCGGTAGAAAAAATTTATACATTTTTTTTGGGGGGAAGTGGCCCCTTCCAATTTCATATGAACTTTTCAACTCAAGAACGATTAAAGATAGAGCAATTCTGCAAACACCAATCGATTCAGAATGATCAATTTTGTATCTTCTGAAGATTTGAAATTGAAATATCAACAGGCAAAAAAGTTTGAATGAACACATCAAATTTTCGAAAATTTTCAACACGAAACTGCAGAGGTTCCGTGAAAAGTCTGTGAAATCTCCAATTGCCTCGAAATTGACTTAAAATTCTGCGTGCATATTTAAAAAAGATTGAATTTTGCATATATCGGTAGAAAAAATTTATACATTTTTTTTGGGGGCAAGTGGCCCCTCCCAAGTCCATATGAACTTTTCAACTAAAGAACGATTAAAGATAGAGCAATTCTACAAACACCTATCGATTCAGAATGATCAATTTTGTATCTTCTGAAGATTTGAAATTGAAATATCAACAGGCAAAAATGTTTGAATGAACACGGCAAATTTTCGAAAATTTTGATCTCGAAACTGCATATTCATTGAAGAGTGAGTTTTGGAAATATGAGTAGAAAAAAAATTATTAAAAATGTTTTGGGGGAAATGGCCCCTCTCAACTTCATATGAACTTTTCAACTCGAGAACGGTTGAAGATAATGCAATTATACAAACACCAATCGATTCAGAATGATCAAATTAGTATATTCTGAGAATTTGAAATAGAAATATCAACAGACAAAAATGTTTGAATGAACACGGCAAATTTTCGAAAAGTTTGAATTCAAAACTGCAGAGGTTCCGTAAAAAGCCTAAAAAATTTCTAGTTGACTCGGGATCGACTTTGAATTTCGGAATTATTAAAGAACTTTGACGGGAATTTGTCACTCTCAACTCTAGATGAACTTTTTAACTTGCGAGCGGTTAAAAATTGAGCAATTCTAAACTGACTACAAATATAGCGCAGAACTGGGTGACATTGCAATTATATTTGATAATACATTAATGTGATAAAATAAAATTCAGAACGAAATAAGACACACAAATTGTGCAATCGGTTTTGAACCAAATTTTCAGTTAAGGTGAGTAATTTACCACAAGACAAAAAAAGGAAAAATGATTAATTTATATAAAAATCACGATCACAAACTTCAGAACCGTCTGCGTATGGGGTTAGGAATCTTTATGAGCTTATACGGGATGCGGAAACATTACTTTATTCTTATTAGTCCGTTTTAGATCGTAGTAAATTTTGTGTGATAATTCCGCAGTTATCTTCAAGCCTCGTCAAAAATACAATTGCAATTGATTTATCGATTGACAGAAACCATTTGAATTCTAATAATTAATTGAGTAAAGTTACGCAACCGTTCATATCACTTTTTCATTCTGTACAATATCTGTTTTTGATTGTGATAATACCGCTAATTAGGTAGTATAGGCAACCCGCAATTATCGTCACTCAACATTCAAGTTTTATATTCAATGAGTCAACTCTGGTATCAAATTATATGTTATGAATTTAAGAGATAAGTTCGTTTCGAGAACTGTTTGCTGTTTCGTAATCGAGTTGTGAAGCATCTGCGTACTAAATCATACATCGAGTCAATCAAGTGGTTATCGCAAATTTTATACCGAAACTTGTCAATAATATCATCCTATCTCTGATCAAGACAGGATCGTCAGTAACAAAATTCACTTGTTTGTTTGGTTTTGTGGCAGGTAGCGTGTGGCTACTGCTGTACCACGTGTTTTCTTATAAAAATAATTGAACGCGTAAAGTCAAGGATTTTCAGTTCAGTAAGAGAAATAATAATCGCATACCTCCGCACAGTGCTTTCAATGTAAATTAATTTGTTCGACAATAATTCATCGAGTTCCGCGCGATTGTTTTTCGTGAGACGTCAGTGGCTGTTTATTTATTGCTTGACTGCTGTTTTGTGTCGAGCGGATGCTTCAGTTGGGTTATGAAAAACAAAGTACCTACTCCAAAATGGTAAGTTCTACTTTTGTGTACTCGGATTGGGAACTGTCAAAAGTTCGCTAGTTGCCCTACAGTCTGTTAGTTCACTTACGTAGCCCGGGCGGAAATTAACTCGGGTTTTTCCAACAAGTACTGTTCTTCTAATAGGTTATATTACGTCATTCTCATATTTAATCGCAGATGTTAACTTTACCTTCGTAGTTGTGTAATTGGGATGGTTAGCACAATCACTCGTAATTAGCGGGCTTTTACTTGCCCGGAGGCACTAGAAACTTTCCAAATTGCGTTTTTTGTCGCTCCTGCCTGGATGCTGATTTCTGTATCGGAGATTCGCGCGGTTCGGACTCTGGGCGATAGATGGCGGTGCATGTACCATTCTTGATTTAAAGGAATGGTCACTAACTTCACAATATTCTCGCTGATTTGATGTGGGCAACAAATTTTTGGGCATGGAAAATACTACTGCGACAAGTTTTTTGAAAGTTTTTATACAACAGATATCCGAAAAGCTTGTTTCAGTTGTTGTTGTTCGCATATCCTGTTTATTGGAAGTTTTTAGTGCATTTTTCAAACCAAAATCGCTGGACCAAGCGACCAAGAATGAAATAAATAATAATGATATTTCTTCCGAATACTGTCTATTAACTGGTTGTCAAATGCTCTGGAAGTTTTCGATTTCCCATTGGAATAAACTGAATTATGAAAACTTGGCACATCGCATAAGTCAACATAAACAATCGATTGGACATATCGCCAGTGGCGTAGCACGATCATTTAGCCGTGAAGAAGCTGTTCTGACTCGAATATCAGCTCAATATTAAGAAAAAATCAGATCATTGAACGAAATTCACCGAAATATGGAGTTGGACCCTTGATAAAATGATTTTTGCCAAGTATATGAAATATCCTTTTTTCGGAACTGATAGCTCGAGCATCAACAAAGTCAAAGCAAACATCAGCATTTGGAAGATAGGTATTATCTTTTCTGTTAGAAATGTTGATAACATTGTGAATGCTCTAAGATAAAATCCATTCAATGGATATCTTTTTACTTTGTTTACATTACAGCACTGTGTAATCTCAGTTGCCGCTACTTCAAATACTTTCCATTCTACTATTATGCTGGTATTCAATTGGTTTGAGGGTGATTTAATTTTCATGAATGCGCAAGGTCGTCGCCGAAATTTTTATGAACATTTTACTACGGTAGTATTTTTATTGGATTATGTATGGAACTTTAAAAAAAAAATTGTAACTTTCTAAAAAAACTGGACCATTCTTAGGAAATCGTCACACAAGTTCATCTTCCACCCAGTGTAAATCTAAGCTCATTAACATCGATATTCTCACCCCAACCGCTTCAACGCCCTTTTTAAAACAATACAGTAAAACGCGTAGGAATTCTGAAAAATTTCCAACGGTTTCGCATATGGAAAATCAGTCGTAAAACTTTCGATTGGAGGCCTTTCCATATCGAAAAATGTTGCGGAAACCCTCGAAATTAAAATCGGAAAAATCCTTAAAAATGGTGAAATATATATGACCATCAAATAATTCAGTTTGAAAAAGTATGCCCCCCCTTGAAGGCTAGATGGAGAACGCATAAGAGTTCGGAAAATTTTCCAATTTTGGACATGGACCATTTTAATGAAAAAAGTGTCGGTTGGGGTGAATGGACTCCCTCTCTTCGAAAAAATGTTGCAGAAACTCGAAACATTACAATCAGAAAAATCCTTAAAAATAGTGAAAAATGTGTAACAATCGAATGATTAAGTAGTTAAAAAAAATGCTGACTCCCTGCCTCACTCCCCTCGAAGTCTAGATAGAGAACGCGTAGGAGTTCGTAAAAATTTCGGTTAGAGGGCTCGAAGCTCCCCCTTTTCTTATCGAACATACCGCGATAACTTGCGGAATTAAAATCGGAAAAAATCTTGAAAATAATGAAAATTATTCGGCCATCGATTTGTTTAGTAATTTAAAAACATTTTAACCCCCTGCCCCCCCTCGAAGGCTAGATAGAGAACGTCTATAAATTCTGAAAAATTACTCCTCATAAAACGAATAGAAGATTCAAAGCTCCCTCTCTTCTTATCGAAAAAAATTTCGATAACTTGCGAAATTGAAATCGGAAAAATGTTCAAAAATAAAGAAAAATATCCGACCATCGAATTATTTAGTTTAAAAAATTTTGACTTCCTGCCCCTCCCACTCGAAGACTGAATGGAGAACGCGTTAGATATTGTAAAAATTTCGGTCAGAGGGCTCGAAGCTCCCCCTCTTCTTATCGAAAAAAATTGCGATGACTTGCGGAATTGAAATCGGAAAAATTCTTGAAAATGATGAAAATTATTTCCATCGATTCGTTTAATAATTTAAAAACATTTTAACTCCCTGCCACCCCTCTCGAAGGCTAGATAGAGAACGTCTAGAAATTCTGGAAATTTTTCAACATTTCACATATGAAAAATAACTACATAAAAATTTCGAATAGAAGATTTGAAGCTCCCCCTCTTTGAATCAAAAAAAGTTGCGATAACCCGCGAAATTTAAATCGGAAAAATTCTCAAAAATAAAGAAAAATATCCGACCATCGAATTATTTAGTTACAAAAATTTTGACTTCCTGCCCCTTCCCCCCTCGAAGGCTGGATAGAGAACGTCTAGAAATTCAAAACATTTTCCGACGGATTTGGACATGGACAATTACGACGAACAAGTTGTCGGTTAGAGCTCGAGAAAATTTCGAAAACTTCCAAAACAAATATCAGAAAATTCCTTAAAAATAGTGAAAAATATCTGACCATCGAATAATTTATTTACAAAAAAATTAACCCTTTCCTCGAAGGCTAGTAGAGAACGCGTAAGAAATCGGGAAAAATGTTCAACGGTATTGGACATGGAAAACTACGGCAAAAAAATTTTTGGTCGGTAAGCCTCAGACCCCCTTCATTCACGGAGAAAATTCGCGTTATTAAAACCGGAAAAATAGTGAAAATTATCGGAATTTCGAATAATAAAAAAAAAATATGCACCACCCTGTCACCCTTGAAGCTAGATTAGGAATGAATAAAAATTAAAAAAAAAATCGGTCCATTTCAGACCTGGGATAATGAGACAAAAAAAATCGGCCAGGGGCTTAGATCCTCCTACTACAAAAATTTTGCGGGAACTTACGAAAATAAAAACAAAAAAATCTGTAAAATTTATGAAAAACATTGAATCGTCGGTATAATTTCCGTTACAGTAAGGTGGAGTACGTTCCGAGGAACTAGGCACATAGCGCACGTATTAGTACAGATAGTTGACAAATTCTAGCACTACAAAGTAGACAATTAAAAGTTTATACTTTTTTCTCTGGGTATAAATAGCTGTGGATGGACAACTTTACGCCCGTGCGAATAGTTCGTAATCGTGTTCCTCTAATCCTGAATTTACAAAATCAACTTAACTGAAATTACGAATTAACACTCAGAAATCAACAACTATATAAATTGACGAGGCGTTTGCATCAACTGAGAAAATAAGAATGATATTATGTGAGTAAGGTCAGAACTATAAGAAGAGCTATCGTGGTCAAGAGTTTATGAATCTACCATCAGATAATTTTGAGATAAAAAAATTGAGATCGAATGAATCACCTCTAATAAGTCACCGACGGTTCTTCGACGTTCCAGTTTAATAACCGAAAGAGAAACAAAAGCGTCCGAGATACACGAGTTTGATAGTACATTTACATGAAATAATGATCGATATCAATGACATATCAATACCTCGATTCGATATCCGAACTGACGTGACAGTAGGTAATATTAATCGTCCGACCGCAGTCTCTCGTGTACCATAAAGGTGGTCCTCGGATTTACAAGGGATCCAAGGCACCGAAGTGTCCTTACATCATTTGTCATTAGAACGTTTTGACCACCCCTCAATACGAAAAAGTCATTTGTCAAATATCAATTGTTTTCCTATTCCATAATCACCTGACCACCAGTCGTACTATTTCAACCCTTCACCTACGCTTTTACCTGCTTTTCTTTTTCGACACAGGTATTTTCGGTACTTTGTCCGGGAAAGAGAAAGGTGCATTTCTCATGTTGCTTCGGTGGGTGCTTGCGGTTTAACGGGATGATTGAATTCGGGGATGATTAGGGTGGAGTAATGGCCTTTATACGGGCGCACTCATTTCGTACCACGGATTATCAAAGAAATCTGTAATTTTCCAGATTGATATACACCCTCTAACTGAACTGCACCACAGTCATTTTGGAGATCTCAAATCTAGTACATGAAAATGAATTTTGTGAGAATTTTTTTAGTTCTAACTAAAACGAGCTAACTTTACGCAGCCACATGGGCGCAAAACACGCCAAACGAACTTACGTTACGTAGGCGCTTAGGCGCGATAAAATTGAACAAATACGTTTTATGAATACACATTTTATGAGGAACAGTTTTTCAGTCTGTTTTAACCAAACAGAACTAACCTTTCGTAGAAGCTTGGGCGCGACGAAATTAACCACATACATTTCATGAGGAGTGATCTTTTAGCCTGTTCTAACCAAAACGAGCTAACTTTACGCAGGCATTTGGGCGCAAAACACACGCAAAACGAACTTACCTTACGTAGACGCTTGGGCGCGAGGAAATTAAGAAATACATATTATGAGGAATAGTTTTTCAGTCTGTTTCAACCAAACCGAACTAATTTTTCGTAGAAACTTGGGTGCGACGAAATTAACCACATACATTTCATGAGGAGTGATCTTTTAGCCTATTCTTACCAAAACGAGCTAACTTTACGCAGGCACTTGGGCGCAAAACACACGCAAAACGAACTTACCTTACGTAGACGCTTGGGCGTGAGAAAATTAAACAAATACATTTTATGAGGAATAGTTTTTCAGTCTGTTTTAACCAAACCGAACTAACCTTTCGTAGAAGCTTGGGTGCGACGAAATTACCCACATACATTTCATGGGGAGTGATCTTTCAGCGTGTTCTAACCAAAACAAGGTAACTTTACGCAGACACTTGGGCGCAAAACTCACGCAAAACGAACTTACTTTAGGTAGACGCTTGGGCGCGATGAAATTAAGAAATACGTTTTATGAGGAATAGTTTTTCAGTCTGTTTTAACCAAACCGAACTTCGTAGAAGCTTGGGTGCGACGAAATTAACCACATACATTTCATGAGGAGTGATCTTTCAGCGTGTTCCAACCAAAACGAGCCAACTTTACGTAGACGCTTGGGCGCGATGAAATTGAACAAATACGTTTTATGAGGAATAGTTTTTCAGTCAGTTTTAACCAAACCGAACTAACCTTTCGTAGAAGCTTGGGCGCGACGAACTTAACCACATACATTTCATGAGGAGTGATCTTTTAGCCTGTTCTAACCAAAACGAGCTAACTTTACGCAGGCATTTGGGCGCAAAACACACGCAAAACGAACTTACCTTACGTAGACGCTTGGGCGCGAGGAAATTAAGAAATAAATTTTATGAGGAATAGTTTTTCAGTCTGTTTCAACCAAACCGAACTAATTTTTCGTAGAAACTTGGGTGCGACGAAATTAACCACATACATTTCATGAGGAGTGATCTTTTAGCCTATTCTTACCAAAACGAGCTAACTTTACGCAGGCACTTGGGCGCAAAACACACGCAAAACGAACTTACCTTACGTAGACGCTTGGGCGTGAGAAAATTAAACAAATACATTTCATGAGGAATAGTTTTTCAGTCTGTTTTAACCAAACCGAACTAACCTTTCGTAGAAGCTTGGGTGCGACGAAATTACCCACATACATTTCATGGGGAGTGATCTTTCAGCGTGTTCTAACCAAAACAAGGTAACTTTACGCAGACACTTGGGCGCAAAACTCACGCAAAACGAACTTACTTTAGGTAGACGCTTGGGCGCGATGAAATTAAGAAATACGTTTTATGAGGAATAGTTTTTCAGTCTGTTTTAACCAAACCGAACTTCGTAGAAGCTTGGGTGCGACGAAATTAACCACATACATTTCATGAGGAGTGATCTTTCAGCGTGTTCCAACCAAAACGAGCCAACTTTACGTAGACGCTTGGGCGCGATGAAATTGAACAAATACGTTTTATGAGGAATAGTTTTTCAGTCAGTTTTAACCAAACCGAACCAACCTTTCGTAGAAGCTTGGATGCGACGATATTAACCACATACATTTCATGAAGAGTGATCTTTTAGCCTGTTCCATTCAAAACGAGCCAACTTTACGCAGACACTTGGGCGCGATGAAATTGAACAAATACGTTTTATGAGGAATAGTTTTTCAGTCAGTTTTAACCAAACCGAACTAACCTTTCGTAGAAGCTTGGATGCGACGATATTAACCACATACATTTCATGAGGAGTGATCTTTTGCCTGTTCCATTCAAAACGAGCCAACTTTACGCAGACACTTGGGCGCGATGAAATTGAACAAATACGTTTTATGAGGAATAGTTTTTCAGTCAGTTTTAACCAAACCGAACTAACCTTTCGTAGAAGCTTGGATGCGACGATATTAACCACATACATTTCATGAGGAGTGATCTTTTAGCCTGTTCCATTCAAAACGAGCCAACTTTACGCAGACACTTGGGCGCTATGAAATTGAACAAATACGTTTTATGAGGAATAGTTTTTCAGTCAGTTTTAACCAAACCGAACTAACCTTTCGTAGAAGCTTGGGCGCGACGAAATTAACCACATACATTTCATGAGGAGTGATCTTTTAGCCTGTTCTAACCAAAACGAGCTAACTTTACGCAGGCATTTGGGCGCAAAACACACGCAAAACGAACTTACCTTACGTAGACGCTTGGGCGCGAGGAAATTAAGAAATAAATTTTATGAGGAATAGTTTTTCAGTCTGTTTCAACCAAACCGAACTAATTTTTCGTAGAAACTTGGGTGCGACGAAATTAACCACATACATTTCATGAGGAGTGATCTTTTAGCCTATTCCATTCAAAACGAGCCAACTTTACGCAGACACTTGGGCGCGATGAAATTGAACAAATACGTTTTATGAGGAATAGTTTTTCAGTCAGTTTTAACCAAACCGAACTAACCTTTCGTAGAAGCTTGGATGCGACGATATTAACCACATACATTTCATGAGGAGTGATCTTTTAGCCTGTTCCATTCAAAACGAGCCAACTTTACGCAGACACTTGGGCGCGATGAAATTGAACAAATACGTTTTATGAGGAATAGTTTTTCAGTCAGTTTTAACCAAACCGAACTAACCTTTCGTAGAAGCTTGGATGCGACGATATTAACCACATACATTTCATGAGGAGTGATCTTTTAGCCTGTTCCATTCAAAACGAGCCAACTTTACGCAGACACTTGGGCGCGATGAAATTGAACAAATACGTTTTATGAGGAATAGTTTTTCAGTCAGTTTTAACCAAACCGAACTAACCTTTCGTAGAAGCTTGGATGCGACGATATTAACCACATACATTTCATGAGGAGTGATCTTTTAGCCTGTTCCATTCAAAACGAGCCAACTTTACGCAGACACTTGGGCGCGATGAAATTGAACAAATACGTTTTATGAGGAATAGTTTTTCAGTCAGTTTTAACCAAACCGAACTAACCTTTCGTAGAAGCTTGGGCGCGACGATATTAACCACATACATTTCATGAGGAGTGATCTTTTAGCCTGTTCTAACCAAAACGAGCTAACTTTACGCAGGCATTTGGGCGCAAAACACACGCAAAACGAACTTACCTTACGTAGACGCTTGGGCGCGAGGAAATTAAGAAATAAATTTTATGAGGAATAGTTTTTCAGTCTGTTTCAACCAAACCGAACTAATTTTTCGTAGAAACTTGGGTGCGACGAAATTAACCACATACATTTCATGAGGAGTGATCTTTTAGCCTATTCTTACCAAAACGAGCTAACTTTACGCAGGCACTTGGGCGCAAAACACACGCAAAACGAACTTACCTTACGTAGACGCTTGGGCGTGAGAAAATTAAACAAATACATTTCATGAGGAATAGTTTTTCAGTCTGTTTTAACCAAACCGAACTAACCTTTCGTAGAAGCTTGGGTGCGACGAAATTACCCACATACATTTCATGGGGAGTGATCTTTCAGCGTGTTCTAACCAAAACAAGGTAACTTTACGCAGACACTTGGGCGCAAAACTCACGCAAAACGAACTTACTTTAGGTAGACGCTTGGGCGCGATGAAATTAAGAAATACGTTTTATGAGGAATAGTTTTTCAGTCTGTTTTAACCAATCCGAACTTCGTAGAAGCTTGGGTGCGACGAAATTAACCACATACATTTCATGAGGAGTGATCTTTCAGCGTGTTCCAACCAAAACGAGCCAACTTTACGTAGACGCTTGGGCGCGATGAAATTGAACAAATACGTTTTATGAGGAATAGTTTTTCAGTCAGTTTTAACCAAACCGAACTAACCTTTCGTAGAAGCTTGGATGCGACGATATTAACCACATACATTTCATGAGGAGTGATCTTTTAGCCTGTTCCATTCAAAACGAGCCAACTTTACGCAGACACTTGGGCGCGATGAAATTGAACAAATACGTTTTATGAGGAATAGTTTTTCAGTCAGTTTTAACCAAACCGAACTAACCTTTCGTAGAAGCTTGGATGCGACGATATTAACCACATACATTTCATGAGGAGTGATCTTTTAGCCTGTTCCATTCAAAACGAGCCAACTTTACGCAGACACTTGGGCGCGATGAAATTGAACAAATACGTTTTATGAGGAATAGTTTTTCAGTCAGTTTTAACCAAACCGAACTAACCTTTCGTAGAAGCTTGGATGCGACGAAATTAACCACATACATTTCATGAGGAGTGATCTTTCAGCGTGTTCCAACCAAAACGAGCCAACTTTACGTAGACGCTTGGGCGCGATGAAATTGAACAAATACGTTTTATGAGGAATAGTTTTTCAGTCAGTTTTAACCAAACCGAACTAACCTTTCGTAGAAGCTTGGATGCGACGATATTAACCACATACATTTCATGAGGAGTGATCTTTTAGCCTGTTCCATTCAAAACGAGCCAACTTTACGCAGACACTTGGGCGCGATGAAATTGAACAAATACGTTTTATGAGGAATAGTTTTTCAGTCAGTTTTAACCAAACCGAACTAACCTTTCGTAGAAGCTTGGATGCGACGATATTAACCACATACATTTCATGAGGAGTGATCTTTTAGCCTGTTCCATTCAAAACGAGCCAACTTTACGCAGACACTTGGGCGCGATGAAATTGAACAAATACGTTTTATGAGGAATAGTTTTTCAGTCAGTTTTAACCAAACCGAACTAACCTTTCGTAGAAGCTTGGATGCGACGATATTAACCACATACATTTCATGAGGAGTGATCTTTTAGCCTGTTCCATTCAAAACGAGCCAACTTTACGCAGACACTTGGGCGCGATGAAATTGAACAAATACGTTTTATGAGGAATAGTTTTTCAGTCAGTTTTAACCAAACCGAACTAACCTTTCGTAGAAGCTTGGATGCGACGATATTAACCACATACATTTCATGAGGAGTGATCTTTTAGCCTGTTCCATTCAAAACGAGCCAACTTTACGCAGACACTTGGGCGCGATGAAATTGAACAAATACGTTTTATGAGGAATAGTTTTTCAGTCAGTTTTAACCAAACCGAACTAACCTTTCGTAGAAGCTTGGATGCGACGATATTAACCACATACATTTCATGAGGAGTGATCTTTTAGCCTGTTCTAACCAAAACGAGCTAACTTTACGCAGGCATTTGGGCGCAAAACACACGCAAAACGAACTTACCTTACGTAGACGCTTGGGCGCGAGGAAATTAAGAAATAAATTTTATGAGGAATAGTTTTTCAGTCTGTTTCAACCAAACCGAACTAATTTTTCGTAGAAACTTGGGTGCGACGAAATTAACCACATACATTTCATGAGGAGTGATCTTTTAGCCTATTCTTACCAAAACGAGCTAACTTTACGCAGGCACTTGGGCGCAAAACACACGCAAAACGAACTTACCTTACGTAGACGCTTGGGCGTGAGAAAATTAAACAAATACATTTCATGAGGAATAGTTTTTCAGTCTGTTTTAACCAAACCGAACTAACCTTTCGTAGAAGCTTGGGTGCGACGAAATTACCCACATACATTTCATGGGGAGTGATCTTTCAGCGTGTTCTAACCAAAACAAGGTAACTTTACGCAGACACTTGGGCGCAAAACTCACGCAAAACGAACTTACTTTAGGTAGACGCTTGGGCGCGATGAAATTAAGAAATACGTTTTATGAGGAATAGTTTTTCAGTCTGTTTTAACCAAACCGAACTTCGTAGAAGCTTGGGTGCGACGAAATTAACCACATACATTTCATGAGGAGTGATCTTTCAGCGTGTTCCAACCAAAACGAGCCAACTTTACGTAGACGCTTGGGCGCGATGAAATTGAACAAATACGTTTTATGAGGAATAGTTTTTCAGTCAGTTTTAACCAAACCGAACTAACCTTTCGTAGAAGCTTGGATGCGACGATATTAACCACATACATTTCATGAGGAGTGATCTTTTAGCCTGTTCCATTCCAAACGAGCCAACTTTACGCAGACACTTGGGCGCGATGAAATTGAACAAATACGTTTTATGAGGAATAGTTTTTCAGTCAGTTTTAACCAAACCGAACTAACCTTTCGTAGAAGCTTGGATGCGACGATATTAACCACATACATTTCATGAGGAGTGATCTTTTAGCCTGTTCCATTCAAAACGAGCCAACTTTACGCAGACACTTGGGCGCGATGAAATTGAACAAATACGTTTTATGAGGAATAGTTTTTCAGTCAGTTTTAACCAAACCGAACTAACCTTTCGTAGAAGCTTGGATGCGACGATATTAACCACATACATTTCATGAGGAGTGATCTTTTAGCCTGTTCTAACCAAAACGAGCTAACTTTACGCAGGCATTTGGGCGCAAAACACACGCAAAACGAACTTACCTTACGTAGACGCTTGGGCGCGAGGAAATTAAGAAATAAATTTTATGAGGAATAGTTTTTCAGTCTGTTTCAACCAAACCGAACTAATTTTTCGTAGAAACTTGGGTGCGACGAAATTAACCACATACATTTCATGAGGAGTGATCTTTTAGCCTATTCTTACCAAAACGAGCTAACTTTACGCAGGCACTTGGGCGCAAAACACACGCAAAACGAACTTACCTTACGTAGACGCTTGGGCGTGAGAAAATTAAACAAATACATTTCATGAGGAATAGTTTTTCAGTCTGTTTTAACCAAACCGAACTAACCTTTCGTAGAAGCTTGGGTGCGACGAAATTACCCACATACATTTCATGGGGAGTGATCTTTCAGCGTGTTCTAACCAAAACAAGGTAACTTTACGCAGACACTTGGGCGCAAAACTCACGCAAAACGAACTTACTTTAGGTAGACGCTTGGGCGCGATGAAATTAAGAAATACGTTTTATGAGGAATAGTTTTTCAGTCTGTTTTAACCAAACCGAACTTCGTAGAAGCTTGGGTGCGACGAAATTAACCACATACATTTCATGAGGAGTGATCTTTCAGCGTGTTCCAACCAAAACGAGCCAACTTTACGTAGACGCTTGGGCGCGATGAAATTGAACAAATACGTTTTATGAGGAATAGTTTTTCAGTCAGTTTTAACCAAACCGAACTAACCTTTCGTAGAAGCTTGGATGCGACGATATTAACCACATACATTTCATGAGGAGTGATCTTTTAGCCTGTTCCATTCAAAACGAGCCAACTTTACGCAGACACTTGGGCGCGATGAAATTGAACAAATACGTTTTATGAGGAATAGTTTTTCAGTCAGTTTTAACCAAACCGAACTAACCTTTCGTAGAAGCTTGGATGCGACGATATTAACCACATACATTTCATGAGGAGTGATATTTTAGCCTGTTCCATTCAAAACGAGCCAACTTTACGCAGACACTTGGGCGCGATGAAATTGAACAAATACGTTTTATGAGGAATAGTTTTTCAGTCAGTTTTAACCAAACCGAACTAACCTTTCGTAGAAGCTTGGATGCGACGATATTAACCACATACATTTCATGAGGAGTGATCTTTTAGCCTGTTCCATTCAAAACGAGCCAACTTTACGCAGACACTTGGGCGCGATGAAATTGAACAAATACGTTTTATGAGGAATAGTTTTTCAGTCAGTTTTAACCAAACCGAACTAACCTTTCGTAGAAGCTTGGATGCGACGATATTAACCACATACATTTCATGAGGAGTGATCTTTTAGCCTGTTCCATTCAAAACGAGCCAACTTTACGCAGACACTTGGGCGCGATGAAATTGAACAAATACGTTTTATGAGGAATAGTTTTTCAGTCAGTTTCAACCAAACCGAACTAACCTTTCGTAGAAGCTTGGATGCGACGATATTAACCACATACATTTCATGAGGAGTGATCTTTTAGACTGTTCCATTCAAAACGAGCCAACTTTACGCAGACACTTGGGCGCAAAACGAACTTACTTTATTTATACACTTGGTGCGACGAAATTAACCACATACATTTCATAAGGAGTGATCCTTCAGCCTGTTCTAATCAAAACGAACTAACTTCACGCGAAGACTTGGGCGCAAAACACACGTAAAACGAACTAACCTCACGTAGGCGTTTGGCCGCGAGGAAATTAAATAGATACATTTCATGAGGAATAGTTTTTTAGTATGCTCTAACCAAGACGAACTAAACTTAGACGCTTGGGCGCGAGGAAATTTAACAGATACATTTAATGAGAATTAGTTTTTAGTCTGAAAAATCAGGTTTATCCAATTTCTGTCTCAAAATGATGTAGTCATACTCAGAATCGTTCCTAGGATGCAAAAAGTAAAAATATACCGGTTGTCCCAGTTGAAATTCTTAAGTTGGTCTCGTTTCCGAAGGTAGCTATTTAATATTCAAAAAGTTTTCAATGTTCTAATCTTATGCCCTTGTCAAGTTTGAATCGCATTGTGTCTGGACACCGTGCCTTGTGTTAATAATACATCAACACCCGGTATATGGTATGGAACGAACGAAAATTCATTGTTCCTATTATTTTGGAACGCTCTGTAGCCCATCCGGTCGAAAAGCTGCATTCTGCTGGGCGGGTGAAATTTTTTTTCATCCAAAATAATTAATTAAAATGGACGCGAGGCAGAACAATGGAAACAAAGAGGGCAGGTGAGTGGTCGTGGTCAGAGTCGAATTCTGGGCATTGGAGGTCACTATTCAGTACACGCAGACAGCAAGACATCAAGCATGACTGTTAGAAAAAAGAACCCGCCGACCGCCGACATAATCAACGCTGACCAATCAGAGAGAGCTTTTCAACAAGCCGATCACAACAGCGCTATAGCAGTCTGACTGGTATAATATATTGATGTTTCATAGTGCGGTCATTTTAGGCAGGCCACATCGAAATTTTCGGTTCGGATTTCAAGCGACGAATGAAATGTCGAGTAGTGTAAAATTGAAAAATTCAAATTAAAAAATCAAAATGACAGTCGCGTTTTCAGAATATTCAAACATCTTATGTTTCATCATACAATCCGATACATAATTAAATTCTCAAAGACGAAGCTCACATGATTTTTCTTCCAAAAGTAGAAAATCAGCGACCAAAAACCCAATTTTGGTAATTATACGAATGACAATATTTATTTAATAACAGCAAAATAAGACAGTAACAAAAAACTATGCTAGGAATCGCACGTTAAAAGGTAAGACCTCGTTAATCCTTGGCTCGCTCAAGTTTCGACTTTTGAGGGCTGTCGTTCATAGGGGGACGACAGCTGATTAACGGAAAAAACAATTTTAAAACAATTTTGAAACAATTTTTTTATCGCGCTTGGATTCTCTTGTCTCTCTTCTCTCTCATTTCTCTCCTATCTCTTTCCTCCCTCTCTTATCTCTTTTCTTCCTCTCCTCTCTTATCTCTTTTCTTCCTCTCCTCTCTCTCCTCTCTCTCTCCTCTCTCCCTCCTCTCTCCTCTCTCTCTCCTCTCTCTCCTCTCTCTCCTCTCTCTCCTCTCTCTCCTCTCTCTCCTCTCTCTCCTCTCTCTCCTCTCTCTCCTCTCTCTCCTCTCTCTCCTCTCTCTCCTCTCTCTCCTCTCTCTCCTCTCTCTCCTCTCTCTCCTCTCTCTCCTCTCTCTCCTCTCTCTCCTCTCTCTCCTCTCTCTCCTCTCTCTCCTATCTCTCCTCTCTCTCCTCTCTCTCCTCTCTCTCCTCTCTCTCCTATCTCTCCTCTCTCTCCTCTCTCTCCTCTCTCTCCTCTCTCTCCTCTCTCTCCTCTCTTTCCTCTCTCTCCTCTCTCTCCTCTCTCTCCTCTCTCTCCTCTCTCTCCTCTCTCTCCTCTCTCTCCTCTCTCTCCTCTCTCTCCTCTCTCTCCTCTCTCTCCTCTCTCTTCTCTCTCTTCTCTCTCTCCTCTCTCTCCTCTCTCTCCTCTCTCTCCTCTCTCTCTCCTCTCTCTCCTCTCGCTCTTCTCGCTTATCTCGCTCCTCTCTCTCCTCTCTCTCTTCTCTCTCTCTTCTCTCTCCTCTCTCTCCTCTCTCTCCTCTCTCTCCTCTCTCTCCTCTCTCTCCTCTCTCTCCTCTCTCTCCTCTCTCTCCTCTCTCTCCTCTCTCTCCTCTCTCTCCTCTCTCTCCTCTCTCTCCTCTCTCTCCTCTCCTCTCTCATCTGTCTCCTCTCTCTCCTCTCACCCCTCTCATCTCTCCCCTCTTCTCTCTCCCCTCTCCTCTTTCTCCTCTCTCTCCTCTCTCCGCTTTCTCCTCTCTCTCTCCTCTCTCTCTCCTCTCTCTCTCCCCTCTCTCTCCTTTTTTTTTTGTATTTGTGTCGTCGCTGTACGCCACTTCGAACAATTATTGGTTGGAATTTGCTACCAACATTGACTGGGCTGTATGAATATTTGAAGCATTCGGCACTCTCAGCGTTGGAATGGTTGATTTAATATGTATTCTCCATCAAGAAAAGGCGAATAGTCGGCGCCCCGTTTTGCCATTCGCCATGATATTTTTTATACACAATATTCGATATTTTCATGCGGACCGACTCCTACAATCCACGTTGAACGAAACAATTCGATTAACGTAATGGTTGCGATAGAAAAAATATTCCAGTGTCAGAATTTTGGTATGGCATATCAGAATCAGCTAATAGAGGCTTGGAATACGATTTATTTTACTATTTGTTTGAGCTAATTTCGCTTTCTTATCTTGGGGTTATCTATTCTGAGATACTTCGCCAGAATTTCAACTTAGTGTGCCAGAATTAGATAATTCTAAGATACAAAGTGGGAATTAACCAATCCTCACGATATCTTGATTTCATATGTCAATATTGGCTAATTTCGAGAAAAAATCTATAAAATAATTATGATGATTTAAAATGAATTACCTCCCACCCGGGATTTCGGGGGTGTTTCAGATTTGGGTCACCTTTGAGGAAACCCTTGACCTTTAATCTTCATCTTGAGTCATTTCTGATCTTCATATCTCTTCATCTAAAGTTTCAGCTTCAAAATGAGGCTGAGATTTTGAAAATCGGTTGACGAGGAAAAAATACTTTACTAAAATGTCTCAAGGTAATGAGATTATCTACATGTCTGTGTCGTCAAATTTGAAAAAAAGCTTTTTTTTCAATTGGGATCCTTTTGAAAATTTCGAAATTTTGCACAGTTTCAGGTAACACCCTGTAGCGATTTTATGATCAACCTTAGGTTCTGAAGAAGTACGAGATTATAGCTGAAGGACTTGACTAGTGAATAGTGTGGACATGCAGAATTCAAATTGTTCATAGCTGGAAAAATTATTCAAATTTTAACAGGGAAAAAATTTTGGGGTGTGACCAAATGAGTGTTGAGTAGTTTTAAGTGGTCTTCGATGTCCTTCCCATTCCCATTTTTTTCCTGTCAGGCGTTCCAGTACTCGCTAAATTTGCTGATTTCAGTTTGGATTACTTTTCAAAATCCGTTTAATTCTATAAATCACCTAATATAATGTAAGTTCATTAGTTCAATAATCATCACCTGATAATGGTGTAAAAACCGACAACATTCGTGACTTATGCTTCGTGGGAAAAGACAGGATTTTGACACATTTGTTTCATTAAAATTAAGTCATTAAGGAATTGATAAAAGTAAAAGGTTTTTCTTCAGAGAGTCACTAAATATGAGGATATTTGCCGCAATAAGTTACTGATTTGTCTTGAAAAAATCAATGAACGTTTGTCAGTAACTCATTGTATTCTGGATTTGAAAGTAATATTAATAAAAATACAACCATAGACGCAATGAATTGAATAGAGATGTAATCATCGATCAGACTCTCCCCGAATAGTTTGCACCATCGAAATAATAGCCGAAATCTTTCACGACCACTCGGCCCCCCTGCCAAAAATGAGTAATGTATATTTTAAAAATTCACCGTGTAGGATTTGAAGCCGTCCTCGTTTTGTTATCTGTACATAATATGCATCTATGCATCGGGTGTGCGGTGACAGATGATAAATGATACTTCTTAATAGTTATCCCGTTCTTTCCGAATTGTTAGATCGACCGTCGTCATTGGGTAAAAGCTCGAGCCGAAGCGGCTTTTGCCGCGCCACACCGCCTTCTCCCCAACTTCAATCAAGCAAATCCGAGAAGGCCGACGTTCGTCGCAGTCATTTATTTCACTTCTCGATGCTCGTTCGTATTCCATGCCCGACCCGTATCATTTTCATAATTAATTCATTTCCTAGTACGAGGATATTGTTGTATCGCCGAATTCCCGAACTGAATGACCATGAAATCGAATTGAAAAAGTTCATTACGATTAATATGATATTGAATTCTTGATTATTCTATTTTATTGTCGAAAAAATTGAAAACTCCGCTATAAAGATGAAAAGAACAAAAACTATTCCAAATTTTGATCACGATTTGATTTAACAAAATACAGTACATAAGAATTCCTGAATGAGTTGGTTTACAATGCCAAAATTCAATGAAAACTCGCTGAAAATGCCCTAACAGGTCAAATTCTCCAAAGCTGTGTCTGTGTCTTAATAATTTTATCAATACTGGAGTAATGCCATTTGAGTTTTTCAAATAATTCTGACGTATTTTTCACTGTTTATTTTATTATTTAAAATGGAACAATTTCTGATTCCGTGCCTGCTCACCCTGCGTTTTTCACGCACGCATGCACAGGTATGACTAGAATTACATTTGAAAGTGTTGAGTTATCGCGAGCATTTTATAAATAAAAGTGCTTAGTGCTCGATAGTAGTGCGTATGTCAGTGCTCGGCAAAACTCTATTTGGTGTATAAAAGGGATGAAATGTCAAAAATTCCACGGATGGGAGTAGAAAATAATATGGAGAAAAATGACTCCTTTCCACTCTGATGAACTTTTCAACTAGAGAACTGTTGAAGATAGAGCAATTCTGCGAACGCCAATCGATTCAGAATGATCAAAATAGTATAATCTGTGATTCGAGTACAAATATGTAAAACAAAATAATTCGAAAAATCATGAAATTATCAAACTTTGGCATTTCACTCTTGGAAAATGTAATTATTGCTCTTTTATAAGGGGGCAAAACAAGAATTTTGAACTGAGCAATGAAAATCTTTCATACGAGCGTATAAATACTTATTTATATTTGATGATAGATGATAGAAAGTAAATAAAGCAGTGATATACGATATGAATTTTTCCCAATTTTTTTGTAATGAACTGTACACGTGTAGTTAGTCGTCTTCCCTTTAGTCTATAATAAATATTGTATAATCTGCCGAATAATCTCCCCTTATCAACACTCTTGTTCAAAATTGGACTGTTTTTAGAAGGCTTAGTTGCGGTTTTTTGATGAACTGAATTGATTGTAAATAGTCAGACGAGTGTCTAGTGTCAATAGTGTAGTAGGTAATCTGCTGCTGAAATATGTGAGCGTGTTTTACTTTTCCTGATAAATTTCGACTGTCTAATATTTTTCATTTGGTTGTCCGTTATACAGTTATTTTTATAGTTTCGAAAATGAGTAGGTACGTATTGAGAATGAAACATGAAAATCCATGACAATCGCAAGGAAATTCAACAAAGTCAAGTTGCTCATTTCTTAATTTTTTCTATTTTCTTCAAAGTAAGTTTCACGCCTTTTTTATCAAACGAAAGTTATTTTCATCAAAGGCTGCAAGACGCAATGCTGTGAACAACAAACTACTTCGTTAGTTTGACGAGTTACAAGAATTTTGGGTTCACTAACTGAAAAGATTGATTACAGCTCGCGATCCCTATTTCTTGTAAAAAACCACTCTTGAACAAAACATCTAATTGTCGATAAACAATACTATTGCTGATTATGCACAATCTCACCGATACTTGTGGGAAAAACTGAAGTTGGTTTCGTTCGTTATCGTATACATTTCAATTTTTTTTTTCCACTTTTAAAAGACTGTAAAATATTAAAGGAACTATTATGTTTTTCGCTGAGTTTTATGCTGCCTAGTAAAAAATTTTATAAATTGTCAAATGTCAAAATTATTGGCACAACACATTTTTTTTAATGGTGTATGTCATTAAATATTTAAAATATTCGAATATTTTTCTCTGACAGTTTGTTGAACTATAAAAACCTTGACAATTCTTGGAAACAAAATAATAAAATTAAAATACAATTTTAGTATTTTATCATATTTACACCAAAAAATAATGGACAGAAAGGGCAAGTACGGCATTTATTGTAATCAGACAAAAAAGTATTTCTAAATATTCAATGATATACAGGGTGTACCATTTAAAAAAAAGTTAGTTGTGCCAATAATTTTGACATTTGACAATTTATAATTTTTTTTACTGGACAGCATAAAACTTAACACCATTTCTTTTTTATTCCACCTTATATCTCAAAAAATAACAACCGCTGCCCCCTACAACCCTGGAATTGTTCCTGTCAGATTTTTGTGGAAGTCTGCGATTGATACATTTCTCATTCAGGTATTTCTGGAGTGGTGGGAAACTATTTTTCAAATTATTGAAGAAACCAAAGCTTTCAAAATCCCCAGCTCAATGACTCAATGTGTTGAACAGATTTTTTTAGCCAGACTGATAACAAGATCTTTATGAACATATATTATTCCTATTATTAGTGATACTTTCTTTTATCTTATCGCTGTTTGGACTCTAATTTTAGCTGAATTGCTTGCGCCTTTTATCATTAGAAAATCGCACATGTATTCAGTGTTTGGATATATGATTATGATACTTAATTCAGATTACGTTCAGTGTTTTTACACATATCATGAGATAAACACAAGTGCTTTCTTATCTTTGAAGTCGGCAGTTTTTTCAGCTTTTCAATCGAAGGTATTACTAGTTTAATCTCTTTCTAATATCACTTATCACATGTCCTTCGGCACTATACCGGGTGGCTACGGATGTATTGCCTACGGAATATCTCAGTTATTGTATGAAGTAGGTTTGTGAAATTTGGAGCGTCGATATAATGACATAAGAGCTAGAATTTGAGCATATTGACATGTTGAACCGGTCTGACCGGAAGTAACATCAACTTTCTTATTTTAAATGCAAACCCTATTTTTTTTTCTTTTCGCTTTATTCAGCATTCAATTCCCTTTCTAATGACATATCACAAGTTGGTATCTAACCAGAAACTAGATCAGGAAAAAATTATTATTGAAATTCACCGAGTAGGCCGTGGAAGCAAAATGAAAGCCAAAAATTGAAAAGTTGGTTATGGAAACCATATGTCACTTGATAACAGTTGCTACTACTGTGATATTTTATTTTCATTCGTCGGCGTTATGAAAAGCCGCCAAAAAAAATATTGGAAAAATTGGGAAAAAAACAATACTCTGTAGGTCCATAACTTAAATAGGAACATACAACTTTTTATAACTTAAATAGGAACATACAACTTTTTCTTGCCTGTACTATTCAGCATAACCATTCCTTTCTAATTATATAATAGAAAGTAATTTTTTGAAATGAAATACCAAAAAATCCAATTATTATTATTCAAATAACAAAAAAACAGATTTATCAAAAAAAAAAAATTAAATTGATAGGATTAAAGATAAAATAAATTCAAAACAAATGTTCGAAATGCATTCCCTCAGCGTCAATACATTTATTGACTCTGGTGATATTTTCATGTAAAACGTTTCTCAACATTTGGGGCGTGATATCTTGGAAAGCTCTACGAATTTTTACTTCTAGCTCATGTAGAGTTGTAGGCTGTGTGGAATACACCCTATTTTTAAGATGCCCCCATAGAAAAAAGTCGCACGGAGTAAGATCAGGTGACCTTGATGGCCACCTGATTGGACCATGGGTTGTTATAAGTCTCTCTTGAAAGCGATTTTGAAGATAATTTCTCGCTATTCTTGAATTATGCGGAGGGGCGTCATCTTGCTGGAAGTACATTCTCTCAGTTATTTCCGCTGGTAGGTTGTTAATGAATTCCGAAATTTCATTCGTTAAAAAATTAAAGTATCTCTCTCCGGTTAGTTGGCCTTGAAAAAGAATGGGGCCAACAATATGAGTTCCAACTATTCCTGCCCAAACATTCACACCAAATCTCTCCTGGAAGCCACCTTGTCGAAACCGGTGCTCGTTTTCTATCGCCCAGTACCTGAAACAAAAGACCGTTCACACTTTTAGCACTTTACACTTCGACTATCGACAATAATCCAAATAAAGTACAGTACCTACCTTGTATTATTCCTGTTAAATAATCCAATGTTGGTAAATCTTGACTCGTCCGTAAACAAGATATAATAGTTAAATAGGTGATTCTCAGCATTTTGTCGAAGAAACCAATTACAATATTCCAGGCGCCTTTCACCGTCATTTTCATACAAATGTTGATGCAACTGATACTTGAAGGATTTAAATCGATGTTTTTTTAAAATTTTCCTAGCAGAGTCCTTACTTATAGCTAATTCGGCGCCAATCTGCCTTGAGGAAATTGTGCTATCATATTGTCTAAAGCTAATACATTAATTTCAGTTTCCTCATTAGTAACAAATGCTTCTTGGTCTTCGTGAACATCAGGCTCAGTTCTTAATTTTTCTTCAAGCCGCTGGAAATACCTTCTTGACGGTTGCTGCCTCCCTGGATATCGCTCTAAATACAATCGTTCAGCGGCATAAGAATTTTTTAAACATTCACCATAAATGAGAAGCATGTCAATTTGTTCGGTTCGTGAATAACGGGGCATTTTTTGAATATTCCACTAACTGATTTCGATTTCCAAACCCTTTTAAAATGGCAGAATCAAAAACACTACTTCGAACGTCAAAATAATATGGATAGAAGCGTTCGTGAGAGCTCTCGTTTCTTTTTTGTTTCATTCCAAAATACATCTTAATCAGCCTACTTGTTAATATTTTGGTTCGAATGATTATTGCAATGGAATGATTATTCTGAATAGCACAAACATCGTCCATAGGTAGATATTAGAATATCTATGGACGATGGCACAGACCAAGCACGTTTATGTTCCTATTTAACCTAGAACCTACATGATATAATTTATCATTCCACATTATTTTTAATGTTATTTTTGCGTATGGCGATAATAGAGCAAGAGCAACTGTTATCAAGTGACGTATGGTTTCCATAGCCAAGTTTTCAATTTTTGGCTTTCATTTTGCTTCCACGGCCTACCGGTGAATTTCAATAATAATTTTTTCCTGATCTAGTTTCTGGTTAGATACCAACTTGTGATATGTCATTAGAAAGGGAATTGAATGCTGAATAAAGCGAAAAAAAAAAATAGGGTTTCCATTTAAAATAAGAAAGTTGATGTTACTTCCGGTCAGACCGGAAGTTAACTTCGACATGTCAATATGCTCAAATTCTAGCTCTTATGTCATTATATCGACGCTCCAAATTTCACAAACCTACTTCATACAATAACTGAGATATTCCGTAGGCAATAGGTAGCCACCCGGTATACACCGATATCAAATGAACAATCACATAGCAAAAATGAGAATTCAAAACTGTTCAAGTTGCAAATGACCATGTACTATCGTAACCGATTGTAAAGAGACTGATAGCAATTAAACACCTCGAATGAATTAATATTTGAAACCTTTAGTGAAATTGACGTAGTTTTGGTAGCTTCTATATCTGAAAAGTAGAAAAATTCGTCGAAAATTTTTTGTCAATGTTGCAGTAATGTCACTTGAGTTTTCAAATAATCCCGACGTATTTTTCACTATATTTTTTTCTTATTCAAACTAGAACATGTCCTAAATCCGTGCGTGTTCACCCTGCGATTTTCACGCACGCCTACAGGCACAGGTGTGAACGTCGACAGGCGTGAATGCAGGGTAAAAAATGCAGGGTTTTCGAAGCACGTGCTGATACATTTTTACATACTTAACAAATCATGGAAAATTGGAAGTGTTTCGCTAATAAATACATAAGAGTTTTAAAATAAGTAAGTAGGGAAATAATATATTACAAGCAAATTTTCCCGATATGTGGTAAAATACACAGTACATTAAATATGACGAAATTTGACTGTTTTTTGCGGTGAAATTGAGGACAGGTGCCTTATGTAATCACAAGGAAGTGGTGGGTGTAAATTGACTCTCGATGCCAAAGCGGAAGGACGTGAAAGGAGAAAAACTCATAGATATTTCAATCATATATGAGATGCAATAAATCGAACCAAGTTCGAGAAGTTGTAAACGGAGAAGTACCAAATAAATCACACATGTCCACAAAGTAAAGCAAATATCTCACAGAAAACAACTACGTTCCCATACGGGCATTGAATTACATCTGCCGCAGAGGGGGAAGGAGGGAGTTATATTGCATTTGGCAGCGAGGGGTTTACTCCTGCCCTGCTGAGCTGTCAGCGGGCGGGCAAAACCAGCTCACACCTGCCCTAGGGCAGGCCGTACGGTGGAATGTAGGCGGTTAAATGCTGGCGACAGGCTCGAACCCTGCGGTACGCCTGCTCCGGCCTTCTTCATCGTGGAGCTTGTGTCATTTACCCTAACTTCGATAGTCCTGTCGACCAGGTATGAGTCCGTGATTCTTCTCACTATATGATCAGGTATGCCTGCTCGTAACATCTTCATGACTAGACCTTCTATCCAGACGGTATCGAATGCCTTCTGGATATCCAGCAGGACCATCACTGTGCCAAAATTTCGATTGAAGCCCTCCCTCATCTGGACAATCCTGGCCACTTGAGAGGTCGTTGAATGACCTCTCCTGAAGCCGAACTGTTCCTCCGGGATGAGCGAGAGCTCTTTTTCGATTTCCTGGAATCTCTTCAGCAGGATTCTATCCACCACCTTGGCCACCGCACTGAGCAGTGAGATCGGACGGTAGCTCTCGATCCTGTTGCACTGGAGATTTTCACGGGAGGTTCCTGAGCAGTATTGCGTCGATCTTATCCATGCCAGGTGCCTTGTTCCTGGGGAGCCTTTTTATAGTATCACGAACCTCCTCGAAGTTTGTCATTAACTTCGAGAAGATTCTGTTATCTATGTCTACTTAAGGGATATTTCTCTGGCTCCCCGCGAAACCTCTTCGTGTTCCTAGGAGGCATCGGCACCTGAAAGTACTCCCCAAACATTTCCGCCTTTTTTGAATCCATCGACTCTTATCTTTGACCATTCCCCGCGGCCGGAATGTCCTTATGCCTCCTTCGGAGGCGTCTGGATTCCTACCATAGGGAGTTGTCTCTGACATAGAGGTTCTCCAGACTCCTCTTCCAGGCTTCATCCCATCATCCCAGACAGACGTTCGAGGCTTCGGTACGGAATCTTTTTTCTCAAGTATACGGGTCTCTTTAGGTGGCCACATGCCTTGTTGTAAAGCGAGTGTGATGTGAGTTGCCTAGATGCCAATCCCGACGTCTGGTGCTAGCTTGAAGTGCGACCTAATTAAATCTATTGTGCCCCATCTTCTTCTGCTATTTCAAGATGTTCTCGTTTACAGCAGCCCCTCCAGCCCGAATTCCTTGAGGAATTTTTAGGGAGTCTCTTCGTGGTATTTCTCCTACAGTCAGCTGGTGTGATCCTAGTATATTCAATCTCTTGTGATGTACAGCATAACACTCCATCAAAATATGGTGTGGTGTTTCTGGATATTCCCCACAGAATCTGCAGGTGCTGTCCTCCTCTAAGCCTAGCTTCCTTAGGTGTTCTTTGAGTCTGCAGTGCCCTGCCAGAAATCCCGTGATTGTCTTTAGACTAGTTTTGCTGAGGTTAATCAGTGTCTTCGATCTTGCTCGGTTGAAGTTGCCGAAGAGATCTTTGGCCTCCCTTAGCCCTGGAAGTCTTTGCCAGTATGTTGCTCTCATTGCTTCCTCAGTGTTATTGAGTTCTTCTTGGAAGTAAGATTTTCCAAGTCCGCAGAATGGTTCTGGCCCGATCAGTGGCGTTGATGCCCCTTTTCGTGCCAGGGTATTTGCTTGTTCATTGCCCTCCAATCCGACGTGCCCTGGCAACCAGAGGATCAACTTGTTGTTCCTGCCTAGATCATTAAGTTTGTCTAGGCATTCCCAGACCATCTTTGAGTTGATGTTATATGAGCTCAACGCTTTGATGGCTGCTTGAATGGATTATATGCTCCATCTACTCTTGGTATTTAATTCCGTTCGAAAAAATTCTCGAAACCAAATTTCCTGGTAATTTCGTCAGTTGGGATCGGCAAGGTGTGCACTTTCGGTGGGGTTTGAGCCCTATTATTCATACATGGAATGTGGACGTGTTTTAATGGCGACTGATTTCGGGCTAGCCACTCGGCAGTATCGTGATAGAACCCGGTATTTTTTCTCTGATATGAACGTTAATTAATTAACAAGAGAGTGAAACGTATACTCGATCCTTTTCGATTATTGGCAGCGAGGCAGAGGCAAGCAAATTAAAAATAAGTAATCAGAACGGTCTCAAATTAAATCGGTATATGAAATTTATGATTAATGATGCCGGCCGATAGGTACGTCGGTTTAATAGGAGAGAATGGAGAGTAATGGTAAACGAAACCGGGGTAAGGCAAAACAAAACAACACCTACTTTTGAATTGTGATTAACATACCTACTTTGGAAATTAAAACACGGCATGGGTCGTTATTAAAAAGGCAGGCGATGCGATCCGTTCGCTGCTCGACTATCCCGCAGCTCGACAAGATGGCGGACGGCTGTGAAAGCGGCTTTGCGGGAGACAAAGGAGTGGTTTGGTTTGGTTCCGTCGCTTCATGATTTTCTTCGCTACCCTACGGTTATCGGACTTCACACCCATTGTCTTTTATGCTCCTCCCAGGCCGTGAGATATCTCATCGTAATGAAAAAACACTCATTATAGATTCGCCTACAGGGAAAACTGAAAAGTTGCGCTCTTATACGGGGTATTTAGATGGATCTTCATTCTTGATTGGTCATACATATACCTATACAGGGTTTACCCCGATTTGTGGGAAACTACCGAGAGTTTTTTTCTAAAAATATTTATAAGGGAGTTTTCCGCGCGAGGAGCTTCTTTCAGTTGAAATATTTCCAGTTGCCTATGACTTCCGGTTATACCAGAAGTGGACCCCACCTTTGTTTTTTGAAATGGAACACAATTTTCATATGTCTAAAACGCTCCAGTTTTCAGCTATTTCAATTTTCTTGAAATTTTTTACAGTTGCAGCCATTCACAAAAAAATTAATAAGATTTCCTGAATCTTTGGAAACTTTTCAGATAAGTTGTATGGGGTGCTCAGAAATTGTCGCCAACTAGAATCCTATTTCTGGGGTCACTTCAAAATATGCAAAATTCGATCGCACTCCTCTGATGATCCGACAATGACCTTCGATGATGAAAAGTTGTTATTTGGACAAAAATAAATGTATTCTGACCCACCACAAACCGCGCCAACTCAAATCCTATTTTTGAGGTCACTTCAAAATATACAAAATTCGATCGCACTCCTCTGACGACATGACAATGATCTTTGATGATGAGAAGTTGTTATTTGGTCATAATTGACTGTATTTTGACCCACCACAAACCGCGCCAACTCAAATCCTATTTTTGAGATAATTTCAAAATATTTAAAATCCGACCGCACTCCTCTGACGACCTGACAATGACTTTTGATGATAAGAAGTTGTTATTTGGTCATAATTGACTGTATTCTGACCCACCACAAACCGTGCCAATTCAAATCCTATTTTTGAGGTCACTTCAAAATACAAAATTCGATCGCACTCCTCTGACGACATGACAATGACCTTTGATGATGAAAAGTTGTTATTTGGACGAAAATAAATGTATTCTGACCCACCACAGACCGCGCCAACTCCAATCCTATTTGTGAGATCACTTCAAAATATTTAAATTCCGACCGCACTCCTCTGACGACCCGAATATGACCTTTGATGATGAAAAGTTGTTATCTGGACAAAAATGAATGTATTCTGACCCACCACAGATCGCGCCAACTCGAATTCTATATTTGAGATCACTTCAAAACATTTAAAATCCGACCGCACTCCTCTGACGACCCGAATATGACCTTTGATGATGAAAAGTTGTTATCTGGACAAAAATGAATGTATTCTGACCCACCACTGACCGCGCCAACTCGAATCCTATTTTTGAGATCACTTCAAAATATTTAAATTCCGACCGCACTCCTCTGACGAGCTGAATATGACCTTTGATGATGAAAAGTTGTTATTTGGACAGAATTGAATGTATTATGACCCACCACAAACCTCGCCAACTCAAATCCTATTTTTGAGATAATTTCAAAATATTTAAAATCCGACCGCACTCCTCTGACGACCTGACAATGACTTTTGATGATAAGAAGTTGTTATTTGGTCATAATTGACTGTATTCTGACCCACCACAAACCGTGCCAATTCAAATCCTATTTTTGAGGTCACTTCAAAATACAAAATTCGATCGCACTCCTCTGACGACATGACAATGACCTTTGATGATGAAAAGTTGTTATCTGGACAAAAATGAATGTATTCTGACCCACCACTGACCGCGCCAACTCGAATCCTATTTTTGAGATCACTTCAAAATATTTAAATTCCGACCGCACTCCTCTGACGAGCTGAATATGACCTTTGATGATAAAAAGTTGTTATTTGGACAGAATTGAATGTATTATGACCCACCACAAACCTCGCCAACTCAAATCCTATTTTTGAGATAATTTCAAAATATTTAAAATCCGACCGCACTCCTCTGACGACCTGACAATGACTTTTGATGATAAGAAGTTGTTATTTGGTCATAATTGACTGTATTCTGACCCACCACAAACCGTGCCAATTCAAATCCTATTTTTGAGGTCACTTCAAAATACAAAATTCGATCGCACTCCTCTGACGACATGACAATGACCTTTGATGATGAAAAGTTGTTATCTGGACAAAAATGAATGTATTCTGACCCACCACAGACCGCGCCAACTCCAATCCTATTTTTGAGATCACTTCAAAATATTTAAATTCCGACCGCACTCCTCTGACGACCCGAATATGACCTTTGATGATGAAAAGTTGTTATCTGGACAAAAATGAATGTATTCTGACCCACCACAGATCGCGCCAACTCGAATTCTATATTTGAGATCACTTCAAAACATTTAAAATCCGACCGCACTCCTCTGACGACCCGAATATGACCTTTGATGATGAAAAGTTGTTATCTGGACAAAAATGAATGTATTCTGACCCACCACTGACCGCGCCAACTCGAATTCTATATTTGAGATCACTTCAAAACATTTAAAATCCGACCGCACTCCTCTGACGACCCGAATATGACCTTTGATGATGAAAAGTTGTTATTTGGACGAAAATAAATGTATTCTGACCCACCACAGACCGCGCCAACTCCAATCCTATTTTTGAGATCACTTCAAAATATTTAAATTCCGACCGCACTCCTCTGACGACCCGAATATGACCTTTGATGATGAAAAGTTGTTATCTGGACAAAAATGAATGTATTCTGACCCACCACAGATCGCGCCAACTCGAATTCTATATTTGAGATCACTTCAAAACATTTAAAATCCGACCGCACTCCTCTGACGACCCGAATATGACCTTTGATGATGAAAAGTTGTTATCTGGACAAAAATGAATGTATTCTGACCCACCACTGACCGCGCCAACTCGAATTCTATATTTGAGATCACTTCAAAACATTTAAAATCCGACCGCACTCCTCTGACGACCCGAATATGACCTTTGATGATGAAAAGTTGTTATCTGGACAAAAATGAATGTATTCTGACCCACCACTGACCGCGCCAACTCATATTCTATATTTGAGATCACTTCAAAATATTTAAAATTCGACCGCACTCCTCTGATGACCCGAAAATGACCTTTGAGTGTGAGGAGTTGTTATTGGTAGTTTATCCTTACAACCCTATACCTAATTTCAACGGTTTTAGCAGAAACCTGAAACAAACTAAAAATTTCGTGTGGTTGTCAGAGATATCTGAGCAGGTTTATTTGGAAGGATTGACAAGAAACAAATACTGAAATATCAACAAATGATCAAAATAGTGGAGAAAATAGAAGACTGTTACATCAGAAGCGAACTCCTCGAGTTAAGCCCGCTCCACAACAAACAGTTTGCTCACCAAGCATGTAAATCCACAATCAATGCTCTACAATGCCTGATCGAATGCATTGAAAAGACATACGCGGCAAAATAAATGGCTCTTTGTTCCTTCATCGACATGAGAGGGTGCAGTCGATAACCAGGTCTCTAGAGGAAAGGAATATCAATGCCTTTTTGATCAGGTGGATACAATCAATGCTGAAAAGCAGTATCAATCATTGTGGTCACTGGTGGTCGATGACCTGCTAGTAGAGCTACAAGAATCTGGGTTCACGAGTCAAGGTTATGCCGATGACCTGGTCGTCACCATTAGGGGCAGACATGACGGAGTAATCTCCGACCTCATGCAAGTTGCCCTAAACACAATAAGAAGCTGGTGCGCAAAGAATGAATTTAATGAAAATCCTAGTAAAACAGTGCTGGACCCAAGTATGAATTCGAAGCCCTCAAATTATCATCAAACCTATGGTCACTTACGCCTCACTGGTATGATGGCCAGGAAAGCAACAAATTTTGGCACAAGTCAAGCTGCAGAAAGTGCAGCTGCGGCTAGCCTGTCTGGGAATCACAGGGGCAATATTTACGTGCCCTACTGCAGCATTAGAAGCAATGCTAAACCTTCCACCATTGCAACTATGTGTAATGAAAGAAGCAGCAAATAGTGCCTTCAGACTGTACCAGACAAAAACTTGAAAGCAGGAAATCTGCTCGAACATGAACGGCCTCTCCGTATTCCTCGCATAGGTTTCGGTATTTATATTTTGTGAACCTCATGGGTGACTAGAGTTTTTGAGAATGTCATATCTGAAATCCAGAGGAACATTTATAGACTTTCTACGATATAAATTAATTTTTTTCGGAAGTGATGTCTGAGAAATGTTTTTTTTCTAGGACATGGATTTGATAGAAGTTCTATGGAAACAAGACGTGGATCTTGGTTTTTCCGTAGAAAACGCTGCTCTCAAACCGGATAAGGATGACATCAAAATTGAAGAGAATGACCCTACCACGTCGCTAAATGAAAAGCAAGATGACTTGGAGAAGCTGAAAACGCTCCAAGCCATCAACGAGGATGCTGTTAAAGTTAGTATATTTTGCTCTTGATGATCTGCTGTTTGCTAAATATTGCTGATGTTTATTTTAAAGGACGAACCAGATGACGATCCTTGGGTTGGACTGGATTATACTGTTGACACAGAAACAGGTCAGTGAAATTTACGATTTTTGGAATTGGTACAAAGGTTTCCATATTTAATTTTTTTCATGGCAAATTTCAATTTTGCACGGTTGAATAGAAAATAACACCCCCTTCCAAATGAGCTATCACTCACCACCCGATGCTGTTTAAATTTTTCGAAAGGGTTGCTCTCCTCCAGTAAGGGAGGAAATTAGGGGTAAACTATTAGTACAAAAATATACATTGTGGAAATCAAAAGTCAAAAGTGTCTTGGCGATTTTCCTAAAAGAGTGTACTAACGAGTTAGATAAGGGGGGTGAAATGCTCGCTATATGAAAAAAACTGTTTTATCTAAATGTAGATTTTTGTTCGGGGTTAATTTTCTTAAATTATTGCAAGAATATTAAGTATGGTTTATGAATTCGAATAACGTTTGAAAAATATGCCGTCTAAATTCCCTTCTCTTCACACATTTCCACAAAGTGGAAAAAATGAGGCGAATATCTGAAAGAAAACAACTACTTCCCCCTACGGTCATTGAATTACATCTGACATCTATTGATATCAGACCTATCATTGCGCACGAACTATGAAATCGAAATCACAACTGAAATAAAAACAAACTGTGCCTCTTTGATCAGTTAATTTTTTGCAAACCGAATCATCCACGAATCAAAACAAATCCATCCTGAATAAAAACACAAACACATGATTTCCCATGAACGGAACTCAATCTGATAGCGTGAAAGTCCGAAAGTGAACCTAAAACTTTTTTTCGACATCTCGGACCACTTTAAACAGGCATGAAAACGCTGAACTGTTCCATATTAGCATAGCTCGAAACACAATAAAAATTGCCTCTTTGTAACGTTTACAATGTAATGGTAGACACTTTAAAATCCGCTGCAAGTTGTTATGACTGTTCAGAGTTTGGTGATTTCCTAGCGATCATGATGATACACATAGTAGACAATATAAACACAAATCATCTTCCAGTGGCCAGTGGATTGGGGACACCACGCCAGACTTTCTGCAGACTGGAATGACTTTTATATTTCCTTCGTTTAGTTAGCCAATACGAATAATTATTACTTAACACTTGTTATACGGGGTATGTCCGACAAGTGTCCGACGGAAATTTTTCGGTAGAAATTGTGCGAAGAATTTTTGGAATACGATTTATGTCGAACCCAAATTTGACTTTATATATATTACAGGGTGTTCCAAATTAAGTCGGCACGATTGCCAACTCCGTTATTATTGAGGCTACGAAAACAAAAAAATTACAGTCTCGTTTTCAGAATATTTCACAAAATGATACTTCTTTCTATGGAACACCTTATATTTTTTCATGCATATCGATTCGTAATAACATTCTCAACAACAAAGCTCATATCACCTTTCTGCAAACACTAGAACCTGGTGATCCTGAGAGACGATTGGGGTTTTGTCGGTGGTTTATGAATAAATACAGACAAGATCCAAACTTCTATAGAAATATTATATGAAGCGATGAGGCTAATTTTTCAAATCGTGGGATGTATAATAGAAAGAATTTTCATTATTGGAGTAGACATAATCCATTTCTAGTCCATCCCCACAATCCGCAAAGACGATTCAGTATTAATGTTTGGTGTGGTCTATTTAGAGGCAGAATTATCGGTCCATTATTCTACCATGGTCGTTTGAACGGACCCCGTTACATTAATTTATTAACGAGAGTGTTGGAAAAGTTTTTCGATGATCTTGATCTGGAGGCTCGTCAGATGATCTATTTTCAGCAGGCTAGCGCACCAGCACATAATGTCAGTGGCGTAAAAAGAATGCTGCGAGGCTGTTTTGGAAACAGATGGATTGCTACAAACGGTCCTGTTAAATGGCCCCCTCGTTCACCAGACATGACACCTCTAGATTTTTATTTTTGGGGATTTCTGAAAAATTAGGTGTACAAAATGAAACATATTAATGTAGATGAACTGAAAAATTATATTGAAACTATAATTAATAGAATTGATGGCCGAACTGTGTTGAATGCCACACGTAGTGTCAATAGAAGGGCCCAAATATGTGTTCAACAAGAAGGCGGGGTGTTTCTGAACATTTACTCGATATTTTATAGCGCTTTATCAAATCCGTTTGTTATAAATGTTTCCTATTGGTAAAACTGTCTTATTTTCACCTTTGCGAAAAAAAGTCGAATGAGATTTGTTGATGAGAATGTTATTACGAATCGAAATGCATGAAAAAATATAGGGTGTTCCATTGAAAGAAATATCATTTTATGAAATATTCTGAAACGCGACTGTTAATTTTTGTTTTGTTTAGGACATCGAGAAGTCCATTAAAAATGGTACTAGTTTGCCCATTTAACCGTAGCATCAATAATAACGACTTAATTTGGAACACCTTATATATTATCAAAATTCCAGTTACCATAGTATACAGGGTGTCAATTTGAAAACTTCCCACCCTCAATATCTCCCTTCTAATAAATAATATAAGGAATCGAAAAAACAGGTCAATTTTATTTTCAAGGGGGACACTTTCAATGAATATTTGTAGCCTTCGTGGTTCAACCCCCTAGGAGGGGTAGATGTTACCACTAGAATCTTAAATGGGCAGGGGGGTCAAGTGGCACATCATTTTGATGGGCGCTCAATTATTTTTCCAATGATTCCCTGACTTAATTTTTTGTTTCCGAAAAATAGCGTTCTAAACTTCCACATATAATTAGAATTTGCCTGTATTGACTCCTTTTAATAGAAATGTTTAGAAGAGTAGGTGGCACCCTTCCAACCCTTGAATGACATAATTAATTTATTTTTTATTTGTTGGTTATTTTCCTTTTACAAAATTAAATTTAATTTGCAGAAAGACATAACAAACATAAAATCTACTTCTCTTATAAAACTGTTGGAAATGTCGTCCATTTTACTCTAAACAGTAATAGAGTCTGTTTTTGAACTCCCCTCTAACATTACGGAAAACTTCACTTGGAATTGACTGGCATGCTGCTGTAATTCGTTTTTCAAGTTCTTCAATATCAGAAGGTTGTGTTTCACAAACAACGGATTTAAGATGCCCCCAAAGAAACAAGTCTAAGGGAGTTAAATCCGGTGATCTCGGAGGCCATTCAACTGCTCCCCTTCTTCCAATCCATCTATCCGGAAATCTCTCGTTTGACCATTGTCGGACGGAAAAAAAATAATGAGGTCCTGCTGAAAATGTAACAGATCCTCCTGCAAAAGTCCATTACCTTCTGCATCAATTTGAGTTGCTGGCTCGTGAATTATAAGAGAAGCGATAGTCTCTTTAAGCATTTCAAGGTACAGATTGCCAGTCAAGTTTTCTTCCAGAAATAATGGACCAATAATGGCATTTCCAAGAATACCAGCCCAAACATTAACTTTTTGTGGGTGTTGTGTATGCCCTTCCCGAAAATATGTGGGTTTTCGTCACTCCAATAGCGACAATTTTGTCTATTAACATTGCCATTCAAAAAAAATTTACACTTTTATCGCTGATACAGATGTTTAACAGAAGATTAGGGATGGTATTGACTCGATGAGACATGGTTTCACAAAACTATATTTTTCTATCATAATCATCCTCGTGAAGCTCTTGAAGAATCTGCATTTTATATGGTGACTTACATTACAATTTGGATGTCTTTTGTTAAAAAGTGACTCTTCAAGATTATTCTCTATTGTTTGTCTTATCCTACTGTCCATAAGTTTTTCATTACCAAGGAGAGTTTTTCCTCGAACGAAAACTTGTGTGATTTAGTTACAATTTTGTTCAAATGAAAGGTAGGCAGCGTCATAGCTCACACTCAAAATGACAACTGAAATTATACCTAATTGGAAGAGCGCGTAACATAAATAGTATAAACATGGCGCAGTCGGTAGGATCGAACAATCTGGGATCATACCAGCTGACGGTGGCACATATTGGGGCGTGAGGATCTGCTTGAGAAAACAGTATAATAGAACTAACTTTGTCGCAGTGCAACATTCTCCAAATATCAATACCAAGTAGTTCAACGATTGAGGATTCAATAGCACTCAATCTCTGGCATGTTCAGATGTAATTCTCCATTTAAATTGGTCATCAATCCATGCCCAACACTAGATAAGTTTGATGTCATTTTTGACGAACTCTTTGATGAATTTTCAGTCAGCTTCTTCGTGAAATATGAACTGATCATTGAAACTCTTGTTTTGTTGCCTTCAGAAATATATCGTATGAATTAGAATCGAATATTTTTGAAGCAGCTGCTTTAGAACTAAAAAAGCCGTCGAGTTTTTACCCTTCACAGTGACTAGACAGTTTTGTCTTACGAAAATACTAAAGTCAGCTCGGGAAGGGAATTTTAGGGCCTTCGATGTTGGATGCAACATTAACTTTTTGATGTTCTGTTGTGATATAACTGAACTAGCGAAAGAAAGAAGTTGATTCGCAAAAAATACTAGATTGTTGCAACAATTATTTTCTTCGCTAATTATTCGTTTTAGTACTTAGTTTAATTCGAAATAATAATGATCATGAGAAAGTAGACTGACGATTATACTCGATTGAGGTTAGGTGAAATGAGATAATATAGAAAGGTAACGAATGACATTACGTTTAATGGTGATTGTAGAAAAATACTGAATTCGCAAAGTGGTAACAGAAAGCTAAAAAGTGATACCATTGTACTGAATAAATTGAATTCAAAGACAGAAAGGATAAAGAACTATTCTATCATGAACACTTGTCTGGGTGTTAATCTAAATTTTAATAGAACTTATTACGATTCGAAACACCAATTGAGATCATAGTGACGGCGAAGCTGAAAATACCGTGAAGATATTGTATCCAGTCCAGCTCAGATGGTAGAACGAAGAAACATCATGGCCACGAATGTGATAGGGAAAAAAATATTTTCTCTCAGATTTCGTGGAATTTTTCTATCTTGGATTGTACAATCTGTTCAGCATCGAGTCCGTTGATATTCCCCCTTCACCGGGTGTATCTGAAACATTTTTGAGATTATATTGAGTGTTTTGGCCATAACATTTTTAAATAGATATTCCAAGATTAACCTAGAAGTAGGATAATTGTGACGTCATTAGAATGAATAGTTCTCGCTGCTCTATCGATGAAAGAAAGCTCGATATCGTGTTAATGCATTTCTGCCAAAAGAATGCCAGAACCCTCACCGTTGAAACACTCCATTTCGGATTGATGGATACTGGAAAGTATCGTTGCAAGAGCATAGATTAATAACGTAACAATAGAAGTTGAATTCCATCCCTCTTTTCCGAAATGTTTCGACGGTAGCTCACATTTTGTGACTAATGGTTTCGCGTGAACTCAGCAAAATTTCGTTGCATTCGCATTCGGTAGATGCGTATTGAATACGATTGTTGTTCGAAATGTTTCGTCCAGGCGTGCTTTGAGATTGGGTTTGAAAAAGAAAAAAATCAACAGCGAATTAGACGTCGGTAAAAACGGTACAAACGGTAAAGATTTAGATTGAGAAGTGGATATAATTGTGCCACAGTACTCGTAGATTTTATCGATGATATTCTGGAAGGCAGAAATTGTAGCAAAATTTGTATTCTAATAAGTATTGAGTGCTGTCCCAGTTGATGCTTCATTTAACGGTTTTGGAGCAACTTCACGAGTAATGTTTAATAATATTCATATTAGAAAAATAAATTGTGGGTATTTCAAATCAACAAAAAAAATCTACGATCATGATGCTGTGTGCTGGAGTGCCTCAGGGTAACGAGTACCGGTGTAGGTTGAGATAATTCTGTCAGTTTTTCTGCTAAGCAGGATATAGTTGGAGTCAAATCGGTTGAAATCGAGTGGAAAAATGATTAGGTGTGTCCGAAGTGATTCTGTTTTGTTGAATACTAATTCAGATCCAATGAGAGGAAACTTGCCGTGGGAATTCCCAATGAACAAGTTTTCGGAGGAATTCTGTACCTATTGATAATAGACGAGCATAATCCCCCTCCGAATTGGCCTGCTTTGCACTCTCCAACAGAGAAGGCGGGTGTTTTTTAATTAAAAATGGTGGCGATTCAGATACGGCTTTGAACGTAATGGAGCGACAACGACTAATTCCGTTTTTAATTGGTTTTACCCAACAGTATTTGTTTCATAATTCAAAGAAACGTGCCATGATAGAAGGCTCCAAAAATGTTATCGATCGATTTGGTCTAAAATAAACGGCAAATGCGAGATTTTTTTTTTCTTGTTCTTGGTGTCAAACTTTTGGTCCAATATTGATTTCGCCAAACTATCGATCGCAATTATCAAAAACACCTCTTTATTTTTCTGTCGTTTTAACTTTTTTCGGTCCATTTGCAGAGCCGTCATTTTGTAGCTGAAGATACGATTTTTCGCACAAGACATCGGATTTTTGCAGGTTAAATATACCAAACTCTTCAAAATACTTGTAGCCATCAACTAAGAATTTCAAGAATATATTTTTTCCACCGAAGCACTTCTTCAAGAGATATAACTCACAGGGGGAACATGTTATGTAACATGTTCTAAGTTCTTCGAACTTTCATTGAATTAAGTTTCCTCAAACTCTTCTTAATAGTTGTATCCATTATCTCAGAATTGTTTAAAAATAAATAATTCATAGAGGGAACAAGTTATATTACATGTTCTGAATCATTTAAACTTTCGAAGAGTAGGGCTTCTCAAACTTTTTTTAATAAAGTCGATAAAAGTTTTCTTGCACAGTCGAATTTTCAACTCAACTCGGAATTGCAGAGGTTCCATAAAAAGCATGTGAAATCTCTGTTTGATTCCGAATAATAATAATAATTTTTCTTTATTTGTCCTCTAGAAAAAAATTATATATATAAAGAGGACAAATGGGCGAAGTCTAGTCATGACTAGACGTTCAGTCAATTCCTACTCAACTTAACCGACTTCAGATTTGGTGTGCAAACTCAGAAAAAATTGAATTTCACTAGTTTGACTAAGAAAGATATTTGAAATTTTTATTCAGATGAACTTTTCAATTCGAGAACGGTTGGAGATAGATCAATTCTGTGAACTCCAATCGATTCAGAATGGTCGAATTAGTATACTCAGTGAATTACAAGTCCCTAAAACATCGAATATTTCCTTGCACGGTCGAATTTTCGAAAATATTCAACTCGGATTTGCAGAGGTTCCATAAAAAGCCTGTGAAATCTCTAATTGACTCTGAATCGACTTCAGATTTGGTGTGCACACTCAAAAAATATTAAATTTTAGTAATTTGAGTAAAAAAGATATTTGATATTTTTATTGGAAGGAAATGACCCCTCTCAACTTCAGATGAACTTTTCAATTCGAGAACGGTTGAAGATAGATCAATTCTGCGAACTCCAATCGATTCAGAACGGTCGAATTAGTATACTTAGTGAATTACAAGTCCCTAAAACATCGAATATTTCCTTGCACGGTCGAATTTTCGAAAATATTCAACTCGGATTTGCAGAGGTTCCATAAAAAGCCTGTGAAATCTCTAATTGACTCTGAATCGACTTCAGATTTGGTGTGCACACTCAAAAAATATTAAAGTTTAGTAATTTGAGTAAAAAAGATATTTGATATTTTTATTGGAAGGAAATGACCCCTCTCAACTTCAGATGAACTTTTCAATTCGAGAACGGTTGAAGATAGATCAATTCTGCGAACTCCAATCGATTCAGAATGGTCGAATTAGTATACTTAGTGAATTACAAGTCCCTAAAACATCGAATATTTCCTTGCACGGTCGAATTTTCGAAAATATTCAACTTGGATTTGCAGAGGTTCCATAAAAAGCCTGTGAAATCTCTAATTGACTCTGAATCGACTTCAGATTTGGTGTGCACACTCAAAAAATATTAAATTTTAGTAATTTGAGTAAAAAAGATATTTGATATTTTTATTGGAAGGAAATGACCCCTCTCAACTTCAGATGAACTTTTCAATTCGAGAACGATTGAAGATAGGTCAATTCTGCGAACTCCAATCGATTCAGAACGGTCGAATTAGTATACTTAGTGAATTACAAGTCCCTAAAACATCGAATATTTCCTTGCACGGTCGAATTTTCGAAAATATTCAACTCGGATTTGCAGAGGTTCCATAAAAAGCCTGTGAAATCTCTAATTGACTCTGAATCGACTTCAGATTTGGTGTGCACACTCAAAAAATATTAAATTTCAGTAATTTGAGTAAAAAAGATATTTGAAATTTTTATTGGAAGGAAATGACCCCTCTCAACTTCAGATGAACTTTTCAATTCGAGAACGGTTGAAGATAGATCAATTCTGTGAACTCCAATCGATTCAGAATGGTCGAATTAGTATACTTAGTGAATTACAAGTCCCTAAAACATCGAATATTTCCTTGCACGGTCGAATTTTCGAAAATATTCAACTCGGATTTGCAGAGGTTCCATAAAAAGCCTGTGAAATCTCTAATTGACTCTGAATCGACTTCAGATTTGGTGTGCACACTCAAAAAATATTAAATTTTAGTAATTTGAGTAAAAAAGATATTTGATATTTTTATTGGAAGGAAATGACCCCTCTCAACTTCAGATGAACTTTTCAATACGAGAACGATTGAAGATAGATCAATTCTGTGAACTCCAATCGATTCAGAATGGTCGAATTAGTATACTTGGTGAATTACAAGTCCCTAAAACATCGAATATTTCCTTGCACGGTCGAATTTTCGAAAATATTCAACTCGGATTTGCAGAGGTTCCATAAAAAGCCTGTGAAATCTCTAATTGACTCTGAATCGACTTCAGATTTGGTGTGCACACTCAAAAAATATTAAATTTCAGTAATTTGAGTAAAAAAGATATTTGAAATTTTTATTGGAAGGAAATGACCCCTCTCAACTTCAGATGAACTTTTCAATTCGAGAACGGTTGAAGATAGATCAATTCTGTGAACTCCAATCGATTCAGAATGGTCGAATTAGTATACTTAGTGAATTACAAGTCCCTAAAACATCGAATATTTCCTTGCACGGTCGAATTTTCGAAAATATTCAACTCGGATTTGCAGAGGTTCCATAAAAAGCCTGTGAAATCTCTAATTGACTCTGAATCGACTTCAGATTTGGTGTGCACACTCAAAAAATATTAAATTTTAGTAATTTGAGTAAAAAAGATATTTGATATTTTTATTGGAAGGAAATGACCCCTCTCAACTTCAGATGAACTTTTCAATACGAGAACGATTGAAGATAGATCAATTCTGTGAACTCCAATCGATTCAGAATGGTCGAATTAGTATACTTGGTGAATTACAAGTCCCTAAAACATCGAATATTTCCTTGCACGGTCGAATTTTCGAAAATATTCAACTCGGATTTGCAGAGGTTCCATAAAAAGCCTGTGAAATCTCTAATTGACTCTGAATCGACTTCAGATTTGGTGTGCACACTCAAAAAATATTAAATTTTAGTAATTTGAGTAAAAAAGATATTTGAAATTTTTATTGGAAGGAAATGACCCCTCTCAACTTCAGATGAACTTTTCAATTCGAGAACGATTGAAGATAGGTCAATTCTGCGAACTCCAATCGATTCAGAATGGTCGAATTAGTATACTTGGTGAATTACAAGTCCCTAAAACATCGAATATTTCCTTGCACGGTCGAATTTTCGAAAATATTCAACTCGGATTTGCAGAGGTTCCATAAAAAGCCTGTGAAATCTCTAATTGACTCTGAATCGACTTCAGATTTGGTGTGCACACTCAAAAAATATTAAATTTTAGTAATTTGAGTAAAAAAGATATTTGATATTTTTATTGGAAGGAAATGACCCCTCTCAACTTCAGATGAACTTTTCAATTCGAGAACGGTTGAAGATAGATCAATTCTGCGAACTCCAATCGATTCAGAATGGTCGAATTAGTATACTTAGTGAATTACAAGTCCCTAAAACATCGAATATTTCCTTGCACGGTCGAATTTTCGAAAATATTCAACTCGGATTTGCAGAGGTTCCATAAAAAGCCTGTGAAATCTCTAATTGACTCTGAATCGACTTCAGATTTGGTGTGCACACTCAAAAAATATTAAATTTTGGTAATTTGAGTAAAAAAGATATTTGAAATTTTTATTGGAAGGAAATGACCCCTCTCAACTTCAGATGAACTTTTCAATTCGAGAACGATTGAAGATAGGTCAATTCTGCGAACTCCAATCGATTCAGAATGGTCGAATTAGTATACTTAGTGAATTACAAGTCCCTAAAACATCGAATATTTCCTTGCACGGTCGAATTTTCGAAAATATTCAACTTGGATTTGCAGAGGTTCCATAAAAAGCCTGTGAAATCTCTAATTGACTCTGAGTCGACTTCAGATTTGGTGTGCACACTCAAAAAATATTAAATTTTAGTAATTTGAGTAAAAAAGATATTTGATATTTTTATTGGAAGGAAATGACCCCTCTCAACTTCAGATGAACTTTTCAATTCGAGAACGGTTGAAGATAGATCAATTCTGCGAACTCCAATCGATTCAGAATGGTCGAATTAGTATACTTAGTGAATCACAAGTCCCTAAAACATCGAATATTTCCTTGCACGGTCGAATTTTCGAAAATATTCAACTTGGATTTGCAGAGGTTCCATAAAAAGCCTGTGAAATCTCTAATTGACTCTGAATCGACTTCAGATTTGGTGTGCACACTCAAAAAATATTAAATTTTAGTAATTTGAGTAAAAAAGATATTTGATATTTTTATTGGAAGGAAATGACCCCTCTCAACTTCAGATGAACTTTTCAATTCGAGAACGATTGAAGATAGGTCAATTCTGCGAACTCCAATCGATTCAGAATGGTCGAATTAGTATACTTAGTGAATTACAAGTCCCTAAAACATCGAATATTTCCTTGCACGGTCGAATTTTCGAAAATATTCAATTTGGATTTGCAGAGGTTCCATAAAAAGCCTGTGAAATCTCTAATTGACTCTGAATCGACTTCAGATTTGGTGTGCACACTCAAAAAATATTAAATTTTAGTAATTTGAGTAAAAAAGATATTTGATATTTTTATTGGAAGGAAATGACCCCTCTCAACTTCAGATGAACTTTTCAATTCGAGAACGGTTGAAGATAGATCAATTCTGCGAACTCCAATCGATTCAGAATGGTCGAATTAGTATACTTAGTGAATCACAAGTCCCTAAAACATCGAATATTTCCTTGCACGGTCGAATTTTCGAAAATATTCAACTTGGATTTGCAGAGGTTCCATAAAAAGCCTGTGAAATCTCTAATTGACTCTGAATCGACTTCAGATTTGGTGTGCACACTCAAAAAATATTAAATTTTAGTAATTTGAGTAAAAAAGATATTTGATATTTTTATTGGAAGGAAATGACCCCTCTCAACTTCAGATGAACTTTTCAATTCGAGAACGATTGAAGATAGGTCAATTCTGCGAACTCCAATCGATTCAGAATGGTCGAATTAGTATACTTAGTGAATTACAAGTCCCTAAAACATCGAATATTTCCTTGCACGGTCGAATTTTCGAAAATATTCAACTCGGATTTGCAGAGGTTCCATAAAAAGCCTGTGAAATCTCTAATTGACTCTGAATCGACTTCAGATTTGGTGTGCACACTCAAAAAATATTAAATTTCAGTAATTTGAGTAAAAAAGATATTTGATATTTTTATTGGAAGGAAATGACCCCTCTCAACTTCAGATGAACTTTTCAATTCGAGAACGGTTGAAGATAGATCAATTCTGCGATCTCCAATCGATTCAGAATGGTCGAATTAGTATACTTAGTGAATTACAAGTCCCTAAAACATCGAATATTTCCTTGCACGGTCGAATTTTCGAAAATATTCAACTCGGATTTGCAGAGGTTCCATAAAAAGCCTGTGAAATCTCTAATTGACTCTGAATCGACTTCAGATTTGGTGTGCACACTCAAAAAATATTAAATTTCAGTAATTTGAGTAAAAAAGATATTTGATATTTTTATTGGAAGGAAATGACCCCTCTCAACTTCAGATGAACTTTTCAATTCGAGAACGATTGAAGATAGGTCAATTCTGCGAACTCCAATCGATTCAGAATGGTCGAATTAGTATACTTAGTGAATTACAAGTCCCTAAAACATCGAATATTTCCTTGCACGGTCAAATTTTCGAAAATATTCAACTCGGATTTGCAGAGGTTCCATAAAAAGCCTGTGAAATCTCTAATTGACTCTGAATCGACTTCAGATTTGGTGTGCACACTCAAAAAATATTAAAGTTTAGTAATTCGAGTAAAAAAGATATTTGATATTTTTATTGGAAGGAAATGACCCCTCTCAACTTCAGATGAACTTTTCAATTCGAGAACGGTTGAAGATAGATCAATTCTGCGAACTCCAATCGATTCAGAATGGTCGAATTAGTATACTTAGTGAATTACAAGTCCCTAAAACATCGAATATTTCCTTGCACGGTCGAATTTTCGAAAATATTCAACTTGGATTTGCAGAGGTTCCATAAAAAGCCTGTGAAATCTCTAATTGACTCTGAATCGACTTCAGATTTGGTGTGCACACTCAAAAAATATTAAATTTTAGTAATTTGAGTAAAAAAGATATATGATATTTTTATTGGAAGGAAATGACCCCTCTCAACTTCAGATGAACTTTTCAATTCGAGAACGGTTGAAGATAGATCAATTCTGCGAACTCCAATCGATTCAGAATGGTCGAATTAGTATACTTAGTGAATTACAAGTCCCTAAAACATCGAATATTTCCTTGCACGGTCGAATTTTCGAAAATATTCAACTCGGATTTGCAGAGGTTCCATAAAAAGCCTGTGAAATCTCTAATTGACTCTGAATCGACTTCAGATTTGGTGTGCACACTCAAAAAGTATTAAATTTCAGTAATTTGAGTAAAAAAGATATTTGAAATTTTTATTGGAAGGAAATGACCTCTCTCAACTTCAGATGAACTTTTCAATTCGAGAACGATTGAAGATAGGTCAATTCTGCGAACTCCAATCGATTCAGAATGGTCGAATTAGTATACTTAGTGAATTACAAGTCCCTAAAACATCGAATATTTCCTTGCACGGTCGAATTTTCGAAAATATTAAAATATTCAACTTGGATTTGCAGAGGTTCCATAAAAAGCCTGTGAAATCTCTAATTGACTCTGAATCGACTTCAGATTTGGTGTGCACACTCAAAAAATATTAAATTTTAGTAATTTGAGTAAAAAAGATATTTGATATTTTTATTGGAAGGAAATGACCCCTCTCAACTTCAGATGAACTTTTCAATTCGAGAACGGTTGAAGATAGATCAATTCTGCGAACTCCAATCGATTCAGAATGGTCGAATTAGTATACTTAGTGAATTACAAGTCCCTAAAACATCGAATATTTCCTTGCACGGTCGAATTTTCGAAAATATTCAACTTGGATTTGCAGAGGTTCCATAAAAAGCCTGTGAAATCTCTAATTGACTCTGAATCGACTTCAGATTTGGTGTGCACACTCAAAAAATATTAAATTTTAGTAATTTGAGTAAAAAAGATATTTGATATTTTTATTGGAAGGAAATGACCCCTCTCAACTTCAGATGAACTTTTCAATTCGAGAACGGTTGAAGATAGATCAATTCTGCGAACTCCAATCGATTCAGAATGGTCGAATTAGTATACTTAGTGAATTACAAGTCCCTAAAACATCGAATATTTCCTTGCACGGTCGAATTTTCGAAAATATTCAACTTGGATTTGCAGAGGTTCCATAAAAAGCCTGTGAAATCTCTAATTGACTCTGAATCGACTTCAGATTTGGTGTGCACACTCAAAAAATATTAAATTTTAGTAATTTGAGTAAAAAAGACATTTGATATTTTTATTGGAAGGAAATGACCCCTCTCAACTTCAGATGAACTTTTCAATTCGAGAACGATTGAAGATAGGTCAATTCTGCGAACTCCAATCGATTCAGAATGGTCGAATTAGTATACTTAGTGAATTACAAGTCCCTAAAACATCGAATATTTCCTTGCACGGTCAAATTTTCGAAAATATTCAACTCGGATTTGCAGAGGTTCCATAAAAAGCCTGTGAAATCTCTAATTGACTCTGAATCGACTTCAGATTTGGTGTGCACACTCAAAAAATATTAAAGTTTAGTAATTTGAGTAAAAAAGATATTTGATATTTTTATTGGAAGGAAATGACCCCTCTCAACTTCAGATGAACTTTTCAATTCGAGAACGGTTGAAGATAGATCAATTCTGCGAACTCCAATCGATTCAGAATGGTCGAATTAGTATACTTAGTGAATTACAAGTCCCTAAAACATCGAATATTTCCTTGCACGGTCGAATTTTCGAAAATATTCAACTTGGATTTGCAGAGGTTCCATAAAAAGCCTGTGAAATCTCTAATTGACTCTGAATCGACTTCAGATTTGGTGTGCACACTCAAAAAATATTAAATTTTAGTAATTTGAGTAAAAAAGATATTTGATATTTTTATTGGAAGGAAATGACCCCTCTCAACTTCAGATGAACTTTTCAATTCGAGAACGGTTGAAGATAGATCAATTCTGCGAACTCCAATCGATTCAGAATGGTCGAATTAGTATACTTAGTGAATTACAAGTCCCTAAAACATCGAATATTTCCTTGCACGGTCGAATTTTCGAAAATATTCAACTTGGATTTGCAGAGGTTCCATAAAAAGCCTGTGAAATCTCTAATTGACTCTGAATCGACTTCAGATTTGGTGTGCACACTCAAAAAATATTAAATTTTAGTAATTTGAGTAAAAAAGATATTTGAAATTTTTATTGGAAGGAAATGACCCCTCTCAACTTCAGATGATCTTTTCAATTCGAGAACGATTGAAGATAGGTCAATTCTGCGAACTCCAATCGATTCAGAATGGTCGAATTAGTATACTTAGTGAATTACAAGTCCCTAAAACATCGAATATTTCCTTGCACGGTCGAATTTTCGAAAATATTCAACTTGGATTTGCAGAGGTTCCATAAAAAGCCTGTGAAATCTCTAATTGACTCTGAATCGACTTCAGATTTGGTGTGCACACTCAAAAAATATTAAATTTTAGTAATTTGAGTAAAAAAGATATTTGAAATTTTTATTGGAAGGAAATGACCCCTCTCAACTTCAGATGAACTTTTCAATTCGAGAACGATTGAAGATAGGTCAATTCTGCGAACTCCAATCGATTCAGAATGGTCGAATTAGTATACTTAGTGAATTACAAGTCCCTAAAACATCGAATATTTCCTTGCACGGTCGAATTTTCGAAAATATTCAACTCGGATTTGCAGAGTTTCCATAAAAAGCCTGTGAAATCTCTAATTGACTCTGAATCGACTTCAGATTAGGTGTGCACACTCAAGAAGGATTGAATTTCACTAATATGAGTAAAAAAAATATTTAAAATTTGTATTGAGAGGAAATGATTCCTGTCAACTTCAGATGAACTTTTGAATTCGAGAACGGTTGATGATATATCAATTCTGCGAACGCCAATCGATTTAGAATGGCCAAATTGCAAATGTGTTCAAAGGTGATTTTTGCTAGTAATTCACTATGTCTTTTTTGTCGCCTTGTTTATGGGGTAGAGTAATACTGTATGTTTAAGAATTTCAAGTTGGTGCCTATGGAAATATGGCCGCGATTAGGATTTACGATAGTATAATTTTTGAATCGGTTTCAAATCATCTATGAAAACGTACGGATAATGAATCAATTGAATATTTTTCTCTAGTACCAAGAAATACTGAATTATTCAATTATTTTCGTAATATCAATTAATTTCATAAAATTCCTCTAAACAGAAGGTACATCACAGTGTTCAATTATCTGTTTGCAATGCAGATTGTTTTAAAAAAATGCCCATTGTATAGGTTTGTTGAATCTTATCCTGTATCAGACACACTTGAGACTGATGTTTTTTCACTTCAAAAATTGCTTTGGAAAATTTGGTGTCGATGGCGTAATCTAAAATATCTGATTGTCCGATTTTATCAAATAATCCGCTCGTCAAAAATCTGAAAAGTGCAACTTCTTTTATTATCAGATTTTTTGTAACCACGGAAATAGGTAAAATGATTCCACCCTCGAAAATGAACTTGGCTTGTGGGAGCGTATTTTATGAATCACTTTGTATATCGAGAAAGTAGATAAAATAAAATTCTTTTGCGTCGAAATGAAATCAAAATATTTTATTTTCTTATTCTTCATTATTATTGCGCCACGGCAGATAACAAATAATATTCACCCCTGATCCACAAGGGCTTTGCAAAAGTATTATTATTCATCCGATTATGGACTCTTTCACTTTAAAACATTCACCGAGAAAGAACATCATTACAAATTTGTTGTTTCATCGTGTTGATTTGATAATGTTAGTAAAAAACCAATCCATTATCTCTATGGAACTTTCAAAAATACGAAATAATGAAATTACCCACTAATTCTTTTACGACCATCCATAGAATCCCTTTCAATAGCTTGTTAATGTCAGAATTTTATGCAGGAAGATCCTCGACAATAGGTCAAAATTTAGATGCCTCTGGCCTGACTTGAAGTGCTTCAACAATGACACCTTTCCTTTCTTCAAGAGCCACATCTTCAAGTTAATCCACTTATAGAAGGTAGTACACAGAACAATGGCATTTTCAGATATACACTTAATGTCATCATTTCCAGTATTGAACTTGAAACGCGAGGTTTTTTAAGCAAACAGTCTGATGAGAGATTGGAATTTTATTTGTGATAGAATGTCACATGTCTGACGAGTGCATTGGAAAAAAGGTACGGAAGATTGTCGATACTGTTGGTTTTTGTTGAATAAAATTCATATGTTATAGGTGGTATAAAATTTCAACAGCAGAATACCCCAAGGGGGCATTGCTGGGCCGTTGTTTTTCATTATTTATGTAACCAGTTTAGGAAATACAAAGCTGATTGGAAACCGACTTCGAAATGTACAATGCAAACAAAATTAACTCTGGTATGAGCTTTTCAATGAAAATATATTGAAAAATATACACTTCTATCAACGACGCTACTTAAAAATGTGTTGCAAATATATCCTACGAATCAAAAACTGTTTTGTTTTGGTTACATGCTCCTTTCAATTAACGTTTTGTGTGAAAACACAGTTTATAAATAAGTTATCGTGAATGAGCAGTTGTAATGTATGCTTTATATGGGTTTCAGAGGTTTTTTCATTCAATATATTTTAAATGAATAAAATTAGAATTGATTTACTAGTACGCATTTTTAAACAAAACTAGTTGAATATATTTATGTTGTTCGAAATGTATATGCAAATACAATTTATGCTAATAGTCATTATGATTATACAGTTTGAATTCTTTTGCCACCAATGTATCGTTCAAATGGATTTTGATGTTGTTTTAATCACTATATTTTGTAAGATAAAATCAAAAATGCCTTGTTACCGACCGCCCTACATTCCTGTCTCAATGAAGGTAATTTAAAATAGTCAGGCTTGCTCTAAAAGTACATAAGATATTCAGTTTAATATTGTCACTGGAATATATGGTTTATAAGGGTTGCAGGTGTTTTTTACTGTATATTTCGAACAAATCAAATCAAAAAGACTTAAAATTAAAAAGGAATTCAAAATGAACTCTCATAGTTTTTAAATTATAGCACTGGTATTTGGTTTATATAGGTGTAAATATTTCCTTCAATAATTATTATATTATGTACCAACTAAATCATGGATGCCTGATTTTCTAAACACAATAATCTCACATCCAGCATGCTAGTTAAAAATTCGATTTTAATATATTTTTTATCAATCTAATAAAACCTTTTTTATAAGTAAGAAGTCTTTATTGTGTTTATTGTTATGGAAGTCATATTTTTAGTTCTCAGTAATTTATATTACATAATTTTTCGTTGCAATATCCATAATTGAAACATAATAAAGCTAATTTTGGTAATCAAATTGGTGAAAAAAGTTTTATAAGATGTAGATTACAAACAATACTTTTTTTGACTCATTCATGACAAACTCCCAAATAATTTAGCCGATGGCTCAAAAGGTAATAAAAATGGACTAGATTTTCAGTAATTTTTGGAAGTTTTCTTTCTCAAAATATTCTCAATCAACTATATTTTAATTACAATCTGTAATTGTTCCTGAAGAGCTTTGTGTATGCTTCACATCTGATGTAATTTTTATATGACTAAACGAACATTATTATTATTATCATAGCAGTTCACCAGTGTGAGGAATTCTCATTCAGTTCCTTGGCTTTGTTTCGCAGTCCCTTGTTTCTTTGTTGGAAACTAATAAACCAGAAAACCATATTTTTAAGGATGACTTGTAGAAATGTTCAAAGTAATTCTAGAAAACCCAGGTATGGTGTTCAATCAAAAACACTTTTTTGCTAGACCACTAATCAGAGCCAACTACAAATTGCCTTCCAGGTAAAAATCATCTAAAAGGTTTCTATGGTAGAAATTTCAGAAAGAATGAGTAATTTTCAATTGGAATAGTTTTAAGTTAGTTAATTGGTGAAATTTATCACTTTGATGAAATCACACCAAGAAATATATATCTGAATGAACTAATTTTGTCGAATACCATCTCAAATTTGATAGTCATCGGCTTACAGCATTGTCTTTTTGAGAAGCGTTCAACTCCTGTAGTACTATATTCCTTCAATGACTTGTGGAAATGCAGAATGATTGTATACTTTTTGAAAGCCGTTGTTTTCACCGTACCATCCAAAGAATTCATATCACTCATCTTGGATAGGTAAAAAATCCGTAGGTATGCCTCAAACGCGGACTAAATCCATTTCCAGTGAAACGATACCTAAAAAGATGGGATTGCATCAAAAAGTTGCCTTGTCGTGGTATCATAGCTGGGGTTAAACGAACACATCGAGCATCGCCCCCTTCAACATGGCAGCCCCTCATGCCTGTGAACAAGTTCCCTTTCTCTGGCCCCCCATTGTCTGAGTGGCAGCCATATTAGCTTGAACTGCTCCGTTGCCTTTATTCTGATTGGCTTTGCTGGTTTTCAGATCTCACACTCGTTGCTAACATTCAGTCGATCCAAGTCCCTGTGTGTTCTGTGTTCGTTCGAATGGATTTTCTTGTGAATGCACGTTTTGATGTGAGAGTTTGTTCAGTGCTATGAAAAGACATATTTAGATGTTTGGCTGTCTTTTGTGGATAACGATTATAATTTCAAGGTATGTCAAAGCTTCAAAGCTGCAGATTTGCACTCCTGGACTTTTCTACCCATTCGAATGCAGGATCATTAAATTCCACAATAGGGCTCTATGAAATATTAATGATTTTTTGTTTGGCGCACATTTCAAATGTCAAAAATCCCACTATATCTATATTTATGATTAATGATGGTCAGGTATACTCCAGGGTATTACACCATGACTCAGTTGAAATCAGTTTGATTTTGAGTAATGGTATTATTCACAATTTCAGGGTGTTTCTCTATAATAAGATTGGGTTTTGAATTCCCTAGGTAGATGTTGTTTTGGAATCTACTATAAAAGCACAGAGCAGCTAGATTCTAGAAATGTATGCCTGTAGATTCCCTACAAAATTTCTTTCTATTCGTCACTGTGGAGGCCTGCAAGGAAAATGGATTAATCAATCACTTTTTTCAATCAAAAGATTTCATATTTGTAGAAATGACACTGGCGTTTGAAAGAATAGGTTATAAACAAATACTTTGAACGAATATTCTTCAATTCACGGTAACAACTAGTAAACTGCTTCAGTTAAATGTTTTATTTGAAATAAAGTTTGAAATAATATGATTCTTGTATGAAAACAATACTTTTTGACACCAGAACTTGCTAAATAAAATATTTCTTGCTTGTACTCACAAAGGACAAAGATAACAAATGTCTGAATAATGTAGAAAGCATCTAATATCGTAAATATAGTAGTACTATTGTATGTTCGTTGTCTTTCTTGAAACGGGAAGTGCATTTTCCGTATTTTCGATTTTTCATCGGCATTGAAATAGGTTAGAATATAATGGAACATGACGTTTGAGCGAAACTTATTGTCAATTTCACCAATTGACGATACCCAAACATACTGACGTTGGTAACGTTGGTTGCATAATTATTCCCCTTGAGACTTCGTATTCATTTGCTTTTATACTGTACACGTACCTAAGGAGTAAGGTGTAAAATATAATATAAATACTTGAATTAACAACAATAGTTTCTTCTGTCACAGTAACTAATTCAATAATTCTTTCTGCCTAACAAAAATTGCCGGTGACCGGAGATTTCATACGAGCTTGCTTGTAATGTTAGTTGCCTAACTGTCTTCCGACGGGGCTTAGAAATATTGAAAAAGACATGTAATTCTAGGTTCTGGCGTTCTGAGACTTCTTTGTGTTGGAGTTCAAGTTTCAAAGATAAAAACCAATTTCACAGATGTACAGAGTATTTCCAGAAAATGGGTCCAATATTTTTGGGTTTTTACAACTGTAGGAAGTCGACCATAAGTTGGATGGATAAAAATACTGGTACAATCTTTGATATAACACTAGTGGAACTGCAAATGTAATATTATTAAAAATAAATGAACCACTGTTGTTTCATACAGTAGACCAAGTATTCGCCGAATCCTGAAATATAAATTATATCCCTACAAAATACATTCGGTACACCAATTGAATGAAGTTGATTTCAATCGGCGACAAGAATTTTGTAAAATTATGACTGCAAGTAGATGCTGATAGGAATTTCCTCGAAGTCCACACTAAAACTTTCCAAAAACTGGATCTGGGCCGGTATTTTCGCAGACCGTTTGACTTGACATATTTTTCTCGAAGGTAATTTGGCAGGAGACACTCACTTGTAATTACCAGATTAGTTTTTTATCCACAATTAGTAATCGTGAAAATGACGATCGTTACCAAGGAGACCACTTGATTTTTCAACAAGACGGAACTCCTCCACATTATGCACGGCATGTTTGAATATTTTTGGATGGAATGTTTCTGGGAAATTGGATTGAAAGAAGAGGTCCTATGGAATGGCCTGCCAGATCTCCAGATTTAACCCCTCAAAGTCATAGGGACGCAAGAATGAAGAAGAAAAAACGCTAAAGGTGTTTCATGCTATGTGACAGTGAAGCCAGCGACGACGAAAAACATAGGGCCAATCAGTTCTGAAACAATAAAAACCAGCGCTACTTATACGCTGATGAGAAAATGGATTATAGCCAGAATGAATGAAGGGAGCGAATACAGAGCACTAAGGGAGGGACTCGTCGGTAGTTTTTATACTGAGTGTTGTTATTTGGAGGACCCATGCAGAATTTGTGATCATACTAAACCCAGGATGCGTTGTTTATATCAAAAGATGAATAAATGCTGTTTTTGAAGAGTATTTTTTATTCTAAATTAGCTTATCAAGATTTGACAGCTCTTGTAGATAAGATTGAGTTTGATTAAAAATAATACAGTAGAGTATATGATAATACTGAGTGGATGATAATTATACAAAGTGCCAATACAAGTACGATTCAATTCCCAAGTTAATTACTTTTCTCGTAGCAAGTAAATTGTATAAATAGTTTCACGAAGACCAGTTATTATCGAGCATAAAATACAAGAAAATCCAACAACTTTTCGCTATAATCAATGAACGCCATTATTACTTGCGGATTTGAGTTTTTGTTTCATTTTGTTTTTATTTCGGAGAACGTCGTTAAAGCTTGCTTTCAATGCGATCAAGATCGAACGTTCGATATACCGCCAGGTATTGAAAAGGCAAATTTATTTCCAAGTGTTGCCGGAGTAGATACAAAAGAAGTTCCCAGATAGTGTCAAAAAGCTCTTTTAATGATCAATAATTTGAATGAAACGTTGAGAGACAGAAACAGGATTACAAGAGTACTTGAGACTGCCACTAACCGCACTTAAGATATCAATCTTTGGAAATGTTGAAGAAGCGCCAATTTTGTTAGATTTTTCGAATATAGTACCTAATGGTTTCTCCGAATTGTTATGGTTGGACTGTTCTGAAAACGTATTTCGCACTCGTAGCCATAATATTTTTCGTTGATAATTCAAAGGCACGAAAACCTTGAGTGAGGTATTATTTCAAAGGTTTTGATGTGTCGATCACAAATATGTCAGTATTTTCAATCAGTATCAAATTAATATCGAAGATGGAAGTATTTTTCCAATTCGTATTTTTAGGGTTTTGTTGATACTGTTTTTAAAATATGTTTTGAAATTTCTTAAAATGAATTAAACAACAAAATTAATCCCAACTTATCTCTTATCGTATTTTCAAGGTGCTCTTGATCTCTGAATGGTCTGCGTTTATGAACCCCAGATTTTGAATATCCCCATTGAAAGAAACCGCATGGGGTTAGATCGGGAGATCTAGGAGGCCATGAATTCACTGAAAATCTTCCGATCCATCTACGAGGAATGATCAAGAAAATCACGCACTTCTACTGTGGGCTGTGCCGGAGCATCGTCCTGTTGAAAATACATTCTTCTACGCAGGGTTAATGGCATATTGTCTAATAAATCAAGCAAATGAGTTTGAAGTAGAAGCAGTTATTCTGAGAATTTAGGTTTTCTCTTAAAAATACTGGACCAATGATTTGGTTGTTTTTGACCTTTTTTCGACATTGTCCGTAGTCTGATTTTTTTTAAATCCTGCTCACAGTGGAGTAGGTAGTTAACATGTTTTTTGGGATGCCGTAAAAGGGAAAAATGGGTAATGGAAAATTTATCTAAACAGAACAAATCAAAATTATGAAGTATACAAGAAGAGGAAAACAGTAAAAGTCACAGCGGCAAAAAGAAATAAGTGGAAAGAATTTGTCGATAAACAGAAACAAATCATCAGCAGCTTTTTCGTCACAAAGAGGATTGAGACAAGGAGGAGGACCAACACGAGGGACATTGGAATTTAAGAAGAGAGGATATATCAAGAAGTTTTTGCAGATGATGTAATAATTATGGCAGAAAAAGAAAAGGATTTACAGAAAAACTTGTGAATTTCGAATGCAGTTTGTGAAGGATTTGGAATGAAAGTAGATGAAGAAAAAACTGAAATTATAGTCATAGTTCAGTCGACAGGTTGAAAAAAGTGGGGTTAGGTGGAAAAAGGTCGAAAGTTAATGAAACTTCAGGAGGTTCTTCAGGGATGGTTAATCAACATTTTCTCAGGTTTTGGACCTCGAGGACCCTGTGCGAAAAAAGTTTTTGACCTCTCCGGTTTTTCCTCGATTACTTTTTTCTCTTACGTCATGACAAAAAATGCAAAATTACAGCTTATTTCATCCGAATTATGATGAAATGTTGTAGTAATTATGGTTCTAAGTTGAAGTCACCAACTTTGGACACCCCACTCCTCCTTCCCCCACCCAACCCCAATTCTCAAAAGCTAACTTTCTGATGAAAGCCAACCATACCTATTCACGTCATTTTGGTATTGATATCAGTTACTTTTCGGATCGATATCCCCCCGTTCCCCTGCATAATTATCCCAGGACAGAAAGAAAAAAAGACGTAGTCCTTTCGTGAAAAAAATTAATGTAATTAACAATATTAAGTTATTCTCAAGGCATATATTATATTGAGGAATAAGGATATTATAGCTCTCTCTCTCTCTGTATTTATTGGACATTGCTTCCTATTGGCGCACTTGTCCAGCACTCTCCTCACTACGTAGGGATCCGCCCTACCCCAGCCTGGTTACTGGCGTGAGTAGTGAGGACTTCGTCAGGGGGTGGAGGGGGAATCTTGCTCAAGGCAATGCCTCCACCCAAAAAAAATGTAAAAATATATTTTTTTGTTGATTGCACGTTTAAGCACGGTTAAAAAACTGTGGTGTACGGCACACGTCACAAACACTTAAAAATTGGGTGATTGCACGTACTAAAGACGGCAGACATCACAACACAAACAAAAAAGTTATTGAGGCAAAACCACACCAAGGTCGAAAAATTTGCAGTTTCCCCCCTTTATTTTTTAGCAAAATACAATCAACAAATGAAGGATCTAAGACGAACTGAAGGAATCGCAAAGAAAGATGAATTCAGATATACAAAAATAAAGATTTTTTCCATTTGTTGCTTACTTCTTGAATGTCACTGTAGATGACACTCGAAATTGTTAATGCTTGTTGAAGTATAAATCTTTTGAAGATATTTAACTTATTAAAATCTCCCGATAATCAATATAATATAAATTAATATGAATAGAATGAATGTTAACGAAGACGCGAAGTATTTGTTGTTAAAATAAGCATTCGTATCACATTTCGAAAAAATATTTGATACCCATCTTCATCTTCTGTAGATCCAGATCGAGCGAACCGAACAAAATGGTTCACCCCAGATGGGCACAAAGCAGCCATTTTTATTGGGCCGTAAGCATGGGTCGGAATTGCCGCATAAAATTGTAACATTTAATTTCAGCCAATGGAATCGATGTTGAACTGAAAGCGAATGTAGGAGGGTTGACCGAAGAGTCAGGTAGAGACGACTTTTAGAATCTCCGCGGGTTGGCTGCTATACTGTCATTAAATATGGTTTACCGAAGATAATTTTCTAGCGGAGTGTATAATAATTGGATCGGAGTGGTGTTATTTTTTTTTTATTTCGAGACGGATTGTGCGTGTGTGGAAACATTTTCTATAAACTCTGTGAGTGCGGGTGTTGTGCGGTTTTTTGGGTTCGTGGAAATTTTGAGTTTTGTGAAATGAGGTAATAATCTAAAACTTGTTTTTTTGGTCATTCTCAGTATCGATAAGAACGCGAGAAACTCAAGAGTGATACAAGCTAACGTCCATTTGAAATTTTCGAAAGGTATTACAAGGCTGTATTGAAAATGCGTAGCTTAATTTAGTATGACAGACAGAATTTGAAAAAAGTAATTTATTATTTAACATGCGTATAAAGTTAGCCAGGCCACTTGTCAAAAAATCAACAAAACCAATTCCAATAAATGTTGAATAGTTGAGAATTAATCCTGAACGAGAAAAATTGTAGCGCTCTTGATTTTTTTATATGATTTTATTAAGTTAGCACTACGATTAATATAACTGGACAAATAAACATAAAATTTCGTCACTGTGGTAAACAAAATTTGTCGAACTCTATTGACGTAAAAATAATGGGGAAAATCTTTTCTTCACAGCATACAGGGTAGGGTGTTCCAAATTAAGTCGGCACCATTGCCAACTCCGTTATTATTGATGCAAAAAATTTCTTTGTTTTGGCGAATAAAACCTCATGATTGTCCAAACACCCAATTTTGGTACTTATACGAACGACAATATTTTGTTACTAATAGCAGAATAAGACAGTAAAAAGAAAAAATGCGCTGGGATGTGAACTCGTGAAACCCGTGATCATCATGTCGCACCACTCAATTGACACCACTGAGCTATTTGGTATTATTGTACAAAACGATAATTTCCGTCTTGAAGCCATTCCGCTAGCCGCATTTATTTTGTGAATCAAAATATGTCTGCTGTAATGATAACTTTGAAGCCGTTTGTGTACAGAACAGAAAATACTGGAGGGTCATATGAATGTGATTGGAAAAAATGTGTTTGATTCGATAAAACATAATTATTATGAGCAATCAAGTTGCCTTAAAACTTTGTTGAAATACTATATTTGTCAAATATTATCAAGTATATAATGACAATGCCATAAATTATTGTAACTGTCAACTACTGTTCGGGCATTTTTCGAAATGCCGTTTTCCCATTAGGAAAAATGTGATATGTTGGAATCCTACTTGGTTTGCCAGAAAAATTGCGTAAGAGCACTCCAACACTACAGCAATTCGTTCCCCGATCGTGAATTACATAATCGGCGTTTTTTGCTGTGCTTCATCGTCGATTCAGGAACAATGAAAATGGTTTTGAGAAGAGGGGAACTAAAAAACGTTTTGTAATATCTGAAAATACAGAAATTGACGTTTTATCCTACTTTGAGGTATATCCAAATAATTCAATCAAAGGTTTATCTAGAGAAATAGCTGTCTGGTATTAAAGAATTCTGAAGAATTATAAGATTTCTCCTTATAAGTTAAGACCAGTGCAAACACCTGGTGATCCTGAGAGACGATTGGGGTTTTGTCGGTGGTTTATGAATAAATGCAGACAAGATCAAAACTTCTATAGAAATATTATATGAAGCGATGAGGCTAATTTTTCAAATCGTGGGATGTATAATAGAAAGAATTTTCATTATTCGAGTAGACATAATCCATTGTTTTTGGAACAAATGAAAATCTTATTAGAGAAACTCAATGATTCAGGGATAAATCCTTATAACTTGATACTTTTTTGTAGGCTCCAGAATTCACAATTGTGAAATGACAATAACATTGATCGAGTTAACTCCTCCTTTTTTGAAACCGGAAAACTACATACAAATGGTGGAAAAAAAGGTACTCCATTTTTCTCGATTACATAACTCAACAATTGTCGAATGACCGAAACAAATTTGTAGTGGATAACAACTCCCATTCTTTTAATAGCTGGAAAACTATTTTGAAATACAGAACAATTTTGATATTCCATTTTCTCTGTAATACACAAACATAATTTGGACAACAATTGTCGAATGACAATAACAAATTTGTCGTGAAACGTTGAAAATTCTTGAAGCGCAAAAACAACATGTAATTGGTAAAATTCTGTTTTTTCTGTCTCTTGATTTTTTTATTGAACAATTGTCGAATGACCTATACAAATTTGTCGTAAAATCTCCCATTTTTCTAAAAGCTGGAAAACTATTTTGAAAGGCTGAACAATTTAGATATTCCATTTTCTCTGTAATACACAAACATAATTTGGTTAGTTCATTTTTTCTGCGCCTTAAAATCAAGACAACAATTGTCGAAAGACAATAACAAATTTGTCGTGAAACGTTGAAATTTCTTGAAGCGCAAAAACAACATGTGATTGGTAGAATTCTATTTCTTCTGTCTCTTGATTTTTTTATTGAACAATTGTCGAATGAGGAAAACGTATTTGTCGTAAAAATTTCCGTGTTTGAATAGCCTTGAAACTACTTTCAAATGCTGAGCAATGGAGAAATTCCATTTTCTCTTTAATATAATTACATTATTAGTTGGTTTATTTTCTTTCTGCACCTGAGAATAAACTCAACAATTTTTGAATGAGCAAAACAAATTTGTCGTAAAACTCCTATTTTCTTAATAACTGGAAAACTAGTTTGAAATGCTGTACAAATATAGTTTCTGGCTGATTGAACTGATCTTATGAATTAGCTGGATGAAATTAAATCATTAGTGTTTTACCAAAATTTGATCACGGGGTGATTTTTTATTAATATATTCGTCATGTTTGGCATGTATGATCTATGGTGACAAAAAAACTCACCAAGCATGGCACAGGTAAAGTTCTCACGATTGAAAAGGCATTAAAAACAATGTCAATGAATGACTAAATTATACCATTTTCGATTATTATTTGAAGATACCTAGAAATTCTTTAAAACGTGGTAGGACGTTTCTAGAAAAGTTTGCCACTGTTTAGAGCTACACGTTCATGGGATAAGGTGGATGGGCATAACCACAAAATACGAGAACTGTGGATACGAACTTGACATTCTTGTTTGATCACCGTTAGTGGATTTCAATTCCTGTAGCCTGCAAGTTCCCCTGATTTTACACCGTTGGAAATTTTCATATCGTTTCGCCAAGGAGCATGATGAACGAACTGACAGCATTCACTTCATATCATTTGTAGGGATGAAAAAATTCGTACAGAAAATGCTTTTGATGGCCTCGTTCACTAAAATTAAGCAAGGATGATTTTTGAGTCTTTCCTTCTATTTCGAAATATTTCCTTTCAATCATTGAAACAGATCACATATTATAGGTATTTAATGAGAATGTATGAATGCCTACTGAAAATGTATTTAAGTACTTCGCAAATAAACGCGTGTGGATGATTTTTAGACACGTATTTATTTTCTTATGTAGAAATCATTATTTAGTGTTTGTATTCGTTCATTTATCGCCAATATGCATTTCTAAGCATTATTATACTCGATGATATTGATGTTGTTAACTGAAAGATAACTACTACATGTCTATTTGCCGATGAGTATATATAACAATACACACATTTTTTTTTTTTTTTCGAAAATTGCGTACTAGCATCAGATTTTTATTTAGTTTTCTCCATTAAAAAAGTAGCTGATATTTCTTGAAAGATATCTGTTGAATCATGTTCTTTGCAATGGCAAGTTTTACGGCGCACTTTTATCGCGTACTTTGTATACGTCTAACGGATACAAAACCGATAATTTATCATTGAACTGTAATCGAAACTGTCAATATCATTAGTGGCAACTTGGCTGTCTTATTGGCTATCGTCAGGTATATTTAATGGGTTCCCTGCTGTGTAGACTGCAGACTTGGTTTTTTCGATTGACTTGCTTTCTCATTTGCTGACGTCGTTCGTATTCTTTTTTTACCAGTCACAAATCGTTGTACCGTAATCAAGAAAGTGTTCTTGATACTGCAGCCAAAGGAATTGTTCTCTGTCCTTGTTCACGGGAAAGTCCTGAAATATTTACATTACATCTATTGTTTTCCACTTATTTCATCATAAAAAATATTTAAATATTCTGAAATATATCTTCATTATGGTAATAGATAGATGGATGATTCAATCATGTTTACAAAGTGTGTCCCGTTTTTTCTGGGTGCGTCTCAACTTTGTTTTTTCAAATGGCGATCTATACAGGATGTTCAAAATTAAGTCGGCACCATTGCCAACTCCGTTATTATTGATGCTACGAATTCGGTTTTGATTTGATAAAACGCTATAAAATATCGAGTAAATGTTCAAAAACACCCCGCCTTCTTGCGGAACACAAATTTGGGCCCTTCTATTGACACGTATGGCATTCAACACAGTTCGGCCATCAATTCTATTAATTATATTTTCAATATAATTTTTCAGTTCATCTACATTATTGTGTACATTTTGTACAACTCATTTTTCAGAAATCCTCTGAAATAAAAATCTAGGTGTCATGTCTGGTGAACGAGGGGGCCACTTAACAGGACCATTTGTAGCAATCCATCTGTTTCCAAAACAGGTTCGCAGCATTTTTTTCACGCCACTGACGTTATGTGCTGGTGCGCTATCCTGCTGAAAATAGATCATCTGACGAGCCTCCAGATCAAGATCATCGAAAAACTCTTCCAACACTTTTGTTAATAAATTAATGTAACGGGGTCCGTTCAAAGAACCATGGCAGAAAAATGGACCGATAATTCTTCCTCTAAATAGACCACACCAAACAATAATACTAAATCGTCTTTGCGGATTGTGGGGATGGACTAGATATGGATTATGTCTACTCCAATAATGAAAATTCTTTCTATTATACATCCCACGATTTGAAAAATTAGCCTCATCGCTTCATATAATATTTCTATAGAAGTTTGGATCTTGTCTGCATTTATTCATAAACCACCGACAAAACCCCAATCGTCTCTCAGGATCACCAGGTTCTAGTGTTTACACTGGTCTTAACTAATAAGGAGAAATCTTATGTTTCTTCAGAATTCGTTACCAGACAGTGGAAGAGCTATTTCTCTAGATAAATCTCTGATAGAATTATTTGGATATACCTCAAAGTAGGATAAAACGTCAATTTCTGTATCTTCAGATATTACAAAACGTTTTTTAGTTCTCCTCTTCTCAAAAACGTTTTCATTGTTCCTGTATCGACGATGAAGCACGGCAAAAAAACGCCGATTAGGTAATTCACGATCGAGGAACGAATTGCTGTAGTGTTGGAGTGCTCTTACGCTATTTTTCTGGCAAACCAAGTAGGATTCTAACATATCACATTTTTCTTGATGGGAAAACGGCATTTCGAAAAATACTCGAACAGTAGTTGACAGTTACAATAATTTATGGCATTGTCATGATATACTTGATAATATTTGACAAATGGTATTTCAACAAAGTTTCAAGGCAACTTGATTGCTCATAATAATTATGTTTTATCGAATCAAACACATTTTTTCCAATCACATTCATATGACCCTCCAGTATTTTCTGTTCTGTACAAAAACGGCTTCAAAGTTATCATTACAGCAGACATATTTTGATTCACAAAATAAATGCGGCTAGCGGAATGGCTTCAAGATGGAAATTATCGTTTTGTACATTAATACCAAATAGCTCAGTGGTGTCAATTGAGTGGTGCGACATGATGATCACGGGTTTCACGAGTTCACATCCCAGCGCATTTTTTTCTTTTTACTATCTTATTTTGCTATTAGTAACAAAATATTGGCATTCTGTAATAATTTTGTCAATGCTGGAATAGTACCATTTGAGTTCTTCAAACAATCCCGAGGTATTTTTCACCAAGAAGAAAAACGCAGTAACTTGGAGATTACGAGGGGGGGGGCGTTATGGCTGTGGGAACTCGGATCGAGAAGGCAGAGTCTGTGCGGTACCTGGGGGTACAATTGGACAGAAGATTGACATTTGTCAATCACGTCAGTTTGGCAATTCAACGAGCTGTATGTGCAGCAAAACGTACATATCCATTTATAGCGAGGAGTTCCAAGCTGTGGAGAGAAAACAAAGCGTTGATCTTCAAACAGGTCATCAAGCCATGATAGTGACAAGTACATTCGGCTAGCCGCATTGCATGAGCTGGCTAACGTCGACACGATCACTCAATACATGAAAAAGATCGCAGATAGATTCTACAGGCTACATATCCTTGGAAGCCCCCTGACCAGGGACATCACCAGTATCAGAAGCTACCATAATGCTCCGAGAAAGTATTAGGGGCTTATATACCAGGTGCTGGACCTGTTCCATTACTAGAAGATGACTAGGAAATGAGGTGTAACGTCTAACTGGTTTTTCTGAGTGTTTCCGGGACTTGAGCACATGATTCCATCCATGTAATACCAATTAACTGATGCTAGAAAACAGCTAGCGCTACACCCCTGCATAACTTGGAGAAGACAGGAAAACAACTAAGCTGAGATCAAACCACTCACGTGCATATGGCCCACATAACAACGTGGGGTCTGTCTCTGGACAGATGTGGGGAACTTTGCCCGCTCCTTTGAAACAAGAAGGCAGGACTAAAGTATCTCACCCTGAAAGCGATTAAAACCCGAACCTGCCCACAGCCTGTGGTTGTAGCGAGTGTTTTAATATGTTTTTTGTTTATTTATGTGTCTGTAAAAGTCTGTTCTTTATTTTGTTAATATTAAATATTACATTTTTTTTGGGTTTTTGGACTTGAAAAAAATGTTTTCGTGATGTGTTTGAATTAGCTCCGACATTTTCGAAGATTGTGCTCGAAATGAATGCCAGTTTGGTTTTCAAAAAGTAGTCTCATCAATCTTGGTGTTCATCGGTTCAAGGCCTTTCGTTGAATTTTTTATTTTTTTTGCAGGAGAGTATGTAATAAAAGGGGAGCTGAACGTAGACCTTCCTTCTGGAGAAGACTGCTGCCCCTCGGATGATCTATCGCTTGGGGACCTCTCCTTACCGCTGCCGGAGTTCTTGTTGGACGAAGCTTTGCGTCTCGTTGATTTGGAAGATGAAGCCAATCAGGTAAGGATCACATTTCTTCAACATCATTTGTGCAACTGTCCAAGGACTGTCTGTTTGTATGCAAAATTCGGTACTGAGATTCATGATCTACCATCGATTCACCCTATACATATTAACATTTTATCTTTACCAACCAGCTTGGAAGAAATCGTAATCACTTACATCATCAATGGGGTAGGGGATATCTTCAAGGAGGCGTGCTATCCTGCTACGTTGGGCTATTCTAAAGGTTGACTGTGGCATGTGTGCCACGAAAAAAGTGGATCTCATATGGGTCCAAGGACACCAGCATTCGTATCCTTTCAAGACAGTGCTGTTTGATGGTTAACAGCACGCCTTGATTTAGTGTGTGGTGAGCTCGTCTTAATTTTGGGTAATTCGTCGCACTGCGAGCGTGAAGGGCCTACGGGCCGCCATCTAGTCCACCACACTTTGGATACGAGACACGTGTTGTCTCGCCGACTTGATCTCGGCTTCCATCTTGTGTATGCGCCGTTCATGTTTACCTCTAGGGACAGTATCTCTCCTCTCTGTTCAAGAGAGTCTGTATAAGAGTCCGAGTGACGTCTTACCCAGCAGAGTTGATTTGCCACATGGCAGCCTCTTATATAATCACTATCTTTACTGCCACTTTACACGACATTCACTTTTCGTATATGCTCACCGAATTTGAAATCGATTCAGAGTCGGAACCACCGTTTTAACAGAACGGGTTTGGGTAAAGCCTTCGGAGTTCGAACGGTAGATCTCGACACGCTCTGCATCTAGTGTCAGAGACCTCTATACCCATCACGCGACTACGTTAGACGAGGGTGTTGAAGACACCATCCTGGCAGGCCATTATGAATCCCTCGGTTTAATTAATTTTTAAAGTAATAATAATTATCTTTTCATCCTTATATAGCTGTAGAAGCCTCAGCAGCAGCAGCTTTGACGTGGGCTTTATGCTGAACGAGTTCTAACTCACAAACTTGTTATTTTCAAGCAACGCTGAAAAAAATCCTGGGGTTATAACAGATTTTTAATAGAAAACAATTACAAATCCATAAAAAGTTCATCCAAAATAATGTATACATACTACCACGTTTCTTTATCAATTCACAAAAACACAGTAACCTACATTATACAAGTGACCAACATCGTTATCAAGATTACATAATTTTGCCGCCATATAAAGTTAGGGAAGACCGGACCTTGTCTCAGGAATAAGCGACGCCCTGGAACACCAGGAGGTAGCAGTCGCCGCATTCCTTGACATAGAAGGAGCATTTGACAATGCACTACCTCACTCCCTATATGAGGCCACTGTCTCTAGAGGAATTGAACCAATACTATGTGACTGGATAAGAACTATGCTTCATAACAGAACTATAACGACCTCTCTACAGGGGGAAAGTGTCAGCTTCAAGCCAGCAAGGGGCTGCCCTCAGGGGGGGGTTCTCTCCCCTCTGCTATGGTCACTGCTGGTGGATGATCTGCTGGCCATTCTCTCGCTGTGGGAGGTCGATCTGCAAGCATATGCTGACGATCTGGTCCTAGTAATACGCGATAAATCCGAAGAGACGATCTCCTACGCCCTTCAGGATATATTGGACACCATATATAAATGGTGTAAGAGGGAGGAAATGTCCATTAACCCTCACAAAATGGTCATAGTGCCGTTCACCAGAAAAAGGAAGCTGGAACAATTAATACCTCCTTCTAGCTAGCCTATCATTATGGACGTGACCGTCATACGACCAATAAATACGTATGGCTCTGGAGTCTGGTGGAGCAAGGGCCAACAAAAAATGGCCCAGGTTAAACTTAACGGACTACAGAGACAAGCGTGTCTGGCGATTACTGGGGCCATTCGCTCCACGCCAACGGCAGCAATGGAAGCCTTTCTCGGATTACCTCCTCTCCACATAGGTTTGGAGAGAGAGGCAAGATGGGCAACATACAGACTCTACCAAGCGGCCATTAGTCTACCGCAGGCAAGAGTCATGAGAAGCAGCAGCATGCTGGAGGGCATAACAGCTCACAACATTCTGGGAATGCCCTCAGACATCATGCCTAAAACTATCAACCTTTACACGTCCTACACTGTGGTCTTCCCCGAAAGAGAAGACAGGGTTCGGAATGAAACTGACCTATGTAGGGCAAATGAACGTTGGTTTACCGATGGTTCCAAAACTTTGGAAGGTGTCGGAGCCGGAATATACGGGATAAACCCAGTAGTGAAACGCTCATTCAGTATGGGTAAATTAGCTACGGTATTCCAGGCAGAGGTATATGCCATTGAAATGTGTGCAAGGGAGCTGGAAAATCGACGCCACACACGAAAAACAATAAAAATATTTTCAGACAGTCAAGCGGCATTGAAAGCGCTTGAATCCAATTGCTTTAAATCCAGAGCAATATGGAACTGCAGAGAAACCTTAAACCGACTGGCACAACGCAACAACGTTAACCTAGTCTGGATACCAGGTCACACGGACCTAGAAGGAAACGAAATAGCGGACGCCCTAGCAAAAGGGGGGCCGAAACAATGTCCACTGGGCCAGAACCGTTAATCGGTATAGCACATAGCACTGCCAAGAATGTCATAACATCCTGGGCTGACAAAAGACTCGAGTACTGGCGTAGTCTACCGGGCCTAGCCCATTCCAAAGCATTTATTGCTTGCACAAGGAAAAAACAGGACTCTGACAAGCTGCTAGAACTCAGTAGAGCACATCTCAGAGTTATAGTAGGTTTGCTCACTGGCCACTGCAAACTCAAACACCACATGCATAAAATCGGACTTGCACAAGATGCAGAGTGCCGCCTAGGCATGGAGGAGGATGAAACGGTTAAGCACATTTTATGTACATGCCCCGCAGCGGCCAGAACCAGATTTTCAACGTTTGGCAATACAACAGTAAGGCCAGAGAACCTGGTAAATTGTTCTCCCAACGTACTCGTCAATTTCGTAAAGAGATTGGATATACTGGGAGAAATATAACCATAGGGTGAGCCACAATAGGCCATTGGCCGCAGTGGAGGGCCTGATATGGGCCCACTCACGTTCAAACCTAACCTAGGGAAGACCGGGGCTTTTTGTCTCGCTTCCCGGTTATTTATTGGTTTTTAGGTTGTAATAGGGTTAGTTTCAGACTCTGTTATCTGCCATCGTCAAATATTCGTATTCTCAAGGTATTTTTTTTATCAGAGTTCGAGAATAATTTTTCAATATAAAAACAGATCATGACATGATATGTGATCATTTGTCTTCTGTATGGGACAGGGTAAATTGTCAAACACAAAGTTTTATGGCGCTAAAAATCATTAGTTATTTACACAGTCATGAAAATTACGCTTCTATCAGTTTTGAAGTATATAAACATATCATACAGACACGATTCTCCTTGGAAAGTTTGACAGGAGTGGTATTCCGTGTACCATAGAATTCTATAGTCTACAGTTATGTCTTTTTCTCTCCCATGAATTCAACTATATTGCTATCTCACTTATTTGTCGACCATAGAATTCTGTGGACATGAAATCCCACCCCAGGGTTGCCTATATATCCATGATAGTATTTGAGCCCTGGTCTCCCCCACAAAAGTTCATAGACATCAAACTTTATCTCAACTTACGCTTACTAACAACAAGAATGCTTCAAATATAAAATATTTTCGATTATTGGTGAAATATTTATATGAACTCTTTTCTTATTCAAATTAAACATACTTTGCTTCAAATTTTTTCCAAAGTTTTCTCTTATTTAATTCGATGCCAAACCGTTCCAAAAAAAACCTGTATTATCAACGAGTACTGTTTCTCATGAAATACACTGCTTGTAATTTTTCTGTGATCGTTAACGCAAAAAGTGTCGCTGATTTAATGTACTCTTTCGTTTCAGGATAACACTGCGAATCTAAAAATCATCCATAACATTCCTTTGGACTCGAACGCCACTGGACCACAGGCGAACGCCACTGTTGCAGCTGAAGCTGCGACTAAAACTGATGATATCGCGTCTTCCTCCGAGGAAGTCCTCCCCAAAGACTCTGAAGACGACTTTGACTTCCTCGCAGACATGATCCAGACGCCGCAGTTCCACCATCCCCACCACAGGACCCATTTCCAGGTGAGTAGTGATTTGTATAGTCATTGAGATGTCGACAAGTACCGGTGTGACCCAGGGTTCAGTTCTCGGGCCGTTGTTTTTTATCTATGTGAATGAACAGTCCATCGATTTTTAACATTTTCTCGGAAGTTCTGACCAGTCAGTTTCTGTTTTTAAGGAGGCATATTTTCCTGTTACTTCAATTGTTTACCGACTCAAGCCTATTTTGTCCAAACGGTGTGGGTATGTTGTGGTACGCTGCACGCGCGAGTGTTATTTGTTTCAATCGACCGTAACTGCTCAAAAACCGGCTGTTCATTTTCAGTGATCCACGCTGTATCTTGGTTCTAATGACAGTCTGTTGTTATACGACCATGTCGTTAGCATTTCGGTTTTATTTAAATTAGTTCTGAAGATAAGAAGATTAACTCCTCAATCGGTTTAGCCGATATTGTTATAGTTCGTGGGATTAACATAAAGACTGCTATTGTTACATTTCATCTGATAGGTTTGAAATGGTCGAAATGAATACTTATTAATCCCGTTTTGGTTTTATCTAGCTTCTGAATGGTGTTGATAATTATCGGAGTTTTTTTTTTCGATTAAATCTCGTTAGTTTTCTCAACGAGATGCTTCAGTTCCGTAGGAGTTACCTCAGGGATCTGTGCTGAGGCCTCTTATTCCACAGAAAACAGATAACCAAAATGGAAACGTGAATTATGTTGGGTATGGATACTGAACGGCTGCATACTCAGTAAAGATTGAATTTTACTAATATGAGTGAAAAAGAGATTTAAATTTTTATTGGAGGGAAACGACCCCTCTCAACTTCAGATGAACTTTTCAGTTCGAGAGCGGTTGAAGATAGATCAATTCTGTGAACGCCAATCAATTCAGAATGGTCAAATTAGTATACTTCGTGAATTACGAGTCGATCGGCGATCGGAAAAAAATTAGTTGAAAAAGTTCCGAGGGGTTGACACCTAAAAATCATCAAATATACAAATTTGTCAGATCATCTTAAAATTAACACTTATACGCAGAATTTCATGCTGATTCCGAAAATATATGATTTGTATACGCTCAGGTGCAAGGTTTGGTCAAAAAAGGCCAAAAAAGGCCAAAAAAGGCCAAAAAAGGCAATAATATGTCGAATTTTCAACTCGAAATTGGAGATATCACATAAGGAGCCTGTGAAATCTCTTATTGGCTCGGAATCGACTTCAGATTTGGTGTGCATACTCAGAAAGTATTGAATTTCACTAATATGAGTAAAAAAGATATTTGAAATTTTTATTGAAGGGAAATGACCCCTCTCAACTTTAGATGAACTTTTCAATTCGAGAACGGTTGAAGATAGATCAATTCTATGAACGCCAATCGATTCAGAATGGTCAAATTAGTATACTTCGTGAATTACGAGTCGATCGGCGATCGGAAAAAAATTAGTTGAAAAAGTTCCGAGGGGTTGACCCCTAAAAATCATCAAATATACAAATTTGTCAGATCATCTTAAAATTAACACTTATACGCAGAATTTCATGCTGATTCCGAAAATATATGATTTGTATACGCTCAGGTGCAAGTTTGGCCAGAAAAGGCAATAATACGTCGAATTTTCGAAAATCAACTCGAAATTGCAGAGGTTCAATAAAGAGACTGTGAAATCTCTAATTGACGCGGAATCGACTTCAGATTTAGTGTGCATACTCAAATAAAATTGCATTTCACTAATATGAGTAAAAAAGATATTTGAAATTTTTATTGAAAGGAAATGACCCCTCTCAACTTTAGATGAACTTTTCAATTCGAGAACGGTTGAAGATAGATCAATTCTGCGAACTCCAATCGATTCAGAATGGTCGAATTAGTATACTTAGTGAATTACGAGTCGATCGGCGATCGGAAAAAAAGTAGTTGAAAAAGTTCCAAGGGGTTGACCCCTAAAAATCATCAAAAATACAAATTTGTCAGATAATCTTAAAATTAACACTTTATACGCAGAATTTCGTGCTGATTCAGAAAATATATGATTTGTATACGCTCAGGTGCAAGGTTTGGCCAAAAAAGGCCAAAAAAGGCCAAAAAAGGCAATAATATGTCGAATTTTCAACTCGAAATTGGAGATATCACATAAGGAGCCTGTGAAATCTCTTATTGGCTCGGAATCGACTTCAGATTTGGTGTGCATACTCAGAAAGTATTGAATTTCACTAATATGAGTAAAAAAGATATTTGAAATTTTTATTGAAAGGAAATGACCCCTCTCAACTTTAGATGAACTTTTCAATTCGAGAACGGTTGAAGATAGATCAATTCTGTGAACGCCAATCAATTCAGAATGGTCAAATTAGTATACTTCGTGAATTACGAGTCGATCGGCGATCGGAAAAAAAGTAGTTGAAAAAGTTCCAAGGGGTTGACCCCTAAAAATCATCAAAAATACAAATTTGTCAGATAATCTTAAAATTAACACTTTATACGCAGAATTTCATGCTGATTCCGAAAATATATGATTTGTATACGCTCAGGTGCAAGTTTGGCCAGAAAAGGCAATAATACGTCGAATTTTCGAAAATCAACCTGAAATTGCAGAGGTTCAATAAAGAGACTGTGAAATCTCTAATTGACGCGGAATCGACTTCAGATTTAGTGTGCATACTCAAATAAAATTGCATTTCACTAATATGAGTAAAAAAGATATTTGAAATTTTTATTGAAAGGAAATGACCCCTCTCAACTTTAGATGAACTTTTCAATTCGAGAACGGTTGAAGATAGATCAATTCTGCGAACTCCAATCGATTCAGAATGGTCGAATTAGTATACTTCGTGAATTACGAGTCGATCGGCGATCGGAAAAAAAGTAGTTGAAAAAGTTCCAAGGGGTTGACCCCTAAAAATCATCAAAAATACAAATTTGTCAGATAATCTTAAAATTAACACTTTATACGCAGAATTTCATGCTGATTCCGAAAATATATGATTTGTATACGCTCAGGTGCAAGTTTGGCCAGAAAAGGCAATAATACGTCGAATTTTCGAAAATCAACCTGAAATTGCAGAGGTTCAATAAAGACACTGTGAAATCTCTAATTGGCTCGGAATCGACTTCAGATTTGGTGTGCATGCTCAGAAAATATTGAATTTCACTAATATGATTAGGTAAGAAGTTTCTAAGGGGTATAACCAAACAAAATCTACCAACTTTAACATCGTTTAAGTACCTAGTTTACAGCCTCAATACAATTTCTTTTAAAATGAATTTGTACATGCAAATTATTATTCTTATATAATCAAAATAAGTATTTTAATTAACTTTTTCATTATTTTCTCGTCACTTAGTGTGCGAATTCCATTAGTGGTATTCCAAGAAGTAGTACAACATTGGAACGTACCGAAATGCTGGAATATTTCACGAACAGGTAGACAGGTACAAAGGAATTCGACAAAAGATGAATGTTTTCGATGATGGCACCTTAAATCTTACATGATGATAATTTGACAAGAAGAGCCCACAAAATACAAAGAAGTCACTACCTCAACCACCGCAACTCATTTGTCATAATAAAATTCGACTCTGTTAAATTGTATGCCATCGGCTTAGGACCTAATCCCATTAGAGATCCGCTCCTTGTTCAGCTTGTTCCAAGATAGCGAATTACGAATTAGTAGAAACGTTTGAGGCTGAATTTGTTTGTTTTTGTGACTTGGTTTTTATTTGTCGAAGATATGGACATATTTTTTTTCATTCCATTTCTGTATTGTCTGAGAATTAATGACTTCCACAGGTTGTGGGTTTACTTATGAAACACGATAATTGTTTCGCCATCCAATGGCTTTTTCGAGTGAAAGTACTACTTGTACTTTCAACGAGCTTGTACGCAAAGCATCGCCAATGCTCATTTGAGCACGAAGTCTAAAAGTTTCAGTGTCTGTATAGGGGCTACAATCCGTATACTTATATATATATATATATATATATATATATATATATATATATATATATATATATATATATATATATATACATATACATATACATTTGATTGGGTATATATATATATATTTTTTGTTTAATGCAATTGGTTTTCATTCGTTTCAATGTTTTTGTATTGAAACTGAATCACAAAAAGGATATGTTCAAAGTTTTACGGCCTTGATTTATTATATGGAAACGTTTTCAACAGCAGTCGGTGCGGTCATCTTTACGGCTCAAGTATATATATTTATATATATACATACCATTCCGTAGGTTTTTTCAATTATCCACCAAAGTTCTAGTGAATGTGAAACATTTCCTTCAATCATTTTGTAAAAAACAATCAAGAAATTGTTATTTTTGACAATGTTTATCGTTAAAAAAAAGTACATTGCGATTTTGTTGGTAGTATAGCTTATTTGCGTCTAAATTTAGGTGAAAAAAATTTGGTAAATCCGTCATCCGTAATTTAGGCTTTTTTTTTCAATTCAAATTCAGTATCAAATAATTCGAATCAAAGTCCAAGGTCTCTCCCGTTCCAACATGGCATGTGTTTCCTTATAAACTAATTATAAATATATGGTTATTGTTCGGCAAAGTATTTGTTGATTCATTGAAAAAGTTTATTGATGGCTTGTTATGAAATTAGTTATCGACAGATGGTAGACAGGAACCTTGTAATAGCCATCGGCAAAGAATGTGAAGAACGTCATTGTTATTCGATTTCTGAATGCCAGGATATGCTCGTCAATTGGAATATGTTGAGGAAAATTGAGGAATATGGTATGGCGGGGACAAAATAGCAATGTAAATGTGCTGTTTATTTTGATATCCATCATCAACTAACGCCAAAAAAAATGGATTTTCAAAATTTCGGTTTTTTCGGGATATCCTCGGATACATACGGAATTTTGCAACTTTTTTAACATCATATTGTTCGTCACATAGATGTCACAAATGTATTTTATTATTTACTGGGCAAATGAAATATTATTCTTGATGTATTTAGTTGGCAATTTATTCTTAGTTTTTTTTTTCTTGAATAATAATTATGACTATGAAATTTTGTCTCGGCCAACATTTCCGGTAATTCCAAAATATGCCTGCCGAAGCCGACGTTATTTTCTGTTATTGTGGTGTCATCGAAAGGGAACTATTAATTTCGTCTATAAAGTAACGGTGCGTCACATCTGTTTGTGTTTGTTCAACATATCCGTCGGGTGTGTATTTTCGTGGGAATGCATATCTTCCCGAATCAGGTGTCCCACTGTGACAAAAGTCACTCTCGACTCTTTTCCTACCTGTCGATCGTCCCACTCTTCTCGAGTGGTTATTTTTTCGAACGGAATCGACCAAGGAAAACAACATGTTGCTGACCTTATCAATTATTTGTTTATCTAGCACTTGTCAATTTGTCGCCCGTGAATTAATTTTTTTTCTCGAGTAAATTACCACACGCTGGTTTTGTGTACTATTTGGTACCTCGAATTGATATAAACTAGGAAAAGTTAACTTCTTGATTACAACATATTACCATTCGAAATTATTATTTATTATGAAGAATTCGTAATTTAGCATAGCCCAGGAAATGTAGCCAAAAAATAGCTAATTTTCATCATTAATTATATAACAAAGTAACTGCACTAGGACTTCAAGAGTATCCCAAATGACAACGGATACTGATCCATTGCGTATTTTTATAACAATAAAGATAATTGTAAAATATACTAAATAATTTTTTTAGTTGTGAGGATATGGCATCAAAGTGTGACAAAGAATACTAGAATTTTTTTCATAATAACAATAAATGAAAAAACTGTTAATACGTGAAACAAATTAAATGGAGAGTTAATCATTTATCAGAATAACTTTAAAAATAGCAGAATGAAATGTATGTAACTGATTTTTGATCCGAAAAGAAATCCATCTGATGTGTATGTATGAGAACTGATAAAGCACATAAGCAAAAACGGTAAGAACTATTCTTCATAGATCTGAATTCGTTAATAAAATGATATAACTAAGTAATCGCAAATCTCATTAACCTAAAGCTACTCATATCATGAAACCGTCAAATTGAAAAACTAACGAAAAGTTTTTGTTCTTTACTTTTCGGTATTAGCATTAATTCGTCTGATGATTTTTGACGTGCCAATTTTAGGTCTTGTGTTATACAGATTCGACGATTATAATTCCTTTGAATTTCGAATATTACGCTTTGCAGACTTACACTATTCTGTTATTACATTGTTTAATTTTTATGAGAGATTGTTTCTGTCATTTGAATATCCGTCTTCACATTTGTGTTTATTCTCATTTTATGGTATTACAGATGTACCGTCTTGTGATTTTTCAGTTCATCAAAGTTTGGTTCTTCAAAAGTCTGATGTGATAATTTCTGATTCTGGGATAATCCGTTTTAATGAAAGTTGGTTATGTAATGTTTTGATTTTACAAAGATATTTTTCAATTCTTTTCCATTTCTGTGAAGTTATTTCCTGTCTAGTTCGATTCTCCATGAAATCGTTACTAAACTTTGTTGGTTCGATAGTATTAAATCATAGTCTATTTCAGATCTATATTCTACCGTTTTTAAGGATTAGATGTAATCAAAGTTTAGGTAGACTCACTGTATTTATTTCATATTCAGTTCTACACGCACACTTGATTGCTCTAAAGCAACTGACTTATATATAAAGTAACATCTAGTCATTCGAGTACAGATATGATTCATATCTGCAACGTTTCCATGGCTCCTCCCGGTTTCAAAATCATGCAATTTCATTTTTGTGGCAGGGTCGCATGCCTTTCGTACGTGCCGTTAGCATGGAGCAGAGATGGCAGGATTTGGCTGGGCTACTTCCGAATTTGCCGAATCCGGATGCTGGCAACATCCATCATCCTTTCGGCCATCATCACCACCACCCTCTGCACAACTACAGCCACCACCCGCACAGCATGGCGTACAGTCCGGAAAGAGGGGTTCTCCTGCACAATGCCACCCTACCCACGCCAATGGGCGATCTCAATTCTACCGTGCCATACAGCAATTTGGGTAAGTTGTTCAGATCGATAATAATAAAAATGTTACGGAGGCGCCTACGCCAAATATGTCAATTGTTTCACCGAGCTGGTGCATATATTTCGGAAGGAGATATTAGGCTTATTGTGATCAAGAATTAATTCCTCATCGAGTGATGTTGTATATATCGCTTCAGAAACGCCAGAATTCATGCCCATCATTTCTTAAAGACAGTTATTTTGCCTCGAAAAACTCAGATGTCTGCCAGCATTGTGCTCGTATTTTCACAAGATGTTGATAGTTTAGACATTCATGGACAGATCACTCACCATACAAAAATGTACATGGTAGAAATAAAAATCGACGTGTCTGCAATTTTCCTAGCAAGAGCCAGTAACGAGTTAAATTGGGGGTAACCTCGCTTTATGATTAATAATCATTCAACGTAAGGTGTATGTAATGTTACTGCAATGCCTCGGCAACTACTGAAACTGCCTGACAGTTGAGTTACGTAATGTAACATACTGTAACAATGCACAAATATTCTTGCAAGTATGAAATGTAATGATGAAATTGTATATCAACTTACTTTAATGTTACAACTATATTACTTCATCCTATATCAAACATTACAATCGTTTAGAGACTAAAATTGTCTAAATATTTTCTGATAAATGTCCGATAAGTGTCAGATTAGGGGTAAACCATTCATAAAAGAATTTACATGGTTGAAATCAAAAGTCTACGTGTCTCTGCGATTTTCCTAACAAGAGCCAGTAACGAGCTAGATAGAGGGGTAACACTTATGATGCTCACTGTATAATATGTAACACTAATTATTCAACAAACGGTGTAAGGTGCATGTAATGTTACTGCAAAGCCTCTGCAACTACTGAAACTGCCTGACAGTTAAGTTACGTAATGTTATATAATGTAACAATGCAGAAATATTCTTGCAAGTATGAAATGTAATGATTAAATTGTATATCACCTTACTTTAATGTTACAACTATATTACTTCATCCTATATCAAACATTACAATCGTTTAGAGACTAAAATTGTCTAAATATTTTCTGATAAATGTCCGATAAGTGTCAGATTAGGGGTAAACCATTCATAAAAAAATTTACATAGTAGAAATCAAAAGTCTACGTGTCTCTGCGATTTTCCTAACAAGAGCCAGTAACGAGCTAGATAGAGGGGTAACACTTATGATGCTCACTGTATAATATGTAACACTAATCATTCAACAAACGGTGTAAGGTGCATGTAATGTTACTGCAAAGCCTCTGCAACTACTGAAACTGCCTGACAGTTAAGTTACGTAATGTTATATAATGTAACAATGCAGAAATATTCTTGCAAGTATGAAATGTAATGATTAAATTGTATATCACTTTACTTTAATGTTACAACTATATTACTTCATCCTATATCAAACATTACAATCGTTTAGAGACTAAAATTGTCTAAATATTTTCTGATAAATGTCCGATAAGTGTCAGATTAGGGGTAAACCATTCATAAAAGAATTTACATGGTTGAAATCAAAAGTCTACGTGTCTCTGCGATTTTCCTAACAAGAGCCAGTAACGAGCTAGATAGAGGGGTAACACTTATGATGCTCACTGTATAATATGTAACACTAATTATTCAACAAACGGTGTAAGGTGCATGTAATGTTACTGCAAAGCCTCTGCAACTACTGAAACTGCCTGACAGTTAAGTTACGTAATGTTATATAATGTAACAATGCAGAAATATTCTTGCAAGTATGAAATGTAATGATTAAATTGTATATCACCTTACTTTAATGTTACAACTATATTACTTCATCCTATATCAAACATTACAATCGTTTAGAGACTAAAATTGTCTAAATATTTTCTGATAAATGTCCGATAAGTGTCAGATTAGGGGTAAACCATTCATAAAAAAATTTACATAGTAGAAATCAAAAGTCTACGTGTCTCTGCGATTTTCCTAACAAGAGCCAGTAACGAGCTAGATAGAGGGGTAACACTTATGATGCTCACTGTATAATATGTAACACTAATCATTCAACAAACGGTGTAAGGTGCATGTAATGTTACTGCAAAGCCTCTGCAACTACTGAAACTGCCTGACAGTTAAGTTACGTAATGTTATATAATGTAACAATGCAGAAATATTCTTGCAAGTATGAAATGTAATGATTAAATTGTATATCACCTTACTTTAATGTTACAACTATATTACTTCATCCTATATCAAACATTACAATCGTTTAGAGACTAAAATTGTCTAAATATTTTCTGATAAATGTCCGATAAATGTCAGATTAGGGGTAAACCATTCATAAAAAAATTTACATAGTAGAAATCAAAAGTCTACGTGTCTCTGCGATTTTCCTAACAAGAGCCAGTAACGAGCTAGATAGAGGGGTAACACTTATGATGCTCACTGTATAATATGTAACACTAATCATTCAACAAACGGTGTAAGGTGCATGTAATGTTACTGCAAAGCCTCTGCAACTACTGAAACTGCCTGACAGTTAAGTTACGTAATGTTATATAATGTAACAATGCAGAAATATTCTTGCAAGTATGAAATGTAATGATTAAATTGTATATCACCTTACTTTAATGTTACAACTGACTTACTTTATGCTATATTGAACATTACAATCGTTTCGAAACTAAAATCGACAAAATATTTTCTGATGAATGTCTGATAAGTGTCAGATTGCTTCAACTTGGTAGGTATATCGAGTACAGGATGACCTATTATGCTAATAATGATAATGGATTATGCAATCCAGTCTTTCGCTGTCACCTATACAACAGGTGTATATTCGTCAGCAAGTCTACAACATAAAACAACTACTGCCCTCTAAGACCATTGGATTATTTGTTGCAATGCTCTGCAATTATCATAGCTAAAATTATTTTTCGTATGTAGGTGTTCACCCCATTTGAATTAAATGTTAATGCAAGCGAACTGTAATTATATGCGGTATGTTTCATGTTAACTGTGAATTATATCTTGCCGAACTTATGTAATGTATCGTGTTCAGTGGGATATTGCAAAGAAGGTAGATATCGAGTAGAGGGCCTTCCTTATGAGAGGAGGCCCTTAAGCTTTATTTTGCTATACATTCTCTAAATTGCAGCTCTTCTGCGCAATCCGACAAGTAGTTCTCGTCGTATCATTGCGAAATTTTCCTTGCAGGTGGCAGTAACCTCGTCAATGCCGTCGCCACATCCATGAACCTCACCAACAGCAGCGAACCAATGGGCGATTCGTCAAGTGCGCCCCATTACAAGCTGGAGCCTTCACACGATATGGTATATTACCAGGTAAGATGTCCGTTCCGATTGATTTATCTCTTCCGTCCGATCGATTTTGTTGCCGCGGTCGGGTAATTAGGTAACATTAGCCGGTGGCGTACGTCTATGGGGGTGGCGATGGTATCTTTCGATTTTGATGGGGTGGGTGGGGTGTTTGCTTCAGGTAGCTTGAACTTAATGAATTATTTTTGTTATTAGATGAGTTCGTAGCTCTGAATTAGCCTAATTTTGACTTTGAAACTCGGGATTAGTATAATTCCGACCCTACACCTCGGAATTAATATAATTCCGACTTTACACCTCGGAATTAATATAATTTTGACTTAAAAACTCGGAATTAGTATAATTCCGACTTTAACACTCGGAATTAGTATAGTTCCGACTTTAACACTCGAAATTAGTATAATTCGGATTTCAAAACTCCAAATTATTATAATTCCGTCTTTACAACTCGGAATCCGTATAATTCCGACTTTAAAACTCTGAATTAGTATAGTTCCGACTTTAAAACTCGAAATTAGTATAATTCGGACTTTAAAACTCCAAATTATTATAATTCCGTCTTTACAACTCGGAATTAGTATAATTCCGTCTTTACAACTCGGAATTAGTATAATTCCGACTGTACACCTCGAAATTAGTATAATTTTGACTTTATACAACTCGGAATTAGTATAATTCCGACTTTTAAACTTGGAGTGAGTATTATTCCGACTTTACAACTCGGAATTAGTATATTCCGACTTTAAAACTCGGAATTAGTATAGTTCCGACTTTAAAACTCGAAATTAGTATAATTCGGACTTTAAAACTCGGAATTAGTTTAATTTCGACTGTACATCTCGGAATTAGTATAATTTTGACTTCAAAACTCGGAATTAGTATAATTGTTACTTCACAATTCAAAATTATTATAATTCCGACTAAACAACTCGGAATCACTTTGCAACTTGAAATTAGTATAATCATTGCGATTCCACATGTTGGCATTGGAGTTATAGTGAACGTGAAAATAATGCTGAGAAGATTGAACCAATTCAGACGAAGAAATTCACTGTTATTCCACTATATGGGCCGTAATGGTCGTGATGGTAGAGCGCTTGCCTCGCAATTACAGTGGCGTGGGTTCGATTTCCAGCATGGTCACTGGTCTCGTGCTAGGAATCGCACGTTAAAAGGTAAGGCCTCGTTAATACTTGGCTCGCACAAGTTTCGACTTCTGAGGGCTGTCGTTCGTAGGGCGACGACAGCTGGTTAACGGAAAAAACAATTTTAAACAACAATTTTTAAACAATATACCAATTTGAATATACTGGAGTTTTATCCCAACACCAGACCGCTATTATACTAATTCCGAGTTGTAAAGTCGGAATTATATAAATTCCGAGTTGCAAAATTTGAATTATACTAATTCCGAGATATGAAGTCAGAATTGTACTAATTCCGAGTTGTAGAGTCGGAATTATACAAATTCCAAGTTGTAAAGTCGGAATTATACAAATTCCAAGTTGTAAAGTCGAAATTATACTAATTCCGATTTGTTAAGTTTGAATTATACTAATTCCGAGAAGTAAAGTCACAATTTTTACTAATTCCGAGTTGTAACGTTGGAATTATACTAGTTCCAAGTTGTGAAGTCGGAATTATACTAATTCCGAGATGTAAAATTTGAATTATACTAATTCCGAGAAGTAAAGTCAGATTTTGTTCTAATTCCGAGTTGTCGGAATTATATCAATTCCTAGTTATAAAGTCGAGATTATACTAATTCCGAGATGTAAAGTTGGATTTAGGCCAGTTCCGAGTTGTAAAATTGGAATCATGCTGATTTTATTTTAAAATTGTTTATGGCCCTTCTTCGCTTTCGTACGATTCAATATTAGTTCGAAAAAAAATTATTGAGTTAAAAACAATAAATATTTAATGATTCCGTCATATTTAGTTTCATAACGTTGGGATAAATCTAGTTAATTTTCATATCAATTTATTGATTTTTCCATATATATTGGCATTATTCTGTCTTTATTTATCCCTTTATGAACAGAAATGTTTCTTGGGATCAATAAAGTGAATAAATAAATAAATAAATAAATAAATAAATAAAATGAAGGTATCCAAGAGCATTACGGTCTACAAAAAGAAGAGACAAATATTGTGAATGGTTATAGGACTGTATCCTTACTATCGGCATTATCAAAATGCTAATCGATGATGGAAAGACTGATAATTTATTTCTAAATTACTATATTTTTAATTTAACTGTCAACATGGCTTTAGAAACGGAAGATACAACAAAACTGCTTCAAATGTTCTCTAAAAATTCTGAAAAAAAAGATTGACAGAAATAACGCCATTCAACTTCAGTTGAATTTTTCAATTTGGCGGTGACAGATGAGTAATTCTGTAAAAGCCAATCTATTCAGAATGGTATAATAATTAGTATATTCTGACGAAAAAAATACTTCATAAAATCCTTGATAGACTCAAGAATTATTGAAATTCACGGAGAAAAAAGTTATAAAAATTTTGGAGGAAAAAAAGACATCATCAACACTACATAATCGCCCAATTCACTCTATATACGCAGAAATTCATGGTGATTTCGAAATCACATCATTTGTGTATGCTCATATATAAAACTTGGTTGTTAAAAGACAATCAAACTTGAAAAATTCCTGGTCATGATTGATTTTTTTTTTTTTTTTCGTTACTGGAAAAATAAAAAATGCACTTGCTCGACGAGCTGATTCCGTCTTACGGTAGGTATCGAAATTCTTTTTGGACATGAATTGACGAAGTGGCGAACATTTTTTATTCGAATTCAAATTTTTGGCTCTGTTACTAGCTCCATATGTCATATTAGCGAACAAAGAAATTTAATATATTGAAAAAAAATCAGCTCAGATAGCGATTCGTATCCGAGTCCTTTTTTCAGTCCTGTCTACCCGAAAAAACCGTTTGTTTTGTTTTCAATCGTCCACCCGGTCCAGCTTATTATTCGGTGGTTCATACAATCCATCAAAATTCCTCGGACCTCCAAACACAGAGAAAATTAATTCCCATCAGCAGTCGGATGTAACGTGTGACGCCCTGTATGCACCATCGTTCACGTCAGGATCGGATACCGCCCATCGCCTAGACACGCAATCCAGGCGTTTTTCATGTACTCCAGCTCGAAAATTTTTGATGTCGCCGGTTACCCTGACATTTGAAAAACAATTAATCTTTTTTTTTTTTTTCTTCTTCCTCACAGAACGGCTCGTCCGAGATGAATCAAACTGATGGTTTCCTTTCTTCGATCCTCAACGACGAGGATCTTCAATTGATGGACATGGCAATGAACGAAGGTAAGGACGAATCAGTATTTTTGTACAGAGTGGGCTTGTCCGGTTTTTGATGAATACTTGCAGCAGTTGCGGTAACGTTCGACACGATTATGAAAAAGTTTATCGAGATTGATGGAATTCTTCAATGGTTATTGATCTGTGGCACATAGGAGAAGGCGATTAATTTTTTTCGGTAATTTTTGCCAAACTCTTTTAACTGGTCTTGTATCAACCATCCTTTGTAGATGACCCCACAACTTAATTGTCTCTTTTCTATGTCATGGTCTTCTCTCATTTTTGTATTTCTGAGTTTATCTTTATCACTCCTATAGTTTGTCTCAGATACTTTATTTCTGCTGCTTGTATTTTGCTCTTTTGGTAATATTGGTCGATATTGAACACATTTATCTTGTTTTCTTTGAGATTTTTTTTATTTATAAATGCATGATTCATTGTGTAGTACAAGTTTATTGTTTTTTTTCTCTACTGTTGATTTCTATTTATTGTCTTCCATTGTCTTCTATTCCCACCCCCTAATATTTGAATCATTCAACTTGTTCATTTCTACTCCGTTTATTTGTACATTTATCTCTTTTTGTTCCTTCCCTATGACCATAATTTATTTTTAATTATTCGTATTATTGTGTTGTCAACTTCCCTCTCTTCTAGTATTCTTCATAGCTTCTCCCGTCTTACTGTATCGAAACCCTTTTCTAGGTCTATGAATCCCATATTAACTTCTTTTCCTTGCTGTGAGAACTTTTCGATTATTTGTTTTACCGTGAATATATGGTCCTGTATACTTCTTCCTTTCCTAAATCCACTTTGTGACTCTTAAAGAGTATTCTCCTTGTTGTTTTTTCATATATTTTCATTGCTGTACTAAGGAGAGTTATTCCTCTATAGTTATTACCATCATGCTTGTCTCCCTTTTTATATATTGGCACCATTAAGGCTGTTTTCCAATCTTCCTGTATCTGTTCTTCATTCCACGCTTTGTTACAAATACAGTCTCAAGAGTATTTTCATTCCTGTATCCCCCAGAGTTTTGAACATCTCTGTTGTTAGTGTATCTGTTCCCGGTGACTTTCCATTCTTTAATTCCTTATTTTTTCTTGCAGTTCGTTTATGGTTATATATTCTTCAATTACATCTTTTTGTCTATTTTTATTATGTACTGTTTTATCTGCTCCTAGTAACAACTGGAAATATCCTTTCCATTTATTCATTATTTCGTTATGTTATCTTATTGCCGTCTTCATTATTTATCAAGATATTTCTTGAGGTTTCTCTGTTCTTAGCGACTTTGAAGTTTCATAGAAAAGCTTTTGATTCGATTTATCTTTTTCCATTTTTTCGTCAAATTCCAAAGATTTCTTTTTGCTGCTGTTACCATCTCTTATACTGTTTTTTTTCTTCTTATTTATTTCATAATTTTGATTTGTTCTGTTGTTTGGATACATTTTCCCTGACCTATTTTTCAGTTATACTTGTCAATTAATTTAATCTGTCCACCATGATGTTGTTTTACTAGTGCCACATATTTATTTAGCTTCCTTCTGAACTATTTCCTTAAAATTGTTCCACATTTCTTCTATATAACTATTAGACCAGGAACTGGTGACAGGTGACGTTCCCCCATTTTACACTGCATGCCTTTTTAAGGCTTGATAATCAACCCTAAATTATGAAAAACAGACGGGTTCCTGGCCGCAGCACGTGTGCACTTCATAAGGAAAAGCGCTTTTCTTTTTGTGAAGAATTTTCGTGTTCTTTCGCGATATTATACTGCCTGTCGTTGTAATATACGGAATTGAAACGCTACTAATTGATGGCATGCAATTCGCAGCGGCCGAAAGGGCTCAGAGGGTTACGAAAAACTGAATAAAAATGAAGGGGACTTCCGTGTTTTCAAATTTCATGCCAATGTGAATAATTGAAGTTTTAGTAAAGAAAACACTCTGGAAAAATTGGCATGCGCCCCTCGTCTAACCAACGGTGAAAAATTGCGGAAAAACTCTGCAAAAATTTAATACAGGTTTTACGTGATTCCAAACTGCATGCCATTGGAAAAATACGTCATTTGTATAATTAATAAATAGTAGGTAATTTGGCATGCACACCAGAATTTCGCAAAATAGAGGCATGCATGATGAAAGTTGCAAAAAACACTGAAAATTTATGTGACTTTGTTTTGCGAAATCCTGGTGTGCATGCCAAATTACCTAGTATTGATTAATTATACAAATGACGTATCTTTCTAATGGCATGCAGTTTGTAATCAAGTAAAACCTGTATTGAATTCTTACAGAATTTTCCCGCAATTTTCCACCGTTGGTCAGACGAGGGGCGCATGCCAATTTTTCCAGAGTGTTTTAATTACTGAAACTTCCATTCTTTACATCGGCATGCAATTTGAAAACACGGAAGTTCCCTTTGATTTTTTTTCAGTTTTTCGTAACTCTTTGAGCCCGTTCGGCCGCTGCGGATTGCATGCCATCAATCAGTAGCGTTTCAGTTTGTTTGAACTTCCGTATATTACAACGGCAGGCAGTATAATATCGTGGAAAAACACGAAAATTCTCCACAGAAAGAAAAGCGCTTCTCTCTAAGTGTTTCCACCAACTGGAAAAATAAAGGCAAACATCTGTCAAAAAACAACTACTTCCCTGGCTCATACCACGACGGACATTGAACTATATCTGACAGATATTTGTGCAACGTTCTTCCAAGAAGACCCAATTGCAAGTACTTGTCTTGTAATTTAACAGAAGATTATCCTTCATTTGGCTGGGAATGACCACCTGCAGACATGCATGTTTCGAGATTTATTGCCTCTCATCAGTGACAGGGTAGGTCGGACAACATTTTAATTGTCCTGTCCCTACCAAATGAATAATAATCAACCGTTTAACTAATATTTCCCCACGGATGACACTACGATCCACAACAAAGTTGATCGCAACGTGATCCGCAAGGGAAATCAAGAAACAAGACAAAACACTCCCAAGTAGCACAAACTCCGGGAAGAGTAAACTGTAATAATTCGAACGAAGTTCGAATATATTGTGCCAGAAAGGTATCAACAATGTGAAAGGATACGGGGTACCCTTCTCTCTAAGCGTTTCCACCAAGTGGAAAAATAAAGGCAAACGCGTTGCACAAATATCTGTCAGATGTAGTTCAATGTCCGTCGTGTTATTAGCCAGGGAAGTAGTTGTGTTCTGACAGATGTTTGCCTTTATTTTTCCACTTGGTGGAAACGCTTAGAGAGAAGGGTACCCCGTATTCTTTCACTTACGGATAATAATAATGATGATATACTAACATCTTTATTAATTTCAATATGATAGTAAAAAAACTGTTTTTTTTCCTGTTGGAATTCATAAACTACAACAAAGTTAAAATATCAATGTACACATTTGGTATTATTTGGGGAGAAGTAATTAACGTTCTCAGCCTTATTTAAATCTGCTTCTCCAATAATTAATAATAAATTGATACATCTTAAACATTATTTTTGCGATTTTTGTATCAACCTCATATTTTCGTTAATTGTTCAACAAAAATAGCTTTCGCTTCTGTTCAGTGACACGAGATACTTTTTCCCTTGATATTTCTCGAAGATAAGTCATCGGTGGTTGAAAGCAGCTCATTCCGATAGTTTTTCTGGCAGTGGCAACGTATTGGTCCTTCGGAATTGATCGCGTGACCCCTCAACGAACCGCCTACGCCACTGCCTATAGGCAGAAGCCATCTCGGCGCATTTTTTCGGCATCAAATGGCGTCTGCAGCTCCCCTCTCGAATTCAGCGCTGTCGAATCAAACACAAAGCCGATTACGGTCCCGCTTTTGTGTCTCAGAATGAGAAATGAGAGCATCGCGAGGCAGCGTCTGAGGGTGGATTATAATTGGTTCGTTTTCAAGCCGTAGGAACGGCATTCGTCCATTACTCACTGCCCAGACTTCCCCCCGCGGACGTCGCTACCCTCGCGCGTATCGCCTGCGAATTCGCGAGGGATGGTAAATAGCGTCTCGAGAATTTCATTTCTTTTTTCGGATAAGGGATGGTATCGGCAGCGGGGTTATCGAACGGGGGTATGTGCAGTAAACGCGTAAATGGTTCTGAAAAATCTATAAACCATAAGTAGGTTAGGAAGGAGAAATTCGTCCGTCGTTTACGAAATAGTGTTGTTTTCTGTCAACTATGACAGTTGAAAACTGATGGACGAATTCTGATGTTCAATGGACATCGATAGTTTTGACTATCCATAGTTTCCGATAGTTCTCAATAAACATAAATCGGTTTCAGTGAAGGTATTTCATTGAAGCAGAAGACATGATGGCGCAAGATATACTTTGTATGCCACCATAGAAAAAATTTGAATCAACCCCTTTCCACTGGGTAGTTTGTAATTGCTATTTTTCGAAGAACTTTGCTGGCCGACGGTTTCCACGAAACAGTAAACCAGGATTGCCCATTATATACTTCTTATGCCACCATAGAAAAAATTTGAATCAAACCCCTCCTAAGGGTAGGTTGTACTTGCGACTTGTAGACCCCTAGAAATCATGACGAATAGAAAATCATCAGAATCAACTCGAGAACGGTTGACGATAGAGCAATTTTGCGATCGCCAATTGATTCAGATCGATGAATTTAGTACATATTGTGATTTACAGGAACAAAAAAGTTTGTAGTTAAAAATTTTGGTTATATAAATAAATACAAGAAACTCTCGAGCACAATCGTTTCAAGATAGGCAACACATTATACACCGAATAGTATTGATTGTAAACAGTCAACGAGTTTATCTAATATTTTAAATTGGTATCGATATAACAAAATGTAACCGTCACATACTCGACACGTGTTTAAAAAAAAGCATCCCGTAGTAGTTGTCGACCTGTTTTGTAGTTTTCTTGTATCCTTGTTATCGTGAAATTTTCCATGCTCTTCTCCTTCATGGAATCCACTCATTTACGTTTCCCATTCTCTAATATTGAATAATTTTACGAGTAGCAATGGTTTTTGTGGTAACAATAGTTCTTCATACATTTTTAATAACAGAATATCAATTTTGGGGCTGGTTTGATTGGTTTTTGTCCTGTGGTAAAAATACGTTTCGCATTTCCATACCAATCTGAAGCATGCTTTTCCTGCAGGCGTCAAGAGGAACGAATAATAAAATCACGTGAGTAGTTTTCATCCATTATCTCAAACACATAGATTATGATTGACGTCAAGGAATTCGATTGAAGCCCTGATAACAATATGATAAGGATTAGGCTTTTGTTCTTGCATACTTGAGGTTCAAAGTATACAATTTCCTATCAAATTACTCAATGTTTGTTTTCGCTATACAGGATAGTGTGACAATTTCTGAGGGAATTCAGACAAAAACACAAACCATGCCACTGTCTTGACTTTCGTTTGACTACGATCTCTATGTAGTGTATGGGAATTTTTTTAATATTTAGTTTAGTTTCCTAACCGCGAAAACTTGAATATGAAGTGCCACAAGGATCAGTCGTAGGGCCACTGCTCGTCACTATTTATGTCAGTGGCCTTTTTACTAACTTTTTCCGAGCAAAATATCGATAAATACGAATGTACTGTTCCTGAGGTACGAAGATGGGGTGAATAATTTTTCAGGCGAATTTTGTACTTTGAAGATTTTGGATTAGGAGGAAATCAGTCTGTTCTAGATGGTGTTTCAGCGGTCTAGGTAGTGTTTATTAGGGAATCGTCAACTAGATATGTGGTGGTTTCAGGGGCTGCAGCTGTAGAGTCCCCCCTTTGGGGCACTACTTCAGATTCGCAAATAGCTATGATGTCGGGGCTCATTCATTAATGTTGGTGGATATTTTTGCTGTACGTCTATAGGTATTCACTAGGGGGAGCCTTTTTTCCACCGTAATGGCACGAAAAAATTAATTGGGTAGTGCAATTCCTTCACGCATCTGTAGCAAAATGCTCGCTGAGATTATTCACTTAGTTGGCTTTTTGGGGATATTTCTGCGGTCCAATCGTATATTTTTAGCGTCATTTGTTTCATTTCCGCCATGCAAACCGATTTTCTAAATCGTCGTTAAAAGTTTTATTCTTGTCGATGTGTTGGCATATTATTTCAGGAAAATTAATGGAGTAACGAGGAATTTCTCGAAGAAAATTCCGCCGAAAGCGCTATAAATTTAATAATAGATCAAGGTCTCGATATTTGTCATAGCAGTATACTAAAATTAGCGAGAACGAATGTTGATTTTTGACAGCACCAAGCCAGCCGCGCTAAACGGAATCGAAGTGTGCTACACATAAAGAATGCATGCAACGTGGAAATGATTGTTGCTAATTTGAATAATACTGTGTCATCGGTATACACACGAATGACATTAAAAAGTAAAATTTTGTTTGGTCTCGGAATCAGAACCTCATCACAAAAATAATGTTATGGCAGCGCTAGTAGGAAGTTATTTTTACGTTCAGCACGTTCTCCGACTTCTCTAGTCTCGTTTGGATTAAAAAATCGACTAGTTGAGTCAACACAGATCAAAGTATTGCGCGCAAGTGGCTGTGCTTTTTCTCATGGAGGAGTTTTAGTGTCTGATAGTTTCGCAGTGATGCTGATTTGTTGTGCGATTTTTAGCGGAATGCTAGTGTCAAATGGACATGCTGAACATTAATTGTTTGTGAGTAGATTGTTTATGGAACGATTTGGTACCGATAACATTCTAATCGTTCATAACGGTTTTGATATTTGCTACTTGTTGTTATGCCTGATTTATGGAAACTTTTGGAGAATATCTAAGAACTTAAACTCAGTGTTACGGCTAACAAGTTAAAACGTAATCTGAGTTGATCTTGTAAACACTGTCATTTATTATTTTTATATTACGATCCCCTAGGGGGTATGTACACAATTATACGAGGATATATTGAAAAATTCTTAGGCTATTATAGAACCAAACAAAATTTCAATGTCAAAATATTTTATTACTCAACATATTCTCCTCTTAATTGGATACATTTATTACAGCGAACCTGCAACGTCTCTAGACCTTTAAAAAAAATGTTTCTTCTTGCCTTGCAAACCAGACCTCCACAGCTTTTATTACCTCCTCGTTGGAAGAAAATTTACGACCTTTTAAACTTTTTGCAGTTGAGGAAAGAGATGATTGTCGGGCGGAGCCAAATCTGGTGAATAAGAAGGGGGTTCTTGTAATTCAAACCCTTAATCACGAATTTTTTGCATGGCAACATGAGATTTGTGTGCAGGGGCGTTGTCCTGCAAAAACAAAACACCTTTGGATAGCTTTCCGCGTCTTTTCTCTTCAATTTTTTCCTGTAGAGTGGTCAGTAATGTCGAATAGTAATCTCCAGTTATTGTTCTACCCTTATCCAACAAATCAATCATGATTACTCCATGGCAATTCCAAAGAACTGAAGCAAGAACTTTTCCAGCAGATTTTTGGACACGAAACTTCTTAGGTCTTGGAGAACCGTGTTGCCATTCCATCGATTGTTGCTTTGTTTCTGGATAGTAGAAATGTACCCTAGTCTCATCCATAGTAACAATTCTGTTTAAGAAGTCTACATCGTTTTCAAATCGAGCGCGATGCTACTACCCTTGCACGCTTTTGGTCAACAGTCAAACATTTGGGGATCCATTTTGCAGCAATTTTTCTCATGTCCAAATTGACGTGAACTATATGATGAACGCGTTCGTATGAAATATTCAGTGCTTCAGATATACGTTCTAGCCCAATTCGACGGTTTGTGAACTGCATCGATATTTTCGGGGACTGACACAGAAACTGGCCTTCCCGATCGGTCATCATCTTCAATGGAAAATTTACCACTTTTGAAGCTTGCAGTCCAATTTTTCACGGTCGCATACGAAGGACATTGATCACCCAGGGTATTAAGCATATCTTCGTAAATCTGCTTACCTCTTAACCCTTTCAAATACAGGTACTTGATGATGGCTCGATACTCCAATTTTTCGATTTTCACAATTTCGGTGGACATATTTTTACTTTTAATTTATTGCGTAACTCTGGTTTACTTTTTTGACGTCAAACTTTACACTGACACTTCTAATAAGTTATTGTTCGTTGCTATGGTAACGCAATATTTTGTTTATGCATGGAACTGGTCTAGGCTAACTAGATATCAATACATCCTCGTAGAAGCGATTACTAGGCTGTAGCTCTGTCACTCTGGTGTTCACTTTGCAAATCGTTATATCTCTATATTAATTCAAGTGTAAGCAGAATTTCAATCAATTCCAGACTATGAATATAAAAACAAACGTATTTCAGAAAAAGTTTTAGTTAGCTTCGATTCTATCAAATAACACTTGTCAAACTAATCGATTTGTTGTTACCCCATAATCTGTCACGTCTGCTGTTATTATCAAAATAATAATTACGTAGAATGTTTTTTTTTTAAACAAGAAACGAGATATAATCTGATTAAACTAGTTTTTGATGAACTTTATTGAAAATATCTGTCTCTAACTACAAATGAACAAACAAAATGACACAACACTGACGAAGAAAAATCTGAAACATCAAACCAACTGCTCAAAATGTCTGCCTTCTTCTTGAATACATAGACGTGCTCGCCGTCCTTAGTTACGGTCCTTGCTATATCCCTTCATCTTATCGACCGACACTGTTCAGTTATGCTCCTCCTGAGATCTGCAATATTATCGAATTCTTGTTTTTCAATGTGCCCCACAAATGATTGTCAAGTACTGTAAGGTCAGGCGACCTTGCTAGCCATTTCACATGGCCATTATTACGAATCCACCTAGCTGGGAATCTTCTATTGAACGTACCACAATTAGTGAAAGTGCTCTCATCCGTCCAAATGACCTTTGAGAGAAATTGGTAGGGTTTCTGTCTAATTTTTTTGAATTAAGTTCTTGCTGGTTTTATTCTTTCTGAGTATAGTTGAAGATACCTTTCTGCAGTTCTCTCAGTATTACTGTCTGATTTATAAAACAGTTTCATCATATCTCGTTTTTCTTGGTTTGAAAAAACAATTTTACGTTTATGATAACTTTGAAATTCAACCCATTAAACAAGTGTTTTTGACAATCGATAATACGATTTCCGTCATCGAATATCACGTTGTGACCTGCTTGCTTATGTCTCACATGATCCCACTCTCCCACATAAAAGATTTCCGAAACCATAAGAGATCTCCGAAACCATAAGAGATAAAAAATCTGCAAACGCTACAATCGATTTTTATTTGCGTCATTATACACTCGGCATTGCAGTGTAAAATAAATGTTCGATTGCTGCAACGTTGCTGAAATCTTTGAACAACTTTGATTCTGTTAAATGTTTTAGAATATAAAATCAATATTTCATATGACCGACTGTATAGTGTATGAATTGGAGTTCCACCTATCAAGTAGACTGCGATTGTGAATATCATTGCTGACAAAACAGTATTATTCTCATTCGCAGATATAACACTGTGTCCATATTTACTTTGCGTCGTTAACAACAAATTATAGTTGTTATGCGGTTTTCTTGAGCTGCAGATATCATTATTTCCTATAATTCATGTGCAATGTCTGATTTTTTCCCAATATAACGGCAGAAGTACAATTTTGTGAAAACAAACTTTGAGAATAAATTATGTTTTCCGTCTAACCACACTTTTTCTGTACACATTTCAAGATGCGACCTAACCTTACCTTTATACAATAGAGGAAACATATTATCATCATAGAAAGAATACACTTTAATTTTAACATTACGTAAGTGATAATTTCTGGCTGATTGGCTATTTTTTGACAAGCGATGTTAAATACAGCATGAGTCAGAATAAAAAGGCAAACATCGTATTTAAATTTCTTTCCTCAAAAATTCCTCAGTATCTGGTAGAAAATAAATGAAATGAAGATTGTCGAAATTACGAAAAAAAAAATTTTTAACAAAACTTCCGCAGGAAAAACAATTTATACTATTCTCGGTTTATCAATCTGATAATATGAAGATAATGTTCAAATTCCGTATACCAGTAGCGTAGGTACGGTTGTATGTGGCCAACAAATCCTACCTCAAATTCATAATATTGCACTTGCATATTTAAAAAAGATTGAGTTTTACGAATATGTGTAGAAAAAGTGAATGAAAATGTTTTGGGGGGAAATGACCCTTCCCAACTCTAGATGAACTTTTCAACTCGAGAACGGTTGAAGATAGAGCAATTCTGCGAACGCCAATCGATTCAGAATCATAAAATTAGTCTACTTTGTGAATTTGAAATAGAAATATTAACGGACAAGAATTTTTAAATGCACGCATAAGCAACTTTTCGAAATTTTCAACTCGAAAGTGTAGAGGTTTCGTAAAAAGCCTATGAAATCTTTAATTGTATCTGAATCGATTTCAAATTCGCTGTGCATTTTCAAAAAAGATTGAGTTTTACGAATATGCGTAGAAAAAATGTATAAAAGTTTTTCGAGGGAAATGACTCCTTTCAACTCCAGATGAACTTTTCAACTCGAGAACGTTTGAAGATAGATCAATTCTGCGAACGCCAATCGATTCAAAATCATACAATTAGTCTACTTCGTGAATTTGAAATAGAAATATTAACGGACAAGATTTTTTGAATGCACGCATAAGCAACTTTTCGAAATTTTCAACTCGAAAGTGTAGAGGTTTCGTAAAAAGACTATGAAATCTTTAATTGTATCTGAAACGATTTCAAATTCGGTGTTCATGATCAAAAAAGATTGAGTTTTACGAATATGAGTAGAAAAAAAATAATAAAACTTTTTTGGAGGAAAATGACCCCTCTCAACTCCAGATGAACTTTTCAACTCGAGAACGGTTGAAGATAGAGCAATTCTGCGAACGCCAATCGATTCAGAATCATTGAATTAGTCTACCCTGTCAATTTGAGATGGAAATATCAACAGCCAAAAATTTTTCAATGCACGCATAAGCAACTTTTCGAAATTTTCAACTCGAAAGTGTAGAGGTTTCGTAAAAAGCCTATGAAATCTTCACTTGTATCTGAAACGATTTCAAATTCAGTGTGCATTTTCAAAAAAGATTGAGTTTTACGAATATGCGTAGAAAAAATGTATAAAAGTTTTTCGAGGGAAATGACTCCTCTCAACTCCAGATGAACTTTTCAACTCGAGAACGGTTGAAGATAGATCAATTCTGCGAACGCCAATCGATTCAAAATCATACAATTAGTCTACTTCGTGAATTTGAAATAGAAATATTAACGGACAAGAATTTTTGAATGCACGCATAAGCAACTTTTCGAAATTTTCAACTCGAAAGTGTAGAGGTCTCGTAAAAAGCCTATGAAATCTTCACTTGTATCTGAAACGATTTCAAATTCAGTGTGCATGTTCAAAAAAGATTGAGTTTTACGAATATGCGTAGAAAAAATGTATAAAAGTTTTTCGAGGGAAATGACTCCTCTCAACTCCAGATGAACTTTTCAACTCGAGAACGGTTGAAGATAGAGCAATTCTGCGAACGCCAATCGATTCAGAATCATTGAATTAGTCTACCCTGTCAATTTGAGATGGAAATATCAACAGCCAAAAATTTTTCAATGCACGCATAATCAACTTTTCGAAATTCAAACGATTTCAAATTCGGTGTTCATGATCAAAAAAGATTGAGTTTTACGAATATGCGTAGAAAAAATTTATAAAAGTTTTTGGAGGGAAATTACCCCTCACAACTCCAGATGAACTTTTCAACTCGAGAACGGTTGAAGATAGATCAATTCTGCGAACGCCAATCGATTCAAAATCATTGAATTAATCTACCCTGTCAATTTGAGATGGAAATATCAACAGCCAAAAATTTTTCAATGCACGCATAATCAACTTTTCGAAATTTTCAACTAGAAAGTGTAGAGGTTCCGTAAAAAGCCTATGAAATCTTCAATTGTATCTGAATCGATTCCAAATTCGGTGTGCATATTCAATAAAGATTGAGTTTTACGAAAATGCGTAGAAAAAATTTATAAATGTTTTTGGAGGGAAATTACCCCTCTCAACTCCAGATGAACTTTTCAACTCGAGAACCGTTGAAGATAGAGCAATTCTGCGAACGCCAATCGATTCAGGTTCATGAAGTTAGAGCATTTTGTGGATTTGAAATGGAAATAATCAACGACAAATTTTTTTAAATCACAATCAAAGTTTACAAACATTTTTAGGTCTATCTATCAGTCGATTATGGAATACTTGATCACGAATTTGACAAAAAATTCTCTTGAAATGGCCCGGTGCCTCGTCACATTGATACCACAACAAATAGAGGTACTTTTTTGAGTGGTCTTGATGAATCTTGCTCGCGAAACATAGTCCTGGTTCCACGATATGATTTTTGACAATTCCCTCCCAAATATTGACAAAGAACTCTTTGTAGGTAGCCTTTCCGGAACATTTTTTTTCGACAACCTCCATACAAACGCCACTGAAGTATGGAATTTTATAAACAAAGCCCATGGTTTCGCACATATGCGCTCCTGCAGTATTGTTTCTTACGATCGCCAAGTGCAGAATAGAAGAGAATCAATTATAGCCGATGCGTACAGTTCTTCATTTGTCTTGCTCAACGAATACTGCGTGTGTAGATACAAGGAAATCATGTATATCATTACATTCATGGTATCAGACAGTGGCGCAGCCAGGGGAGGGGCTTTGTGGCTTCACCCAAATCACTGTTGTTCGAAAAATGATCTGGCTGTTGACAAAAAAAGCTCGTTCAGATAAATCTTGAGTTCAGCCCCTATAAAAACAGAATTCCTAGCTGCGCCGCTGGTATGGGGTATGATGAAAATTGTTTCTAAGTCAAAACTGGCTTCAACAATTAGAAAACAGTTGAAGTTTTTATTGTTCTTAAGGAATCTCATGACTCTTTGGTTGAATATCGATATGCCTAACTGATATCAAACAGTCATTTGTCTAAAAAAAATATGAAGGAAAGTATGGCCACGTATCACCATCATTACGTCATTGGTTAACGAAAATATATTTTTGCGTTCTCTCAGTGGGAATGTAGTTATTCTGACTCACTCTGTGTGTAATTGTGATGGGAATTTGATGGAGAAAAATGTCTGAGGGTTTTGTGATGGAAATGTCTCCCGTTTTTGTCTAATAATCAGCCGGTCACTGAATATGGACCCTGTCGCACTTCTTGACATCTCCTCTCTTTTTTTGATCGCACTGTATACTATTCGGTCTACCACTGCCAGTGGCATCGAATACGCAAACGATTATGTCCGTTGAAAAACAACTCGCGATAACAGATAACTTGATTAAGTTGAACCTCAGTGTGCGAGCATTCTCGTTTGAAAACAATGTGTTTCGTGATTCGTGAATTTTTCGGTGAGACAGAGATTTCAAACGTTTTCCGGGTGCCCCTTGTCCACGTACCCGCTACGAAGTAGTTGTTCACAAAACGTTACGTAACGCCGCAGTGTGATTTATTGGCAACGTGTCGCTGGGAAAGCGGGTTTTTCAGACTTTAATCATGACGGCGATTAAAAGAATTCGGCGAGATAAAAAATCTTCGTTGCCCGAAATTGCCTCTCGTTTCAAAAGGGTATGTCGTTCGTGGGATAGTTCGTAGTATCCGAGTATTTTTGGACTTTCGGGTATTCCGAAAAAAGAAAAAAGAACAGCTAGTGGACTGTCGACTGTCAATTCGAAACGTGTTGGTCGAGCCGAGTTAGCAACAAATACCGACTGGGATGTTGAAGAAAACCTACAGAGGTGACTATGGGTTTCTTGGGTTCGCTTCCGCGTTTGACGATGTTATGGATTATGTGTCAGTTTAGTTCACAAAAGTTCATTTATTCACTTTCTCTGACATGAGCTGAGAGCATCGGCGTCTCATTCTCACGCAAAACCTTGACCTAGTTCCAATTTGAAGTGCTATATAGAGTGGTCCGAATATCATGTGGCATTTTTCATGGCCCACTCTGTACTTCTCGAACACATGATTGATTGGATCAACCAATAACTTTGGCGGGATCCTTTGACAAGTGACACCTCGTTTGAAAGGTATTCAGATATTAATAGTTCAGTTTAGCGTATAATTAAAACAGATTCGAGGGTTCGCCCTGATAGTAACTGTTACAAATGTTCAAATTTGACAGTTACACATCCTACTGTTATACTCATTCAACTGTTCCAGCTCCAACGGAACTTGCCATACCTCTTCAGCGATTCGTTGTTTCAATTTATTAATTGTCGTAACGTGAACCTCAAGCTTGAGATATCCACACTCAGAAAAAATCTAAAAGTGTAAGGTCTGGTGACCGAGCTGGCCATTCTGTCGGACCTCGTCGTCCAATTCAGCTATCACGATATTTCTCGTCCAAATATAACGTTGTAGAAGACTGGGTGGTTGCCAACAAAATATTCGCCTTGGACGATTAACTCGTTTGGGGCAGATTTTGCGTAATGTTGACTCACAGGTTGATAATTTTTTCCTTAATTCATCAATTCTTGTAGCTTTCTCAAATTCGTGTTAATAAATCTTCTTTCAGATGTCCGTATAAAAATAAATCATTCACAAGATTTCACCCTTCTAATGTAGTATTTGGAAAAGAAATCCTGAGTTGTTTGCGTTTTATAACAATGGTATTCATTCCATTTCAAAATATTCCGAACAGTTCTTTGATTCATATTAATTTAGTCGGTAATTTGTCGGCGTAAGCAGGTTCACTGGCATTATGAAAAAATTACTTTCTACGATGGTCTAGTTATATAATTGATAATCAATCGCGTTTATTTATTATATGCCGTGCTGGAGTTTGGGTAATTCTCATGCGAAATATATTTTCCGATTCGTTATAAGAGACAAAAGAGGGCCTGAAGTATTACCTTGAGGTATACCGTGTTTAATTATTTTGAATTTAGATGATAATTTTGTTTTTCTTTATCCATACCCTCGATACGTTATCTCAAGCAACATTACTGGTTTAATTTTTCGATCAATATTTGTTTGTCATTTCCAAAACGTTCTTCAAAGCTGAAATCACTCACCACCATGCACCCCCTAAAGTTGAAGCCCATATGGAGGAACTGCCAAGCATTGAAAATGACGTGACGCTCCCCCACCACCCCCATTCGGAGCGGATCCTCATTCTGCTGATTGCCGGTTAGCTATTACATGCCTGATGCTCTCTTATATCTGACCTGCCTGACATACTGTGCATGGTGCCCCCCTAAAACTGCCTGGGGGCCTTGTTAACAATCGTTAGCATGAACCAACGTTCGTCAAAAAAACATCTTGGAATTGCAAATTAATATGGGACGTGAAAGTTGTAGCTCACTCAAGCGAGCTGGATAAAAATCCTGAAAGGAGGCAAAACCAATGTAATAGTGACAGAAAAACTACCCAACACATTATTCAATTTTTGGCAACAGGCTGGTCGTCCGGGAAAAACAGAGCTCACAAACTTCACTAAGAAGAGAAAACGTAGTTTATGGCTCTGGGAACCCGGATCGAGAAGGCAGAGTCTGTGCATGACCTGAGGGTACAATCGGACAAGAGGGTGTTTATATGTATTTGAATCAATGGGGAGAGTGTTTATATGCATCTGAATCAAGAGATGATGGACCACAGGCAATGGTTGTGTCAAAAAGCATTCTGGTTGTGAAACTGTTCCGTTTCCTGAATCAGATACAATACATTTTAATCGCCGTGAGTCAATATTTGTTATGTTCAATTACATTTTGTTTCAATTCCAGCGAAATAGATTAGTCAAACTAGATAGCTGCTCTTGAACGAACAAAGTACTCCGATACCGTGAATCATGGAATGTATGCTCTAGTTTAAGGACAGGATGTCACGTATACAATATCGCGCACTTGAGTTGACCTATCTAACGCATTAAAGTGTGAAAATTTCGATACGTTTCATAGTCACGTACTCTTTCTTTCTTTCATTTCGGCTTTCAGTAAATTCACATGGACCGCGCAATATTCCGTGATTCCGATGACTGTGCGAGGAATGCCTAGGTTTGTCGAAAATACGGTCCAAGACATTTTTTGAACAGCCACATAGTAATGTCCATGCTGATCAGAGAATTACGGATTAGAACTGCTGATCGATACCTGCAGTATGGTCCTCGCCGAGCACAGGTGTCTATCAGATGTAATTCAATATCCGTCGCTGTATCAGCCAGGGAAGTAGCTGTTTTCTGTCTGAAATTTGTCTCCAATTCTAATCGTCGGGGTATTATTAAGGATTTAATGCGGAAGATTGCATTATATATCGTCTATTTTTCACTTTTAGTTGAATGGTCGCCCGTTCTTCATGAATTGATTTTTGTCTTCATATTGAGATGGACACAATAGTCGGAGTGCTTTTTCTGGAACCTGCTTAATATACAGAGTGACCCATTTAAGAGCGGGCAATCTTTCTAAAACTATTATTTATTATCCGATTCAGAAGTCGAAGAAATCGGGAATTGGTTGAAAATTACGAAAATTAATGCATTCTCATCTCATTCCATTCTTTTATTGTAGTTTATTTATGTCGTCAATATTAGTTTTTATTGATTATTGAATATTCAATACTATTTGATGTGAAGATGAAAATTTCATTTCTCTGACAAAAAAACTGCAGTGTTCTGATGAATAGAGTATTGTTTGGAAGAAATAGAATCTGACACCAAGTTGAATAACTGCTGTTTACAAACTCGACTGCTAGCGACCTAAAAGAGCATTTTAAACAATATTTCTAAATATATTGTGATTTATATGACGACTATTCGAAATAATTGGATAAAATGATAAGAATTTTACTTATGCTATATTTCTGTTGAAAAAAATAACTTCATCCTGAAATTTTAGTCACACCCGTTTGAAAGTATCACAAATTCAGTGGTGACGTCAAATTTTATTAAAAAAATCGAAGTAGGCCTCGAAATTTTTATTTCTATTTCGAATTTATAGCACTCTACTCTAGAACTATTGATGCTCTATCTATTGAAAAAAAAACTTGTGAATCGAATAATAAATCTGTATATCTTAAGGATTCCCAACAAAAGCCGAAAGCGTTTTTCGATTGGATTGATCTAGACTTCGCTGATTGGCAAGAACCATGATTATCAAATCTCTTGGAGTCCTCATATTGATACACTGTGCGACAAACTACGGCAAAAGTGTTATGCACTGGTAAAATACAGCTATTCTATTTGAGCATGTTTTTCCTTGGACTACAATCATGGGGAGTAAAATCACTGAGTACATATTGATACCAGCAGTTCGTCTACTATCTCGTTACATAGTACCAAAAGAAGAGAAATGTTTCTGAAAAAACAAGTGTCAATTTCTATCTCATACAGTCGGGGCACAGCCGTCTTAATTATCCGAGCCATGGTGAAGAAATTTGACAACACGGTAAATGCGCCCTACTCGCCCTACCATGTGACGAGACGACATTAGTCATTGTATTGTAGAATGGTGATTGTTAAATTAGTCATTCTAGGGTGAATTATTTGTGTTCAAATTGATGAATGAACGTAAGATTCATGTGAAATGGTTTACGAAATATTGACAAAAATCTAATGTTCGATTTATCAATGAAAGTGTGTTCAAAACCCATTAGAAATAGTGATAAACTCAAATGTAATTGAGAGGTTATCTACGTATACCTATTTTTGCTTTTGGAGGAACTTTCTACTTCAGTTGTGCCAATATGCCAACCCGTTGTTGTGTGACAGGGATTCTCAATAAAAGAATGTCTTGGTATTTTATTTTCCCAAAGAGGAGGAATCGCAAAAGTAATGGATTTCTGATACAATACCTATTACTTTATTTCTATCTTTGTGTGTTGGAGACTTATCCGAAAAAAAATTGAAGAAAAATTTTTCAAAATGTGAATTTTAGGGCATGGAAAAGCCGACTTGACACTTTTTCCGTTTCTAAGAAATTGAATAGATTGCGATTCCCGTTTGTGATGAAAAAAATTAATCCACCACATTAATCGGCGTTATTTTCTATACAAATTCATTCTCTTATGTTTTTTTCTAGTTATCCAAATAAGACGAGAAATTGACAATAACGAATAAATGGGTCGGTCGTCAAATTGATTACCGCGCGGCGTTGCCGATTTTCTCACCACGGCTCGGAGAATTAAGACGGCTGTGGTCGGGGGTATATTTGTAAAATTCAGAGTTGAGTGTTTTATTTATTACAACTGTTTTTTTCTTTCAGGAATGTATACGATGCGTATGCTGGACGGTAACAATGCGATAAGCAATTTGAGCAGCAGTGGTGGTGGCGGAGCTGCTGCTGCTGGCACCACTACCATGTCCAGGAACGAAATGGACCGCATGGACACATCCAGTGACAGCGCCGTCAGCTCAATGGGTTCCGAAAGGGTGCCGTCGTTGTCCGACGGGGAATGGGGGGACGGCGGATCCGATTCGGGTCACACATCAGCGGAACATTACGTCACTGACTATCCCAAGTAAGTTTCTAATAGAAAAATGCCTTCATATGTTTGTGAGGTGATTTTGTGTTCGGAATACTTATGTCCATTGGCCCGAATACATCTGTAGCGTGTTGTACTGATAAGATATGGATGCTTGTGGCATCTTAGAAGATATTGAATGAAAACTAAATGAATTTCAACCTAGGAGAGAAGCAAGTGATGCATTTTCAACAATTCATGGTACTTTGGCCGTTACGCTCACCTGACATGAATCCGTGTGACTTTTTGGTATGGCATTAATTCCTCAGGACTATCAAGCTCTTCGAAGAGATTTTTGTTCAATTTTTTTTAATGGTTGTTTGAAGTTCCGTATATGTATTTTGAATTTTGTAAATTGAAATCAAAAATAATCCTTCTACAGACCAAATATTCTGAGTACGGCCCTGTCCACAACCCGATAATTATTAATAGGAGAGCGGCACAAGTTGCCACCATGAATGAAACTTTCAAAATTCTTCCTCTTTAATCGCAATGTGAGGGTTTTCCCAATTTTCTACCACAGATTTTTCACGAAAAACCTCTGTCTTTTCAATTGTCCTACTTTTTGTTGTTAATTTATGAAAATGAAAATGTATTCAGGGCATATCTCATGATAGTTCATGTTTTCAGTGAAAATTTCAAAAATAACTTGGTTAATGTTTGTTTGTGCTGTTGACTGCATAAAATCGCTGCTGGAACTGTCAATCATAATTCAAAAAGAAGGGACTGATACTCTTTCAATTCCCACAGATGAAAAAAATTACAAGGAATAACCGTGAAAAATGTCTTGGGTGAATAGAACTTTATGGAAGTGAAAATATGATGCTAAAAATAGGTATATGAAAATGAGCTTCTAAGTTCTACTACTAGATGGCGCCACGGTACCCATTTCTTTGCAACGCGGCAGCTGTGATGAAACAAAATGGAAAAATGGCAAAGTTTCCATCGTTGTTTATTTTCAAAAAGTATTAATGCAATGCAGATCAACATTACAGGTTTTGAGAACAGATCATATTCCAAAACATGATGTTAGCCCCATCTAGTAGTGGAACTCAAAAGCTGATACGAGTGATAAATATATAACTCTTCACTGCGGATACGTATTGACGATGTATGTATCAATGAACGCTTGAATTGATTCATCAATTCAGTTCCAATATTTATCGGTGTCAACTAATGAGTATATGAGCCGGAGCAAATATATTCTAGAAAAAGTAGAATATATGAGACCAACTACTTTTGACACTATTGGCGCCCTATAGTTCCCTGTTGCAGGGCATTTAGTTTTACTCCCGAAGCGATTTGTGTAATTTTTTTTATAAAAACTTTGTAATGCACTTTTCTAAGCCTGGATGTTGATACATATACGATAGCATTTTACTGTGCCAATACAAACTATTATTTTGTTCAGTGAACACAGAACACTAAGAATGTACATTTGTCATTCTTTTGCACTACCAACTGTTCAAACATAAAGTCTCTATAACATATTGGATATAAACAATATATAAATGCTTTTTACGAAAAGTCAATGATTTATTATATCAGCTCTGCCATTTCTACACAGCAAGGTCAAACGTTTTGTTTTGTTTAAGTTGGTAGCCTTTCGTTCTCGGTAGTTCAATATCTCTAAATTATCATCTGTAATTTGAAGTTCATAATATCAATTAGGGATTGTCTCTAAAAATGCAAGGCAAAAATTGATAGGCAGGCTGCAATACCAACATAGACAAGTTGCCTGTCTCGCCTACTAGCAACCATCACCTATTCATTTTTTCTTCCAGCAAAATGAGGCCATACGACTACAGCTATTCCAGCCGGCAGCTGAACAACGGCATAGGGAACTCCGACAACGCTCGCATGCCACCTGTCGCCCAGAAGAAACACCAAATGTACGGCAAGCGATACTTTCAAGAGCACAACTCCGCTAGCGCTTCCCACCAACCCACGACACCGCTGAAATACGAGTACCGTGAACCCAGCACACCTTCCTACATCCCCAACCCGTCGGAGGGGGCCGTGGGCCCCAAAATACCCGAGATGAAGTACTCCTGTTCCATGGAATTCGGCATGCAGAACCACCTGGCGAGGAATCCCGTCGACCACATCCAGCACAACCACAGCTACCACCTGCCGGCCGAAAACTCTGGCGTGATGCAAAGGCCGATTTCCAGGGACAAGGTGAAGGCGGCACGCAAGTCTGAAGACGAACACCTGACGAGAGACGAGAAGAGGGCCAGAGCCCTGAACGTTCCTATCACCGTCGATGACATCATCAACTTGCCTATGGACGAGTTCAACGAGCGCCTGTCCAAATACGACCTCAGCGAAAGCCAACTGAGCCTGATCAGAGACATCAGGAGGAGGGGGAAGAACAAGGTGGCCGCTCAGAATTGCCGGAAGCGCAAGCTGGATCAGATCCTGAGTTTGGCCGATGAGGTGAAAGAGATGAAGGACAGGAAGATGAGGCTGATCAATGATCACGAGTATTCCACTAACGAGTGCAAGAGGATGAGGGATAAGTACCAGCAGCTGTACAGGCATGTTTTTCAGGTGAGGAATTGGAATTTGTTTTAAAACCTTTTCCTAAGATTTGCGATGTATACATTTGAAAGCGGGCAAACTCTCTAAAACTGTTATTTTTCATCCGATTCAGTTTTTTTTAATGGTCTTGGCCGAATAGCCCTGGAGTGTGAGGTCGACAAAAAAAGCGAAAATGCATTGCCTAATCAACTACAGAAGCTCTAGGCCAACTTTGACAAAGTTGGGAATGATTTCTTATTGGGTGTGTTAGTTTGCAATTTTTCCAGTTCCAAGTGACTGTTAACTAATGACGAAAAGGTAGTTCGCGTTCTTCTTCTTCTTTTGTTTGGCATTTTCCCTTCGGGAAGTTGGCCAAGCCGATATTTGTTTGCGTTGAAACAAGTAGAAAGTTGATCGTTTAATGGTACTTTGCGATCATAAAGAATTGATGTTTTTTACTCGCGTTCATTTTCATGTTAAAACTGATAGTCTGGTTCTACTTGTGCGTTATAATAACTGTTTGTTAATCAAATACTTTCTTTCAGAACTTGAGAGATGCAGACGGCAACCAGTACTCTCCCTACCAGTACAGCCTGCAGGCCTCCGCCGACGGAACCATTTTGATGGTTCCCCGATCAAATTCGAGTCTGTCGAATCCCGAGCAAAAAGATCCACCGCATAATCGCAAGGATTAAGAACGTCACCATTTTCTGAGATCGTGTAGATAAAACTTGCTCAACATTTTCATTTCATTATTCACTATGCCGAATTAATGATTTTTTCCTTCTATTTTTTGTACTTACCACAATTCTTACTCACCAATTTTTCCGCAAAAAACTCGCACAGTCGAAGTTTCGTTAACTGTTGGTATATTTGCATTTATTACTCGCTGATCTCGTTTTTTGGTACAATTCAATTGGTTTTGATTATTCGGTTTTTTGGTAATTGAAATTGGGGAAATTCGTTGGTGAGCTTTGAAGGTAATAAATTTTCACTCTGTTTTCAAACGCGTTCTATTGACGATGTGGTGTTAGATTTTATTTGTCCAAAATAATTATGCAAGAAAAATTAACACGCGAATTCCATGAAAGGCAACAGGGAAAACACCCTGTTGTGATTGTTCATATATTGTAAAGTAATATTTTTCATCGTGTGTCAGTATATTTCACGTACTGATTGATGTAGAAATGTTTTCCCTGTTGCTGAATTTATTTGAGTCTTTGGGATGGCAGCAAAAGTCGCTCAAACATGTGGAGTGGCCACATGTCGGTGTGGCACTCGGCCAGGGAACCAGCTGGCCCATCTAGAGACATCACACAAGTTACCAACTCAAGAAATCTGCTAAAAACTATTGCCTTTTCAACTGCAAAATGATTTCATCGGAGTTGTGCCGGTTTAATGCGCTGGATCGTTTGCTTTTACTGAGGAAGCATTTTAAATTTTTCTCAGACACAAAACACAAATTTCACCACGGAACCAACCGTCCACATTTTTAGACAGTCCCTATAAATGACATTCAAACAATTGCAATTGGAGAGGTAGAAGTTGTAGATGTCTTATTTGAGTTGGCAACTGTTTATTTGCAGCTCTCAGCAGTCTTTCATGAGATAGATCGGGGTCCTATTCTCGAGTTTGTACGTATACGAATTCGATTTACTGTTTCACACCAATACACGAAGAATATGTATGTTTGTCTCTCTTATTCACAATAGCCCTCCAGCTGGTTCTTCTTGTTTCGTTGGCCTTGGCTACCACGGCAATTTGGCCATGCGGGTAGCCGGTATGGGCGGGTTGTAGGAAACCATTTAACCAACATTTCAACTGAACTGAGGTCAGTTGCTGAGCAAATAGAAGTGTCTTTAACAATCTCCAGCAATTGAGTCGACTGGACTTGAACTGTCGGTGAACTCGTATTCTGCAACTCGCCTTATGTATATAAATGGCCTGTTTCCATAGGAATATCGGCCAGCGTTGCGTGCTTGCATCTTTGGACAAATGGAATGTGAATCGCCACCATAAGAATAGATCTTACGGAAGTTCTGTACGCTAATCCTTTATAAAAGGCAACAGAGTGTTTGTTGTCGTGGCGCTTTGGGAATTTCATTTTGTGTAAGGTTTATTGTTATGAAATGTACGGTACTTCCAAAAAATCATTTAACGACAAATTATAAACAATATATATTTTTATAACACATAATCAGGTGATGAATATGCCTTTTCATAACAGTTTAGTGTACATATTATATTATTTAAGGTAGATGTTTCTAGGTTGATTGTGTCTGACTGAATCGGTGTTGGAAATGGCTTATTATTTTATGTGGCCTGATGAATAAAATGTGGTTGAAGCTTTCCCCGTTGTTACGTATCCTACATATAACTCTCCAGAAACGATTTCCTAACCTCACTTAATGAGCAGTCGTTAGCCTTAAGGTTATTTATCAGGCTTGATTCTATACATAGCTTAAACTAGTGGAGTCAGAACCGGTATTGTCTATTTAAGGAGCGCATGTGATTTATAGTTATTCATCAATTTCTATTAAATACGTAGTAACCGTACTTTAATTTGGTACCTAGATGTATCAAAATTATATTGAAGTAGGCTAATATTTTTTATGAACGTTATAGGTTTTGTACATTGTATAGTGTAAGTAGATAAATAAAACCATCCTAAATGTAGAACACTTATTATTGGCCTCAGGGCCCGGGTGGACATGAACAAATGTTTTCAAGTTCTAACTTACCACGCACATCTTAATATCTAGACCTCGTTGCTTCGTTTTAATACGCCGTTTCTATTTTTACTGGCCTTTGTAGCTACGAAGGGAGAAATTCTGTTTTGGAGAACCAATTTGAATTAATATGGACGTAAAAGATGTAATCTTTCCAAACGAGCTGGCTAAATCTTCCTAAACGGAGGCAAAACCAATGTAAGTGTGACAGATGAACTTCCCAAGGTCATTCAATTTGATACCACCAAAATCAAAGGGGTCACTTCTGTAACCTTACCTATTCTGTGATATTGCACCTGCGCATTAACAATAAGTTCTTTGAAATTTCCGGTGTCTATTTTATTCTGCTTCAGAGTATTCCGTTATTTTATTATTGTCGGGTAATCAAAATGTGTCGAGGTTGAATTTCAACTTAGAGCACCGTCCTGAACGTATTCAAATATTTTATGGAAATATTGACATTAACTTCACATAATTGATAATGATATACATTGAACATGAAAATTATAAGAAAAATTTATGAAAATCTGAGAACGCGTCTTGCGCATGTGTTCCAAGGGGATATTCGTCCTCCAGTTTCTATGTGCTTGAATTAATGATAAATGAAGACTTTGCAGGATTCTTCAGCTACGAAAACACATCAGTAACACGGAAACCGAAGTGATGATAATAATAAATTGATGGTGAATGTGTCAGAGTTTTGGGTAAGGGCCTGACTAAAACATTCCTGACAAATAAATCAGTTTGTGCATGTGACATGGCATTAGAAACTGAATATTAGTAATAAATAACAATAGAGTCCAATTCTACAGAACAAAGCCTCTGGTATCAATTTGGAGGCTCTAGAAAAAAGTTTTTTTTTGAGCCATTCAAGAAATTTTTCTGCCAAAATTGAAAAATAGATTTGCTTCAAAATGTCCTTACAGGAGCATCTCGACACGCTGAATTCAGAAATGCACTCGATTTTCATTGTATCTCTTATGGTTCTCGAGTTATTACCGTTCAAAAATCGAAATTTTCGAACTTGACATACCGCCATCTCTCGGTCAGAAGCTGAACTAGTTTAAGACTAAGTCACGTTGTTACTCTTTCGTTGATTTTCCCATTCGAAATTTTTCTTCAAAAATGAAATATATTCACTTTTAATGGCTCACACAGAAGCTTCTCGACACGTAGAATTCAAAACAGTTGTCAGATTCCTCAATTCTTTTTTGGTTTTCTAGTTATTGTGATTTTTATGAAAAAAAATTTAATTGAAAAATGGGAAATCCTGAAATCGTCAAAATCCTCCCATCTTGAAGTAAATAAATTTTTCAAATTCAACCTGAAAATTTCCAACCTTAGATTTTGAAATTACCAAAATATGAAGTTCTTCCTAGAGCCACCAAATTTGGTGTGGATGCTCTTGAGGCCATTGTCTACTGCGGAATAGAATCTGGTGGAGATTTGAAAACTATTTTTTTTTACTCACTAAATTCGAAATATCTCTGAAACTAAGGAAGATATTGAGAAACTGATTGTATTTCTGGACTCTGCACGTCGAGATCTTCCTGTTAGTGTATTTTACAGAAAAATTTTTTCCTCATTTTTGGACGAAAAATTTCCAAAGGGGTTAACCTTAGATTTTGAAATTACCAAAATATGAAGTTCTTCCTAGAGCCACCAAATTTGGTGTGGATGCTCTTGAGGCCATTGTCTACTGCGGAATAGAATCTGGTGGAGATTTGAAAACTATTTTTTTTTACTCACTAAATTCGAAATATCTCTGAAACTAAGGAAGATATTGAGAAACTGATTGTATTTCTGGACTCTGCACGTCGAGATCTTCCTGTTAGTGTATTTTACAGAAAAATTTTTTCCTCATTTTTGGACGAAAAATTTCCAAAGGGGTTAACCTTAGATTTTGAAATTACCAAAAAATGAAGTTCTTCCTAGAGCCACCAAATTTAGCGTGGATGCTCTTGAGGCCATTGTCTACTGCGGAATAGAATCTGGTGGAGATTTGAAAACTATTTTTTTTTACTCACTAAATTCGAAATATCTCTGAAACTAAGGAAGATATTGAGAAACTGATTGTATTTCTGGACTCTGCACGTCGAGATCTTCCTGTTAGTGTATTTTACAGAAAAATTTTTTCCTCATTTTTGGACGAAAAATTTCCAAAGGGGTTAACCTTAGATTTTGAAATTACCAAAAAATGAAGTTCTTCCTAGAGCCACCAAATTTAGCGTGGATGCTCTTGAGGCCATTGTCTACTGCGGAATAGAATCTGGTGGAGATTTGAAAACTATTTTTTTTTACTCACTAAATTCGAAATATCTCTGAAACTAAGGAAGATATTGAGAAACTGATTGTATTTCTGGACTCTGCACGTCGAGATCTTCCTGTTAGTGTATTTTACAGAAAAATTTTTTCCTCATTTTTGGACGAAAAATTTCCAAAGGGGTTAACCTTAGATTTTGAAATTACCAAAAAATGAAGTTCTTCCTAGAGCCACCAAATTTAGCGTGGATGCTCTTGAGGCCATTGTCTACTGCGGAATAGAATCTGGTGGAGATTTGAAAACTATTTTTTTTTACTCACTTAATTCGAAATATCTCTGAAACTAAGGAAGATATTGAGAAACTGATTGTATTTCTGGACTCTGCACGTCGAGATCTTCCTGTTAGTGTATTTTACAGAAAAATTTTTTCCTCATTTTTGGACGAAAAATTTCCAAAGGGGTTAACCTTAGATTTTGAAATTACCAAAAAATGAAGTTCTTCCTAGAGCCACCAAATTTAGCGTGGATGCTCTTGAGGCCATTGTCTACTGCGGAATAGAATCTGGTGGAGATTTGAAAACTATTTTTTTTTACTCACTTAATTCGAAATATCTCTGAAACTAAGGAAGATATTGAGAAACTGATTGTATTTCTGGACTCTGCACGTCGAGATCTTCCTGTTAGTGTATTTTACAGAAAAATTTTTTCCTCATTTTTGGACGAAAAATTTCCAAAGGGGTTAACCTTAGATTTTGAAATTACCAAAAAATGAAGTTCTTCCTAGAGCCACCAAATTTAGCGTGGATGCTCTTGAGGCCATTGTCTACTGCGGAATAGAATCTGGTGGAGATTTGAAAACTATTTTTTTTTACTCACTTAATTCGAAATATCTCTGAAACTAAGGAAGATATTGAGAAACTGATTGTATTTCTGGACTCTGCACGTCGAGATCTTCCTGTTAGTGTATTTTACAGAAAAATTTTTTCCTCATTTTTGGACGAAAAATTTCCAAAGGGGTTAACCTTAGATTTTGAAATTACCAAAAAATGAAGTTCTTCCTAGAGCCACCAAATTTAGCGTGGATGCTCTTGAGGCCATTGTCTACTGCGGAATAGAATCTGGTGGAGATTTGAAAACTATTTTTTTTTACTCACTTAATTCGAAATATCTCTGAAACTAAGGAAGATATTGAGAAACTGATTGTATTTCTGGACTCTGCACGTCGAGATCTTCCTGTTAGTGTGTTTTACAGAAAAATTTTTTCCTCATTTTTGGACGAAAAATTTCCAAAGGGGTTAACCTTAGATTTTGAAATTACCAAAAAATGAAGTTCTTCCTAGAGCCACCAAATTTGGTGTGGATGCTCTTGAGGCCATTGTCTACTGCGGAATAGAATCTGGTGGAGATTTGAAAACTATTTTTTTTTACTCACTAAATTCGAAATATCTCTGAAACTAAGGAAGATATTGAGAAACTGATTGTATTTCTGGACTCTGCACGTCGAGATCTTCCTGTTAGTGTATTTTACAGAAAAATTTTTTCCTCATTTTTGGACGAAAAATTTCCAAAGGGGTTAACCTTAGATTTTGAAATTACCAAAAAATGAAGTTCTTCCTAGAGCCACCAAATTTAGCGTGGATGCTCTTGAGGCCATTGTCTACTGCGGAATAGAATCTGGTGGAGATTTGAAAACTATTTTTTTTTACTCACTTAATTCGAAATATCTCTGAAACTAAGGAAGATATTGAGAAACTGATTGTATTTCTGGACTCTGCACGTCGAGATCTTCCTGTTAGTGTATTTTACAGAAAAATTTTTTCCTCATTTTTGGACGAAAAATTTCCAAAGGGGTTAACCTTAGATTTTGAAATTACCAAAAAATGAAGTTCTTCCTAGAGCCACCAAATTTAGCGTGGATGCTCTTGAGGCCATTGTCTACTGCGGAATAGAATCTGGTGGAGATTTGAAAACTATTTTTTTTTACTCACTAAATTCGAAATATCTCTGAAACTAAGGAAGATATTGAGAAACTGATTGTATTTCTGGACTCTGCACGTCGAGATCTTCCTGTTAGTGTATTTTACAGAAAAATTTTTTCCTCATTTTTGGACGAAAAATTTCCAAAGGGGTTAACCTTAGATTTTGAAATTACCAAAAAATGAAGTTCTTCCTAGAGCCACCAAATTTAGCGTGGATGCTCTTGAGGCCATTGTCTACTGCGGAATAGAATCTGGTGGAGATTTGAAAACTATTTTTTTTTACTCACTAAATTCGAAATATCTCTGAAACTAAGGAAGATATTGAGAAACTGATTGTATTTCTGGACTCTGCACGTCGAGATCTTCCTGTTAGTGTATTTTACAGAAAAATTTTTTCCTCATTTTTGGACGAAAAATTTCCAAAGGGGTTAACCTTAGATTTTGAAATTACCAAAAAATGAAGTTCTTCCTAGAGCCACCAAATTTGGTGTGGATGCTCTTGAGGCCATTGTCTACTGCGGAATAGAATCTGGTGGAGATTTGAAAACTTTTTTTTACTCACTAAATTCGAAATATCTCTGAAACTAAGAAAGATATTAGGAAACCGATTGTATTTCTGGACTCAGCACGTCGAGATCTTCCTGTTAGTGTATATTCCAGAATATTTTTTTTCTCATTTTTGGACGAAAAATTTCCAAAGGGGTTAACCTTAGATTTTGAAATGACCAAAAAATTAAGTTCTTCCTAGAGCCACCAAATTTGGTGTGGATGCTCTTGAGGCCATTGTCTACTGCGGAATAGAATCTGGTGGAGATTTGAAAACTATTTTTTTTTACTCACTTAATTCGAAATATCTCTGAAACTAAGGAAGATATTGAGAAACTGATTGTATTTCTGGACTCTGCACGTCGAGATCTTCCTGTTAGTGTATTTTACAGAAAAATTTTTTCCTCATTTTTGGACGAAAAATTTCCAAAGGGGTTAACCTTAGATTTTGAAATTACCAAAAAATGAAGTTCTTCCTAGAGCCACCAAATTTGGTGTGAATGCTCTTGAGGCCATTGTCTACTGCGGAATAGAATCTGGTGGAGATTTGAAAACTATTTTTTTTACTCACTTAATTCGAAATATCTCTGAAACTAAGGAAGATATTGAGAAACTGATTGTATTTCTGGACTCTGCACGTCGAGATCTTCCTGTTAGTGTATTTTACAGAAAAAAATTTTCCTCATTTTTGGACGAAAAATTTCCAAAGGGGTTAACCTTAGATTTTGAAATTACCAAAAAATGAAGTTCTTCCTAGAGCCACCAAATTTGGTGTGGATGCTCTTGAGGCCATTGTCTACTGCGGAATAGAATCTGGTGGAGATTTGAAAACTATTTTTTTTTACTCACTAAATTCGAAATATCTCTGAAACTAAGGAAGATATTGAGAAACTGATTGTATTTCTGGACTCTGCACGTCGAGATCTTCCTGTTAGTGTATTTTACAGAAAAATTTTTTCCTCATTTTTGGACGAAAAATTTCCAAAGGGGTTAACCTTAGATTTTGAAATTACCAAAAAATGAAGTTCTTCCTAGAGCCACCAAATTTGGTGTGGATGCTCTTGAGGCCATTGTCTACTGCGGAATAGAATCTGGTGGAGATTTGAAAACTATTTTTTTTACTCACTTAATTCGAAATATCTCTGAAACTAAGGAAGATATTGAGAAACTGATTGTATTTCTGGACTCTGCACTTCGAGATCTTCCTGTTAGTGTATTTTCCAGAAAAATTTTTTCCTCATTTTTGGACGAAAAATTTCCAAAAAATTACCAAAAAATTAAGTTTTTCCTAGAGCCACCAAATTTGCTATGGATGCTCTTGAAGCCATCGTTTACTGCGGAATAGCATCAGTTCGAATTATAAAAATTTTGAAGTATTGCTAAAAAACAGCAAACTTTTAACAAGATGGCCGTAAGTGTCGACACTCCGTGAAAAACTGAGCTTCGGCTACTGTTCAAGAGATGGCGCAGCAGTGCTCGAAAAAAATATTTTTCACCAAAAGTATCTCGAAAACCATAAGAGTTAGAAGGAAAATTATTGTATTTCTGAACTCTGCGCATCGATATCTTTCTGTTAGTGTATTTTACAGAAAAATTTTTTCCTCATTTTTGGACGAAAAATTTCCAAAGGGGTTAACCTTAGATTTTGAAATTACCAAAAAATGAAGTTCTTCCTAGAGCCACCAAATTTGGTGTGGATGCTCTTGAGGCCATTGTCTACTGCGGAATAGAATCTGGTGGAGATTTGAAAACTTTTTTTTACTCACTAAATTCGAAATATCTCTGAAACTAAGAAAGATATTAGGAAACCGATTGTATTTCTGGACTCAGCACGTCGAGATCTTCCTGTTAGTGTATATTCCAGAATATTTTTTTTCTCATTTTTGGACGAAAAATTTCCAAAGGGGTTAACCTTAGATTTTGAAATGACCAAAAAATTAAGTTCTTCCTAGAGCCACCAAATTTGGTGTGGATGCTCTTGAGGCCATTGTCTACTGCGGAATAGAATCTGGTGGAGATTTGAAAACTATTTTTTTTTACTCACTTAATTCGAAATATCTCTGAAACTAAGGAAGATATTGAGAAACTGATTGTATTTCTGGACTCTGCACGTCGAGATCTTCCTGTTAGTGTATTTTACAGAAAAATTTTTTCCTCATTTTTGGACGAAAAATTTCCAAAGGGGTTAACCTTAGATTTTGAAATTACCAAAAAATGAAGTTCTTCCTAGAGCCACCAAATTTGGTGTGAATGCTCTTGAGGCCATTGTCTACTGCGGAATAGAATCTGGTGGAGATTTGAAAACTATTTTTTTTACTCACTTAATTCGAAATATCTCTGAAACTAAGGAAGATATTGAGAAACTGATTGTATTTCTGGACTCTGCACGTCGAGATCTTCCTGTTAGTGTATTTTACAGAAAAAAATTTTCCTCATTTTTGGACGAAAAATTTCCAAAGGGGTTAACCTTAGATTTTGAAATTACCAAAAAATGAAGTTCTTCCTAGAGCCACCAAATTTGGTGTGGATGCTCTTGAGGCCATTGTCTACTGCGGAATAGAATCTGGTGGAGATTTGAAAACTATTTTTTTTTACTCACTAAATTCGAAATATCTCTGAAACTAAGGAAGATATTGAGAAACTGATTGTATTTCTGGACTCTGCACGTCGAGATCTTCCTGTTAGTGTATTTTACAGAAAAATTTTTTCCTCATTTTTGGACGAAAAATTTCCAAAGGGGTTAACCTTAGATTTTGAAATTACCAAAAAATGAAGTTCTTCCTAGAGCCACCAAATTTAGCGTGGATGCTCTTGAGGCCATTGTCTACTGCGGAATAGAATCTGGTGGAGATTTGAAAACTATTTTTTTTTACTCACTAAATTCGAAATATCTCTGAAACTAAGGAAGATATTGAGAAACTGATTGTATTTCTGGACTCTGCACGTCGAGATCTTCCTGTTAGTGTATTTTACAGAAAAATTTTTTCCTCATTTTTGGACGAAAAATTTCCAAAGGGGTTAACCTTAGATTTTGAAATTACCAAAAAATGAAGTTCTTCCTAGAGCCACCAAATTTGGTGTGGATGCTCTTGAGGCCATTGTCTACTGCGGAATAGAATCTGGTGGAGATTTGAAAACTTTTTTTTACTCACTAAATTCGAAATATCTCTGAAACTAAGAAAGATATTAGGAAACCGATTGTATTTCTGGACTCAGCACGTCGAGATCTTCCTGTTAGTGTATATTCCAGAATATTTTTTTTCTCATTTTTGGACGAAAAATTTCCAAAGGGGTTAACCTTAGATTTTGAAATGACCAAAAAATTAAGTTCTTCCTAGAGCCACCAAATTTGGTGTGGATGCTCTTGAGGCCATTGTCTACTGCGGAATAGAATCTGGTGGAGATTTGAAAATTTTTTTTTTACTCACTAAATTCGAAATTTCTCTGAAACTAAGGAAGATATTAGAAAACCGATTGTATTTCTGGACTCTGCACGTCGAGATCTTCCTGTTAGTGTATTATCCAGAAAAATTTTTCCTCATTTTTGGACGAAAAATTTCCAAAGGGGTTAACCTTAGAATTTGAAATTACCAAAAAATGAAGTTCTTCCTAGAGCCACCAAATTTAGCGTGGATGCTCTTGAGGCCATTGTCTACTGCGGAATAGAATCTGGTGGAGATTTGAAAACTATTTTTTTTTACTCACTTAATTCGAAATATCTCTGAAACTAAGGAAGATATTGAGAAACTGATTGTATTTCTGGACTCTGCACGTCGAGATCTTCCTGTTAGTGTATTTTACAGAAAAATTTTTTCCTCATTTTTGGACGAAAAATTTCCAAAGGGGTTAACCTTAGATTTTGAAATTACCAAAAAATGAAGTTCTTCCTAGAGCCACCAAATTTGGTGTGGATGCTCTTGAGGCCATTGTCTACTGCGGAATAGAATCTGGTGGAGATTTGAAAACTATTTTTTTTTACTCACTAAATTCGAAATATCTCTGAAACTAAGGAAGATATTGAGAAACTGATTGTATTTCTGGACTCTGCACGTCGAGATCTTCCTGTTAGTGTATTTTACAGAAAAATTTTTTCCTCATTTTTGGACGAAAAATTTCCAAAGGGGTTAACCTTAGATTTTGAAATTACCAAAAAATGAAGTTCTTCCTAGAGCCACCAAATTTAGCGTGGATGCTCTTGAGGCCATTGTCTACTGCGGAATAGAATCTGGTGGAGATTTGAAAACTATTTTTTTTTACTCACTTAATTCGAAATATCTCTGAAACTAAGGAAGATATTGAGAAACTGATTGTATTTCTGGACTCTGCACGTCGAGATCTTCCTGTTAGTGTATTTTACAGAAAAATTTTTTCCTCATTTTTGGACGAAAAATTTCCAAAGGGGTTAACCTTAGATTTTGAAATTACCAAAAAATGAAGTTCTTCCTAGAGCCACCAAATTTAGCGTGGATGCTCTTGAGGCCATTGTCTACTGCGGAATAGAATCTGGTGGAGATTTGAAAACTATTTTTTTTTACTCACTAAATTCGAAATATCTCTGAAACTAAGGAAGATATTGAGAAACTGATTGTATTTCTGGACTCTGCACGTCGAGATCTTCCTGTTAGTGTATTTTACAGAAAAATTTTTTCCTCATTTTTGGACGAAAAATTTCCAAAGGGGTTAACCTTAGATTTTGAAATTACCAAAAAATGAAGTTCTTCCTAGAGCCACCAAATTTGGTGTGGATGCTCTTGAGGCCATTGTCTACTGCGGAATAGAATCTGGTGGAGATTTGAAAACTTTTTTTTACTCACTAAATTCGAAATATCTCTGAAACTAAGAAAGATATTAGGAAACCGATTGTATTTCTGGACTCAGCACGTCGAGATCTTCCTGTTAGTGTATATTCCAGAATATTTTTTTTCTCATTTTTGGACGAAAAATTTCCAAAGGGGTTAACCTTAGATTTTGAAATGACCAAAAAATTAAGTTCTTCCTAGAGCCACCAAATTTGGTGTGGATGCTCTTGAGGCCATTGTCTACTGCGGAATAGAATCTGGTGGAGATTTGAAAACTATTTTTTTTTACTCACTTAATTCGAAATATCTCTGAAACTAAGGAAGATATTGAGAAACTGATTGTATTTCTGGACTCTGCACGTCGAGATCTTCCTGTTAGTGTATTTTACAGAAAAATTTTTTCCTCATTTTTGGACGAAAAATTTCCAAAGGGGTTAACCTTAGATTTTGAAATTACCAAAAAATGAAGTTCTTCCTAGAGCCACCAAATTTGGTGTGAATGCTCTTGAGGCCATTGTCTACTGCGGAATAGAATCTGGTGGAGATTTGAAAACTATTTTTTTTACTCACTTAATTCGAAATATCTCTGAAACTAAGGAAGATATTGAGAAACTGATTGTATTTCTGGACTCTGCACGTCGAGATCTTCCTGTTAGTGTATTTTACAGAAAAAAATTTTCCTCATTTTTGGACGAAAAATTTCCAAAGGGGTTAACCTTAGATTTTGAAATTACCAAAAAATGAAGTTCTTCCTAGAGCCACCAAATTTGGTGTGGATGCTCTTGAGGCCATTGTCTACTGCGGAATAGAATCTGGTGGAGATTTGAAAACTATTTTTTTTTACTCACTAAATTCGAAATATCTCTGAAACTAAGGAAGATATTGAGAAACTGATTGTATTTCTGGACTCTGCACGTCGAGATCTTCCTGTTAGTGTATTTTACAGAAAAATTTTTTCCTCATTTTTGGACGAAAAATTTCCAAAGGGGTTAACCTTAGATTTTGAAATTACCAAAAAATGAAGTTCTTCCTAGAGCCACCAAATTTAGCGTGGATGCTCTTGAGGCCATTGTCTACTGCGGAATAGAATCTGGTGGAGATTTGAAAACTATTTTTTTTTACTCACTAAATTCGAAATATCTCTGAAACTAAGGAAGATATTGAGAAACTGATTGTATTTCTGGACTCTGCACGTCGAGATCATCCTGTTGGTGTATTTTACAGAAAAATATTTTCCTAATTTTTGGACGAAAAATTTCCAAAGGGGTTAACCTTAGATTTTGAAATTACCAAAAAATGAAGTTCTTCCTAGAGCCACCAAATTTGGTGTGGATGCTCTTGAGGCCATTGTCTACTGCGGAATAGAATCTGGTGGAGATTTGAAAACTATTTTTTTTTACTCACTAAATTCGAAATATCTCTGAAACTAAGGAAGATATTGAGAAACTGATTGTATTTCTGGACTCTGCACGTCGAGATCTTCCTGTTAGTGTATTTTACAGAAAAATTTTTTCCTCATTTTTGGACGAAAAATTTCCAAAGGGGTTAACCTTAGATTTTGAAATTACCAAAAAATGAAGTTCTTCCTAGAGCCACCAAATTTGGTGTGGATGCTCTTGAGGCCATTGTCTACTGCGGAATAGAATCTGGTGGAGATTTGAAAACTTTTTTTTACTCACTAAATTCGAAATATCTCTGAAACTAAGAAAGATATTAGGAAACCGATTGTATTTCTGGACTCAGCACGTCGAGATCTTCCTGTTAGTGTATATTCCAGAATATTTTTTTTCTCATTTTTGGACGAAAAATTTCCAAAGGGGTTAACCTTAGATTTTGAAATGACCAAAAAATTAAGTTCTTCCTAGAGCCACCAAATTTGGTGTGGATGCTCTTGAGGCCATTGTCTACTGCGGAATAGAATCTGGTGGAGATTTGAAAATTTTTTTTTTACTCACTAAATTCGAAATTTCTCTGAAACTAAGGAAGATATTAGAAAACCGATTGTATTTCTGGACTCTGCACGTCGAGATCTTCCTGTTAGTGTATTATCCAGAAAAATTTTTCCTCATTTTTGGACGAAAAATTTCCAAAGGGGTTAACCTTAGAATTTGAAATTACCAAAAAATGAAGTTCTTCCTAGAGCCACCAAATTTGGTGTGGATGCTCTTGAGGCCATTGTCTACTGCGGAATAGAATCTGGTGGAGATTTGAAAACTATTTTTTTTTACTCACTTAATTCGAAATATCTCTGAAACTAAGGAAGATATTGAGAAACTGATTGTATTTCTGGACTCTGCACGTCGAGATCTTCCTGTTAGTGTATTTTACAGAAAAATTTTTTCCTCATTTTTGGACGAAAAATTTCCAAAGGGGTTAACCTTAGATTTTGAAATTACCAAAAAATGAAGTTCTTCCTAGAGCCACCAAATTTGGTGTGGATGCTCTTGAGGCCATTGTCTACTGCGGAATAGAATCTGGTGGAGATTTGAAAACTATTTTTTTTACTCACTTAATTCGAAATATCTCTGAAACTAAGGAAGATATTGAGAAACTGATTGTATTTCTGGACTCTGCACGTCGAGATCTTCCTGTTAGTGTATTTTACAGAAAATTTTTTTCCTCATTTTTGGACGAAAAATTTCCAAAGGGGTTAACCTTAGATTTTGAAATTACCAAAAAATGAAGTTCTTCCTAGAGCCACCAAATTTAGCGTGGATGCTCTTGAGGCCATTGTCTACTGCGGAATAGAATCTGGTGGAGATTTGAAAACTATTTTTTTTTACTCACTAAATTCGAAATATCTCTGAAACTAAGGAAGATAATGAGAAACTGATTGTATTTCTGGACTCTGCACGTCGAGATCATCCTGTTGGTGTATTTTACAGAAAAATATTTTCCTAATTTTTGGACGAAAAATTTCCAAAGGGGTTAACCTTAGATTTTGAAATTACCAAAAAATGAAGTTCTTCCTAGAGCCACCAAATTTAGCGTGGATGCTCTTGAGGCCATTGTCTACTGCGGAATAGAATCTGGTGGAGATTTGAAAACTATTTTTTTTTACTCACTAAATTCGAAATATCTCTGAAACTAAGGAAGATATTGAGAAACTGATTGTATTTCTGGACTCTGCACGTCGAGATCTTCCTGTTAGTGTATTTTACAGAAAAATTTTTTCCTCATTTTTGGACGAAAAATTTCCAAAGGGGTTAACCTTAGATTTTGAAATTACCAAAAAATGAAGTTCTTCCTAGAGCCACCAAATTTAGCGTGGATGCTCTTGAGGCCATTGTCTACTGCGGAATAGAATCTGGTGGAGATTTGAAAACTATTTTTTTTTACTCACTAAATTCGAAATATCTCTGAAACTAAGGAAGATATTGAGAAACTGATTGTATTTCTGGACTCTGCACGTCGAGATCTTCCTGTTAGTGTATTTTACAGAAAAATTTTTTCCTAATTTTTGGACGAAAAATTTCCAAAGGGGTTAACCTTAGATTTTGAAATTACCAAAAAATGAAGTTCTTCCTAGAGCCACCAAATTTGGTGTGGATGCTCTTGAGGCCATTGTCTACTGCGGAATAGAATCTGGTGGAGATTTGAAAACTATTTTTTTTTACTCACTAAATTCGAAATATCTCTGAAACTAAGGAAGATATTGAGAAACTGATTGTATTTCTGGACTCTGCACGTCGAGATCTTCCTGTTAGTGTATTTTACAGAAAAATTTTTTCCCATTTTTGGACGAAAAATTTCCAAAGGGGTTAACCTTAGATTTTGAAATTACCAAAAAATGAAGTTCTTCCTAGAGCCACCAAATTTAGCGTGGATGCTCTTGAGACCATTGTCTACTGCGGAATAGAATCTGGTGGAGATTTGAAAACTATTTTTTTTTACTCACTAAATTCGAAATATCTCTGAAACTAAGGAAGATATTGAGAAACTGATTGTATTTCTGGACTCTGCACTTCGAGATCTTCCTGTTAGTGTATTTTCCAGAAAAATTTTTTCCTCATTTTTGGACGAAAAATTTCCAAAGGGGTTAACCTTAGATTTTGAAATTACCAAAAAATGAAGTTCTTCCTAGAGCCACCAAATTTAGCGTGGATGCTCTTGAGGCCATTGTCTACTGCGGAATAGAATCTGGTGGAGATTTGAAAACTATTTTTTTTTACTCACTAAATTCGAAATATCTCTGAAACTAAGGAAGATATTGAGAAACTGATTGTATTTCTGGACTCTGCACGTCGAGATCTTCCTGTTAGTGTATTTTACAGAAAAAAATTTTCCTCATTTTTGGACGAAAAATTTCCAAAGGGGTTAACCTTAGATTTTGAAATTACCAAAAAATGAAGTTCTTCCTAGAGCCACCAAATTTAGCGTGGATGCTCTTGAGGCCATTGTCTACTGCGGAATAGAATCTGGTGGAGATTTGAAAACTATTTTTTTTTACTCACTAAATTCGAAATATCTCTGAAACTAAGGAAGATATTGAGAAACTGATTGTATTTCTGGACTCTGCACGTCGAGATCTTCCTGTTAGTGTATTTTACAGAAAAATTTTTTCCTCATTTTTGGACGAAAAATTTCCAAAGGGGTTAACCTTAGATTTTGAAATTACCAAAAAATGAAGTTCTTCCTAGAGCCACCAAATTTGGTGTGGATGCTCTTGAGGCCATTGTCTACTGCGGAATAGAATCTGGTGGAGATTTGAAAACTATTTTTTTTACTCACTTAATTCGAAATATCTCTGAAACTAAGGAAGATATTGAGAAACTGATTGTATTTCTGGACTCTGCACTTCGAGATCTTCCTGTTAGTGTATTTTCCAGAAAAATTTTTTCCTCATTTTTGGACGAAAAATTTCCAAAAAATTACCAAAAAATTAAGTTTTTCCTAGAGCCACCAAATTTGCTATGGATGCTCTTGAAGCCATCGTTTACTGCGGAATAGCATCAGTTCGAATTATAAAAATTTTGAAGTATTGCTAAAAAACAGCAAACTTTTAACAAGATGGCCGTAAGTGTCGACACTCCGTGAAAAACTGAGCTTCGGCTACTGTTCAAGAGATGGCGCAGCAGTGCTCGAAAAAAATATTTTTCACCAAAAGTATCTCGAAAACCATAAGAGTTAGAAGGAAAATTATTGTATTTCTGAACTCTGCGCATCGATATCTTTCTGTTAGTGTAATATCCAGCAACATTTTTCCCTAATTTTTGGACAAAAATTGAGTTCTTCGTAGAGCAACCAAATTTGGTGTGGGTGCTTCCGAGGCCATTGCCTACCGCAGAATAGCATCAGTTTGAAAATATCTCGAAAACCATGAGATCTAGAAGGAAACTGATTGCGTTTCTGGATTCAGCTCGTCAAGATCCTCCACTGTGCGTATTTTGAAGCAAATAAATTTTTCAATTTCAGCCTGAAAATTTCCAAAGAGTACTTTTGATTTTGAATCGAACAAAAAATGAACTTCTTCCTAGAACAACCAAATTTGGTGTGGGTGCTTCTGAGACCATTGCCATAGGAATAGTATCAGTTCGAATTAGGAAAATTTTTAATTATCGCAAAAAAACGGTGAAATTCATCAAGGTGCTCTGAGAGTATCGACACTGTCAATCAACTTCGGCTACCATCCAAGAGATGGCAGAGCAGTGCTTAAAAATATTGTTTTTTTGACGAAAATTAAAATATCTTGAAAACCATAAAAATTTAAAGATAACTCATTGTTTGAAAAAGCCGCTGGTATCAGTTTGGAGGCTCTAGGAGAAAGTTCTTTTTTGGGCCATTCAAGAAAAAATGTTAATCCCTTTGGAAATTTATCGGTCAAAATTGAAAAATAGATTTGCTTCAAAATACCCTTAAAGGGGCATCTCGACACGCTTAATCCAGAAATGCACTCGATTTTCATAAATCTCTTATGGTTCTCGAGTAATACCGTTCAAAAATGGAAATTTTCGAACTTAACATACCGCCATCTCTCGGTCAGAAGCTGAAATAGTTTAAGACTCAGTCACTGTTGTTACTCTTTCGTTGATTTTACCATTTGAAATTTTTCTTTAATATTTAATTATATTAAGTTTTATTCGCACATACATGAGCATCTCGACACGAATCCAAATCTGTTCAAATGTCAAATCGTTATTGGTTTTCGAGTTACTGCGATTTTTATTGAAAAAAAATTAATTTTTGGAAAAATGGGAAATCCTGAGGAATTTCACTCCGCAGTAGCTCATTGTTTGAAAAGCTCCTGGTATCAATTCGGAGACTCTAAGAAGAAGTTTTTGTTAGGGCCATTCAAGAAAAAACTTTGGAAATATTTTTGTAAAAAATTAATAATAGATGTGCTACAAATTGTTTATAAAAGATCATATCGTACGCAGCTTTTAGAAATGTAGTTGATTTTCATATACCTCCAATAGTTGAGTTTTTTCTGTTCATATATTATTATCATGTTTTTACTACAACTCAGCCTTTATTAAATTAAGTTCTCCTGAATACAACTCACAATAGATTAAAGAGTAAAAGTCGCATCAACAATTTCAAATTAATTTATTGCAGTAACACAAGTAATTAAAAGCTTTGCTAAAACAATATAGATCACTAATCTAGAAACGAATACATAACACTGAAAATCAACGAGTTTTCAACTCAATCAACATTTTCGTAAAAGGCATAATGGCTTTAAAAGCGCTGTTTTTCGACATTGTAATGTTTGCTAAATAAACAATGCCAACTTATTCCTAATAAAAAACATATAGATATATATTTCACAACATAAAACGAATGTATATCGAATAGATTTTCAAATATGTCGAGATATCTTCAAAAATTCCGTTATAAAAATATGCTATTTACACACCCAATCTCAGTCGGGGTAAATGGAAGACGGACTACGCCTCTGGAATCCTCTGGAATGTTTGCATCCAATGAAAATCCTAATAATTTTCTCCTAAACACGTTAAGTCCAATTTAATTTTATTTGAACAATTAAAAATAAAGACTTTTTCAAGGACTGACAAAATGGAATCAAAACAAAGCAATTACTTCGAAAAAAAATGAAGAAAATGGATATACAGGGTGTACTATGAACAATTACGGAAAATAAAATGGAGTACCGAAACTTTAGAGAGGCGCGTGATGATTTATTTCGCCATCTTCTGAAGATGCGCCACTGAAGCAAACACACCTACGTTTTGACGACATACCATGTACCCTGCTACGATCTCGGAGAGAAAAATCGATGATAATCGATATTCAATTTTCGGTGACTATTGTCGCCTATGACCACTGAATTATATCTGTCAGATATTCATGCGAAAGTGTTACAAGATTTTGCAGGTGCTTTCTGTAATAAAAGCGATAATGTCCCAGGTTCCTTCAACTCGCGTGGCTCAAGCTATTTTCAAATTGTAATAATGAATTTGTAAGTTTACTTAAATTTATTATTGCTTCTCTGCGGAATATTCTGCATTGTGGAAAACTCACGGGGAAAGTTTGGCACCCGTTTTAAAATTAAAGAATTTCACGAGATCAATCACAAAAAGCACATGCAAAGTCCGTTTAATTGAATATTCGCACGGGTATCTGGAAGATGTAATGCAACAGTCGACTAGGTATAGCCGATAAACGAAAAAAAAACGAAAAAAAGAAAAACTGAAAAAATACGCCCGAAAAAAAAAACGGGAAAAATATCCCACGGAAAAAAACCCTCGTAAAGAAAACCCCCGGAAAAAATACCCCTGTATGCGAAAACAATGGCCAGTACACAAAAAGTAACGAAATTTCAACTGCGTGTCATGTTGAAGAAACTAGACCATATTTGATTCATTTTACAATACAGAGGGGTGGAACAACAGATTTTCTAGCCTTGCAAAAAGGCGAATCTGTCACCAGGTTAGTTCGTTTAGGAACAATCAAGTCATAAAAATATAAAAAATCGTCTGTTTTGGTCGTCGACGATGAAAATTCCACAGGATAGGTTAAAACTTTTATTGCTATTGTAAAATGAATCAAATATGGTCTAGTTTCTTTAACATGACACACAGTTGAAATTTCATTACTTTTTGTGTACTGGCCATTGTTATCGTATATAGGTGCATTTTTTTCTTTTTTTTTCGTTTTTATTTTCAGTTTTTTTTTCCGGAGGTACTTTTTTCGTTTTTTTTTTCAGTTTTTTCCCTAGATTCGTATAAGCCAATGAATTTTTTATTCCATAGAGTTCTGCAAATTTGGATTTTTTTCCAATATTCAATGGCCTGACAAGAACTAGATTTTCAGTACTTAAACAATTATTCAAGGCATCCCTTGTGTTACAAATGCAACATACAAACCTGTCAACTGAGATCCGAAAGATATTCCTTAAAAAAACAGATGAATTCTACTTTATAATTCATAATCTAGGTATCCCTTTTTTCATAGATACCTACGTCTCCGAGAGAATAATCGAAAGTTCCAGGACACCCTGTACAATATCCAGTGGAAGTTAAAAAAATTACTATTGGACGGTTTCCATGTTACTTCCTCATTATCCAAATCCAAATCTGTCAGTGATAAAGCCAAACTAAAACTTATGAGGATCAGAACTTCCAAATGTCACTATTTTTTCGACTTCTTCTTCAAGGACAACCTTCTAACCACGTCCTTTTGATTATTATTCCACAAAATTTCACACAAATTTCCTATGGTTGCTTCAGTTGGGTTATTCTGATACCAGTCAAGAAGAACTTGGAATATCACCTAAAAATAATACAATTACATGAGAGTCCCAATATACTGTCTACGGGGTTCTATATTGGTAATAATAATAAAACCAAATGACCATCGACCAGCCAGTAACTAGTGATTAAAGCAATGTCTTTAGAATTTTACTGTATAACTACAATGCCGGAAAAAATATATCTTGGTTACACAGTATCGAAAAAAATCTATCTTGGGTACAGACAAATCTAGAAGAGTAACACGATAATTCGATGTCCCTTCTTCGCGCTATTCGAGGAAAAATTATAATGCTCTCTCAATATGTAGCAAGCTATTCTTTATGGTCTAGTTAAACCATAATATCCAAGATATATTTTTCAACCCATTAAAACGTAATCTTGATGGGAGATAGCATGTTTGAAGGAGTTAGCCAGTCGCGGAAGAAATAGTCTAGTTAACATGTACGTACCGTTTTTCCTAAAATTTTTGTATAGTCTCCAAAAATTACGTCCATGGCCTCATTCGATTCGGAAAATTATATAGAAAGTTTAAGGAAAAGTTCCAAAAGGGGCCGAAAAAAATTGCAAAAGTTATAAACAATTAAGTGAAAAAAAAGTAGGGGTTTTGTTTTTTCGAACATCTCGAAAAATAATGAAAATTTTTAAAATTTGAAAAAAGATCAGCAAATTTGCTTTAAAAAGCCGACTCCCGTAACTGTACCTCCAATATTTATAATTTTTACAGAGCCTTAAAAAATGAGCGAAAAACGGGTGATCGGGCTTCCGCGCGCGTTGCGTCACTGACGAGGCAACAAAAAAAAATTATTTAAACATATTAAATATGAATATTAAGGAATAAAAAAATTAATGTAGCATTGGGATACATAAATAAACAATAATCCGTGGTCAAAAAATTTTTATCCCAAGTTTTCATAAATTATGGATTTGTTAATTAAGTGATTTTTCCAAATTGAATGTTAGGATAAAAACCACGATAACTATTGAACGAAAGCCTTAAGATTTTTTTCACTTCGTGGAGTTATTGGTATTAGGCTTACAAATAGATCACCGTAGCAAAAATTTATTTTTGTTGACTTCTTGAATGTTTCGAATAATTTTTTTTAAATTTGTTACTACCATTGTTTAAGAAATTGTCATAAACAAATACATTGTTTATGAGCAAATCAAACTTATTTTTTGTTATCTATTTATAATTAAAAATTATGATTTTTACAGAAAAAACGGTTTGTTCATTTAAAAATTTAGTTGCAAAAACAAAACAAACAAATAAATGTTTTTAAGGAACCGTTTTTTCTCTAAAAATCATAATTTGTATTAATAAATAGATTACAAAAAAAAAAATTTGATTTGCTCATAAACAATGTATTTGTTTATAACAATTTCTCAAACAATGGTAACATTCAAGATATCAACAGAAACAAATTTTTATATCAACTTTTTTTAGTTTTTAATTTTCAATTGTTAATAAAAAAGCGAAAAAATTAAATTTTGAAATTTTTGCTACGGTGATCTATTTGTAAGCCTAATACCAATAACTCCACGAAGTGAAAAAAATCTTAGGGCTTTTGTTCAATAGGTTTTTATCCTAACATTCAATTTGGAAAAATTACTTAATAAACAAATCCATAATTTATGAAAAACTTGGGATAAACAGTTTTTGACCACGGATTATTCTTTATTTATGTATCCCAATACTACATTGATTTTTTTATTTCTTAATATTCATATTTATTATGTTTAAATAATTTTTTTTGTTGCCTCGTCAGAGTGACGCAACGCGCGCGTAAGCCCGATCACCCGTTTTTCGTAAATGTTTTAAGGCTCTGTAAAAATTATAAATATTGGAGGTACAGTTACGGGAGTCGGCTTTTTAAAGCAAATTTGCTGATCTTTTTTCAAATTTTAAAAATTTTCATTATTTTTCGAGATGTTCGAACAAACAAAACCCCTACTTTTTTTTTTCCCTCAATTGTTTATAACTTTTCATTTTTTTCGGCCCCTTTTCGAACTTTTCCTTACACTTTCTAGATAATTTTCTGAATCGAATGAGACCATGGTCGTAATTTTCGGAGACTATACAAAAATTTTAGGAAAAATGGTACATGTTAACTAGACTAAAAGTCTAACGTGCAAAGGCCTTAAAATTCGAGGAAAGATTACTCTAATTCGCCAAAGAAAAGTTGATTTCATCCTCTGCACCATCATCACACATATTGCTCGCTGATAATACCATGTCGTCAACAAAAAGTGTGATAAATTCACAGTTTTCTACTGAGTGAAAATGGACGCACCCTGTATGTAACTTTGAAAAATTTGTGCTCGAAAAAGGATTCCAATAACATCCCCCTCCCCATCCTACTGAATATTTGATTTTTCCATTTCACAGGCACTTTTTGTAGAATGATTGTTCTATAGAATTGACGAGTCTCCTGTTTTTCCAATCCACAATTTATCCGATTATTTGGATTTTTGGATTTCTTCACTTTTAGAACCCACTGTATAGTGGGGACTTTACATACGAATGAGCAATGTCAAGTGATATAATTGCTTTCCGTTTATATCTGTATCAGTGCTGTTTGTTTAGTATGTTTACGATCACGGAGAAAATCTAAGGTAAATAAATTAATATAAATTGATTATTCGGGAATTTTTTGCGAGATTCCAACGGGATCAATGATTTCGTGACTTAATTAAATGCCGTACCATGAAATTATTCAATTAGGTAGTATACAATAAACAACTTTAATGGTGAGGTTAAAAAATCAACACTAAACATTTTCTTCTTCAGTACTGAACATTTTTTGAACAATGTTAGTTGAATGAAAAATATAAGCACGATGGTAAATAATAATCTCAGAACACCATACAAATCCATAGGGATCTTGTAGATAATACTTTTAAGAATCTGAAAGGAATCAATTGACTTGTTAAATCTTATGAATTTTTTGAAGGGTAAAGACATTCAAGATTCTATATTTTTTAATCATCCATTCAAGATTTCGGTTTTTTATCCCAATTTGTTGTTTCAAATGGAAAATTACGACTTGTGGGCCTTGTGGCACCTTTGTTGCTTCAGTTCGTACATAAGTTTTATACCGGGTGTTTCTAATTTGATTATATGTATGGGGATGTCGGCCACGGTGGAGTTCCTTGAGTAACATGATAACTCGATAACTTATGCCAATTACGAGATATTTAAAAAATTATTGAAATTTTGTTTATCACTGAAGATATAGGAAAATGGAAGAGCACTTAGTCATTGTCACTTCTGAAGATCGACAAGATGATAAAATGCAATATACTGTTTCGTCATGCCTTTATCCTTTCTCCGCCCTACAAATATTAACCAACTGTTTAACTACTATTTCCCCACGAATGTAGCTGCGATACACAACTTAGTTGGTCGCAGCGCCATCGTTACGGAAAATCAAGAACAAACACACCTCTCAGACAGCTAGCACATACGTCAGGTAGAGTTAACTGTAATATTTCGAACAAAGTCTTGATGTTTCGTATAGATGGAGCTGCGACCAACTTAGTTGTGGTTGATTATTATTCGTTGGGCACTTCGGCAATGACAGGACAACATTCATACATGCAGATTACTGTTTAATTCCGATCAGAACATACATTTGGGTCAAAGAATAATACTAAAGACCAGTAATTGCAGACCTTTGATGTTTCAATTGTTTCAATTGTTTCTGTCTCAGTTTCATTTATTAGGACCACTGCGCATCATAAATTTCACGCCACGAGTGGATTTGACAGCGTTAGGCATTTCATACACTGCTCAGCAAGTAAATAATAGATATAAACTGCTCCACAGTAGTACAAAGCTTCAAATGTTCTAATCAAGGTTTTTTCACCACGTTTAAACTCGCGTTGTCTTTTGCATCGCAAGTATATAATAATAATAATAATAATACGCTTTGGAGAGGAGGGATACCACCCCTCTGATTAGGAGGCATGAGCGACGCATTCACAAGATGGAAGCTGAGATCAAGTCGGCGAGACGACATGCGTCTCGTATCCACTGAGAAAATCCGAAAAAAAATCTTACAAATAGACCATTTTTCAAAAATGCATAATAAAAGGTGTGTACTTTCTTGAAACTGAGTTACGTAACTTTAATTTCTCGAAAAGAGAAAAACCCTCCTAAATATATCGTTAATCCATACCAACCGCGAATGTCTCGGGGTTTCGACAGCATTTTCGAAGGAGGTGTACAAAATCTTGGATAAGCTACAACAGATCCTAGATACTCCCAATGATAGACAGAAGAAAAAGAAAAGTCGGGGGTTTATGAAATTAGCTGCAAGAACTGCGAGAAGAAGTATGCGGGTCAAACTAGAAAGGCCATGAAAGTATGGTTCAAAGAACACAATGCTCATATCCATTTTTTCGAGACCAAAAAAATCGAGTGTGGCCCAAAATGCTTCGGATCACGACCACCGATTCCATGACACAAGTTTGAAATTAATCAGAGTCTAGAAATAGTATAAACGCGGATTCGGGCCCAGTACCAATAGTTCAAGTTTATAGTACGGTAAAAGCTTCCCCCTCCATAAAGACGTAATTAATTCTCAATAATGTATGCCATTGAATCCAAAACAAAGAAGTTAATGATAGATCTACAGCAGGTTAATGCTAAAATGAAGTATATAAGTAAATAATTGGGGTAGGTCTGCAGTTTTAAGTAGGCAGGTATTATGTAGGTAGTAGAGTAGGTAAAATTCCAAAATTAGCAAAACGATGTAGAGAATTTGATGTAGGAGGGGATACTGAGTGGTATAAGCCACTCAGAACAATAGTTTCATTATGATTAGAATATCACAGTTAAAATAATTAAATTCGAGTTGTTGAAATAAATTAGTTGTTTCAGACAGAATCAAGTAAATTTTTATTATGCTACCAAAAAGGCCAGAATGAGTTTTTAACAAAACTACTATTGGATAAGTACATTGATTATTTTAAACAACTAACAGGAAGAAAACTGTAGCTACGAATATTGAGACTTTTCGAAACTAATATAACACTCACCTCTTTAGTTCCTGAATGTTGATGATCGCTAACAAACTGAGATATTTCCCCTTCAGAAAAATTCATAGCCCGCGCCGTGTCTTTCCATGTAGAGTCCATATGTGCCGAAACAAATAGCATATCCTCCCTAGTCAGTTTATCAGTTCGAAGTTTCAAAGATTTTATTGCAGCAGTCTCGGTGATATTAGTCTTTTTCAATTGTTCAACTCCGTTGTGATTGTGGACGATATTATCTCCGATATGAACTCCTTTCGAATAACTTATGTTCACCATTTGATACACAGCTGAAATTTGAAAAAAATGCAGGTTCTTCACGCAATGAAAGTCACTTTAATAAAATTATTAGTGAATACCCATATTTAGAAACGCCTATAGTACTATTCATACACTACTTGACGAATATTCATTATTATAACGATAAGTTTGGTATTAAAATGAAACCATGCTGTTTTCAATGCACAAAAAAAAAGAATAAACTCAAAGTTTTTATCATCAGCAATATTGCCCTACTGAAAAATGATTACCGACGCTAATGCTTTTAATTTATGTTGTAAATGAAAATGTTCATTGTTTTACAGCTTAGAGAACATGATGTTTTGCATACATTTGGATAAATTATTGAAGATAACATGTGAAAACTGATAACCCATGCATTGATAAATATTATGCAGAAATATGAAACCATTTCAGTTGCGACTCATTCGACAAAGCTTAGAATCAATAAATTGTCTTGCCTGGAATTGTTGTTGAGCTTGAATGACACATTTTTTATTTTCGAAAACATAGTTTGAAATTAAAAATATTTGGAGACTTGGAGTGAACTTGGTGAAGAAATTGTTGTAGTAGTCAGTAAAATTGAATAGCTGGGTGGTATAATTGAAAATGACTTAAAATTCAACAAAAACATAGACTATATAAGTAAAAAAATTATAAAACAGGAGTTTTCAAAAATATAACTTGGTATTCAAGTATAAAAAACTGTAATAGATATTTTCAACACCATTTTAACTGATTTTTGGGAATAAGTTTTATATTTGGCTAACCAAGGATAGATAGATCGATCAAAAAAATCTAAAATTGAACCATAAGTTGCAAAAAAAGCAAAAGCAAAAAAAAATTATTAAAAGTTTAATGTTTTAATTTTTAATGGTAAATTAGTTTGGGGAAAGAGCCAATAAATTTACAAAACATTCTACATATTTTTCAAGAATTTCGCATTTACCACAGAAGGGGTACAGTTTATCCAAACTCAGTTGAATATGACTTCAAAATTCCCTATATAAAGAAAACATTAGACCAGATACGTGTAACCGTTTGTCGCCTGGAAACCAATCAGTAATGCGCTGACCGCCTGTTGTTCGGCAGACTGGCCTTATTTATGAAAAGAAGAACAGTGGCGTACCGTGTATAATATTTGTTACACTTCCTGTTGAAACAGGTGTAGTGAATTTTTTAAACCTAAGTATTTCAATAAAAGTTGAATCGTTGTAGACGATACTTAATGAAAATCCATTTTAACGTCTATACTTAAACAGTAATGTTGATTTTCACACTTTTAGTTTACAAAACCAAGACATATTTTTCGCCAATACAATGGCTTCTTCAAGCAGAAGTATACCTGGTTGAAAGTTTGGAAACTAATAAAGAGAAGAATTCTCAGAACTTAATGAACGATGCCATTATACTAGGTAGATAAATGTAATTAATTATTGACAAACAATATTTGTTATCAGAGAGTTGTCCGAAAACAGGTATAAAACTGTTCCCAAATTAATTGATGTAATAGCAACTCAGTATAATTCTTCTTGAAGAATGCATTGTATTGGCAAACATATGTCGCGGTTTTTTAAACTGAAAGTGTGAAAATCAACATTAAAGTTTTAATATAAACGTTTGTGTATTTAGTGTTTGCAACATGGCATTTTGGAGACCATTCGAAGAACGTGAGCAACAAAAATCACATCCAGATGACCAATGGGAATTCAAAAACAAAGATCTTCATGTTGAGACCCAAAGACTTATTTTAAATATGTATAAAAATCTTAAAAAGGGGCAAAATATGCTTGAAACCTTTGTCAAAATAATCATGAAAAACAGTTATATTTGACTTTGATTCATTATTATAATTAGGAAACATGATCTATTTAGGTCAGAGCACTCAACTTTCAAGGCAGTATAGAGGAGCTTGGGTTTTTGAAAAGTTAGAGACCTGGTAGCTATTTTAATTAGCAGTTGTGAACTGTATCTTCAGATGTGCGATAAATAATAGAAATAAGTATTGTCAGAGCTTTCAAGAAGATTCCACCCTTCTCAAAATTTCAAAATCAGTCCCCCTTGGAGTTCTCAAAACACGTTTTTGCATATGTCTTTTCTAATTTTTCATTTCTTCTTTAAAACCATCACCCTGCATGTTGGAATACTAGCTGGGGCAAGAATTTTTCATTCAATTACAGTAGTGGATTAAATGTAAAATTCTGTACTCTGCCTAGGAGAATTTGATTCAAATTGACATTTCTGCTCCTGATGGCTATTAGTATCCAAAGATAATGATACATATAATTACCATTATTAATTAATAGATAAACTACAACTGTACATATGACAATGAGCAATTATGATTCACACATTACTCAATCATATATTGAGCAATTATGGTATTAAGGTATATCTTTCATGTATACTCTCTCAACTGTAGCTAAACTTCTGTAAATTTGATAAAAGAAAGAATAATATTGCATGACTGCCACAAATACAATATGCAAAATATGCAATAAACCTCAATGAAATTTCAAGTACCCATTCATTTCAAGGCATTTCATTGTTCTTTCAAGAACAAGGCCATTATAAATAATCCAATTTTTTTCTTGTGAATATTGCAACCATAAAAAAATTAGGGTATGCTACCTGAGGACGGATTGATCTTTCTGAAAGCAGTTCTGCTAGTACCAGCCGAACTAGTACGGTTTTTAAACTGTGTCTCATCATCTGATTGCGGAATTTTATCATCACCATCATCTTCACATACGTTCTCTTCATCAGTATTTTCTTTGTTTCTGGGAAGACGGGTCTCGTCATTCAAATGTGGAATTTTGTCATCATCTTCATCAGTAGTATTTCTCTTGCCCTCTGGTCGACTAGGAGAAGCAAGAGCGTCTGTAGTGAGATCTTCGTTCAATTTTTTTGTTTGAGCCATTTTCTGAAACCCTAAATTAGAAACGAATTGTTTTATCTCTAAAACAGATTTTATCACAGCACTGTTTACAAACAAAGGACAACAAGTGATTCAAAGAAATTTAAATGGAGGTTAAAAACACAAAAGTTCTTCTCGCTTAACAAATGCTACCAACAGCTCCATTAATAGAAATTTTTTTTGATAAAGGCTGGCAACACTGTATATGAAGTTCTAGACCACGGATCATAAATATTCTATACCAAGGCGAACTTTTCAATATTTTTATTTACTTCTTTAACAGAGTGTAATGATTGAGATGTTGCCATTAAAAATAATTTATTGAAGAAATTCCATGTTTTCCCCATTGAACATATTCGCTCGTATCAAGGCCGATTCAGATACAATGAAGCACATGCCTCACAACAAGTATAGAGTTTAAATATGTTCTTACAGATTTTACAGGGAATAGAACCCAGTGCAGATCGATACCTCTGAATTGAATTTCACCTGACTTTATAAATGGAGCTAAATTGGAGCTTGATTTTTCGTGGTCTGACAGGTCACTCCAGGAGCTACCCGAAGTTACACCTTGTGATAACTGAAATACATTGACATACTTAAAATAATTGAAAAGCATGACGTCATATTACAACATCAAAAAATTACAGTTATTGAGCCATATTTTGCCAAAATTATAATGCCTCTTGTAGTCCAAAATTTTTCAAGTTAATCTAGATTTGTAATAAAACGCAACTTTCAAAATTGAAATCAATCTGTCTTTTTTCATGACAGATTATCCAAGAAAGTTTTTTCGATTTTATTGAGTCCATTATTAAGATATTTGGCAATTTTTTTCTAATATATTGCGTCAAAAGTTATGCCCGATATAATGCTGGTATCTTATATATTTTTATAATGTGTACTTACTTGCCTCCTGATGATCTGATTTGCTCCTTATATCAGGTTTTCTTTTCGGAAAATTGCATTCAAGCAGACAGCAGCGGGTTTATCATCTTTCAACACGCCACTTGAAAATCCTTTTTTCTTCTTTCTTCGGTCTCTTCCCAATCTTTTATTTATCTTGATTCAACAACACAGACCTGGAATGGGATTCCGTGTACCATAGAATTATAGTCTACAGTTATGTCTCTGTCTCTCCCATCAATTCTACTATAATGTCATCTCTTTTTCTTTTTTTCGATGAAAAGTTCTATGGTACACTGAATCCCACCACCGGGCTATAATAATAATTTCATATTCTCAAAGCTCAGAATTTATGTACAAATTGTTCGGTTTGTTATTGTATTAATATATTATATATAATATGAAGGTGTATGCGTTATTTGAACAATAATGATCACGGTAAGTCAAGTACCAAACTTCTTCATGTTTGAAATACAAATTAGTGTTTTTGTGTATGGATAGCGCGATAGATAATACATTTCATGATTGTCTTCGACGATTCCCTTAAAGTTATCAGAATCAAATACGTAGGGCTTTCAAACTACAATGTATACAGTGAGCGTCGTAAGTGTTACTCCCCCCCCATTCGCCATGGGATGGTGAGTGATAGTTCATGTAGAAGGGATTTTTCTTTATTCAACCGTGCAAAGGAACTGGAATTAATTTTCGAGTCAGTATTGTTTCAAAATAACGAAAATTAACTTAGCGCACTCATCCTCAGAATTAAAATTAGCCCCGCATGATACCAGCTTTGGTTCAGACTCATTTGTCATTATGCTTGGACATTAACTGTACGTTTTAGTTGGTGTTTTTGCATTGATTTCAGGATAGGGTCAAAACAATAAACTGATATCAAGGAGAGTCTAGCTGTAAGCAGAAAAGAGTCAAAATACAAAACAGTATATGCTGTGAACATTTTAAAGTTAATTTCGTCGAGAATTGGAGCAATGATTTCTTTTTAATTCCACTTCCCATGTAATTAGGATAAACTCCCATTGCCCAGATATTTTGACTGAACCACATTCATCAACAAGCTTGCAGCGCATCAGCCCAAACGTATATAGATACCAAATCTTCATCTGAAACTTCAACAGGCAGACTGAAGGGGAACCTACTATTCTCAACACTAGCAGAAGCCATTAAAATTCTGCAGTAGGCTCAATCTACATCTTCAGCTATACAGAAACTTCCCTCCAAGACATATAACCACATTCATTTCAAGCCGACTGCAGTGTTATCTGGCACACTGCTTTCACCTAGTTTCTCATCTCGAAATTATTGGGGATAAAGAAGCAAAGTCGAATTCTTTTACTATTTATTAAAATAAATACTGCTAAAAGATAAATATAGGAAATATTCATAAAGTGCAACAATTATATTTCAAATTCAAAGATACATCGCACATTTATTAATTTATATAAGAGACGTTTAATATCCTTAACGCTAATCCTGACATTACAATAGATTCGGAAACGTGTTTGGTCGTAAGAAGACATACTTTGATGGTGTGTGAATAGTCAAAATCGAAAAGTAAACTTACTAGGTGATTCGAAACGGTGCACCTCTTTCGAGAATGGAATATTTATTCTCAAGGACATCACTATCTACTAGAAAAGCACCATAGGATTATTATCACATCTCACCACAAGTTACTACATCCATATATGGTAAATGAAAAAAGTTTGTTGGTAGACGTACCCAGACTCAAATAACGGAGACGTAGTTTATTTTCAGATCCAGAGATGGCAGACATCAGACCCTCTTTCATATAGGCATGAATCTTAGAAATATGGTTTTATGCTTGGTGAAGTATTGTCCTGTAGATAGTCTTGAATCAGAAGTAGCAAATACCACTAATTCACAAAATTTCTATATCTATTTGACACCACATGATTGGCAGTATTTCAAAATACTCTATCACTAATTTGCATCTAGATATTATAATAACAACCTTGATTGTGGAAAAATTAACTGACAACTTTATTTATTACAAATATTCAAATTAACGTTGAATGATGATACACAGAACTTTAAAAAACTTCACAGCAACAGACCCTTAGTCTGCACTTGCCTTCTTTTACACTACGTATAGTCTTTAAATCTTTGAATGTACTTTTTTGGTTCCATTGGATACTATTTAATTACAAAAGCACACACTTTCCGGTGCCCTTTTTCACCTTGTGATCCTTGTCCGGTGTCTTCTTATTGATTTGTCGAACTAGGTCATAAAATATCTGAAAACCAGAAGCATTTCATCACAAATACACAGGATACAAGTGACGAGCAATAAAATTAAGGTACGTATTATAACCCCTAAAGATCCAATACTTCATTCAAACTGTCCACCAATAAAGTTGTCTTTATACTAGATTCACATTGCGCGTGCGTACATGATAAAATAAGAACAAATTTATTACTGCCTAGAGTTATTGGAGAAATATTGCAATAACGCCACGCAGTATTTTTTATTTGGTCTCAATGCTGTAATCTTGTTACTATTAGTTTTAGATTACATACTAAATCATGATATTAATTTCATACTATATTTTTGTCTCACTTGTATTCATTGCTGTAAACCTTGTTTCTGAAGCAATTACATTTATTATTATTGTAATTATTACTATTTAATAGTGACTGGCACTATTCTGTGATTTAAAACAGAGATAATTGAGAGATATTGCAATAACGCCACGCAGTATTTAAAGCAACTTCATTTCAATAGTGACCGGCACTATTCTGTGAATAAAAACAGAGATAATAGAGAACTATTGCAATAACGCGACGCAGTATTTACAGCAACTTCATTTCAATAGTGACTGGCACTATTCTGTGAATAAAAACAGAGATAATAGAGAGATATTGCAATAACGCCACGCAGTATTTAAAGCAGCTTTATTTTAATAGTGACTGGCACTATTATGAGAATAAAAACAATGATGATAGAAAGATATTGCAATAACGCCATGCAGTATTTGAGGCAACTTCATTTTTTAATAGTGACTGGCACTATTCTGTGAATAAAAACAGAGATAATAAAAAGATATTGCAATAACGCCACGCAGTATTTAAGACAACTTCCATTTTAATAGTGACTGGCATTATTCTGTGATTAAAAACAGAGGTGATAGAGAGATATATTGCAATAACGCCACGCAGTATTTGAGGCAACTTCATTTCAATAGTGACAGGCACTATTCTGTGATTAAAAACAGAGATAAGAGAGATATTGCATTAACGCCATGCAGTATTAAAGGCAACTTCATTTTGATAGTGACTGACACTATTCTGTGAATAAAAACAGAGATAATATAGAGATATTGCAATAACGCCATGCAGTCATTTAAAGCAACTTCATTTTAATAGTGACTGGCACTATTCTGTGAATAAAAACACAGATAATATGGAGATATTGCAATAACGCCACGCAGTATTGAAAGCAACTTCATTTTAATAATGACTGGCACTACTCTGTATAAAAACAGAGACAATAGAGAAATATTGCAATAACGCCACGCAGTAATTTTGAAGCAACTTCATTTTAATAGTGAATGGCACTATTCTGTGAATAAAAACAGAGATAATAAAAAGATATTGCAATAACGCCACGCAGTATTTAAGACAACTTCCATTTTAATAGTGACTGGCATTATTCTGTGATTAAAAACAGAGGTGATAGAGAGATATATTGCAATAACGCCACGCAGTATTTGAGGCAACTTCATTTCAATAGTGACAGGCACTATTCTGTGAATAAAAACAGAGATAAGAGATATATTGCATTAACGCCATGCAGTATTAAAGGCAACTTCATTTTGATAGTGACTGACACTATTCTGTGAATAAAAACAGAGATAATATAGAGATATTGCAATAACGCCATGCAGTCATTTAAAGCAACTTCATTTTAATAGTGACTGGCACTATTCTGTGAATAAAAACACAGATAATATGGAGATATTGCAATACCGCCACGCAGTATTGAAAGCAACTTCATTTTAATAATGACTGGCACTACTCTGTGAATAAAAACAGAGACAATAGAGAAATATTGCAATAACGCCACGCAGTAATTTTGAAGCAACTTCATTTTAATAGTGAATGGCACTATTCGGTGAATAAAAACAGAGATTTTGGGTGGTATGAATAAAAGCTAGCAGATGCTTATACTATAGGTCTGTCTCTGTCATAACTCAACAAAATTAATAAGTTTGTCTCGAGAATTCTGAGTTAGAGCATGTACTCGAAGTTTATTCATACCACCCAATAAAGAGATATTACAATAACGCCACGCAGTATTTAAAGCAACTTCATTTTAGTAGTGACTGGCACTATTCTGTGAATAAAAACGAAGATAATAGAGACACATTGCAATAACCACGCAGTATTTAAGGCAACTTCATTTCAATAGTGACTGGCACTATTCTGTGAATGAAAACAGAGATAATAGAGAGATACTGCAATAACGCCACGCAGTATTTAAAGCAACTTCATTTCAATAGTGACCGGCACTATTCTCTGAATAAAAACAGATAATGGAGAGATATTGCAATAACACCACGCAGTATTTAAAGCAGCTTCATTTGGATAGTGATTGGCATTTTTCTGTGAATAAAAACAGAGATAATAGAATGATATTGCAAGAACGCCACGCAGTATTTAACGCAACTTCATTTCAATAGTGACTGGCACTATTCTGTGAATAAAAACAGATACACTAGGCATTGTCGTCAGCAAGTATTCAACAGAAAACAACTACTGCTCCCTAAGACCGTTGAATTATATCTGTTTAATACTTGGCAAAGTTTTCAACAAGAACAAACTTTGCCTTGCATTTTAAATATCAAAGCTGAAATAATTTTTGGATTTAATTGGGGAAACACCTCCGTACCGGTTTCATGGCAGCTCATCAGCGAAGGCTAGTTCGACCCAATTTAATCGAAAAATCCCTTCAGCCTAACTGGAAATCCCTGAGACAAATACTGAAGTATGAATTCAGCGCCATATCTGGTTTCCAGAATTAAAAGTCGCAGGCGGAGTGCCTTTTATTGTTTGTATTCCATCAGTGCTACTAAAAGGTTAGTTTCTTCCAAAGAATGACAAATTTTCGATTTGTCATCACTGTGAATCATCTGAAATAACCATTGAACATACTATAATATTATACCCCGGCGATATTTGATGAAAAAGAAAAAGATAAATGAGATAATCATGATAATGGACGAAAGAAACGTCACTCATGGGATTTTCCATTCATTTACGAGTTTTGTGTACATCGCAAGTTCGTGAATTTCAAGATTCATGGATTATTTCATTCAACCATCAGTCCATATTATTCCAGGTGTTTCTCAAGGGTCTATTCTTGGAACCATGATTCTATATGAAGTCACTGAACTGCAATCACCTGCTAGATTGAGACGGGGGCAAAAATTGACCCCGTTACCAATACTTACGTCATAAACCATAATTTTCGCTTTGGCGGAAGTTTCCATGAAGGCACAGTTGAACTGGCGTGAAAGACTTTGGCCCTGTTCTTTTCCTACGACTCTCTCGTCTTCCAAATCACATTTATTGCCGACCAACACCATCGGTACATCATCAGTATCCTGAAAAGAAGACAAACAATCAGCTGACCCGATTTTTCTGGAGTTTGCACGGCGATCTATTTTCGGAAAATATTAATTCTCACGCCACCCTCGTAATTTGTGTCCCGTAACGTAGAGGCGTATTCATCAGACCGCCCTCGTATATGGGTGTCCTAGGTGTCGCGTGTTCAATTACTCCACCCATTCAAATGAACAATAGTAGTCGACATCCGACCCATGCGAGGGTGGAATTTGCTGCAATGTTATAGTGTAAACATGGATTTGATCCCGATTTCCATACACACGTATTATTTACCATTCCCGAAATAGCCTATGTGTGGGCAGAAGAGAATCCCCATGTGTGTGGATACTGTTTGGAATATTCTGCCGATTCTTGGATTAATGATGATAATAATAATAGTTATTCATGTATAGGAATCATCAGGTGAACATTAGTTTGGCGAATTTTAACTCGGGTGGGCATGATATGCATAGAAAACTGGGAACGAATATTTTGTTTCTACAATTTTAGACACGTCAGAATAACAGATCTTCCAGAAATATTCTGTGACAGTTGCTACTAATTATTTCAAGCAAATCCATCATTTAGGACTACACACGCTATAAGTATTGATATATTTTGACCCGAAAAAAAATCTCAACGACGGCAGTTGCAATCAAGTTTTGGAATTGTGCTACCTTTTGAAAGGGTGGTGGAGGGATGTGTTTTGGGACACAAACATTTTCAATACTTGTTGATTGATATTTAATAGAGCTTTCCTGGCGTTTTTCCAGATTTGATATAGTTTCAGGGTTTCCTTTTTCCTATTGAAATTATCCGTGAGTTTTTGGATTTCAATTGCCTCTCGTACGTTTGTGATACCCTAGAATAGGGCAAATAGTCTGGTCACAAGTTCCACTATGTTCATTTTGTCAAAACCCAGGCTGGACTACCGAAATTTACGATTTTGGTTTGGGTTAAAAGTGTTAATTGGCCTCAGGACAAAAACAGTACTGTGACTTTCGAACTGCCCTTGCAATGAACGAACTATGAAAGGCCCCGTATACAAATATTATAGGGCAGATCGAATGTAGTTCAACTTTCACTCGCGCTCTGTACAAAATGACGCGAGGTCAGTTTTTATCGCGCAAGGAATTGTACACTTAAAAAAGCTGTAAGAAACCTCCAATTATCATTTTAAATTACACTCTAACGACACTAATGGGATGTTTACATAATTTTTATTTTATTAGATTTGATTACCGAACTGAAAATATACGCTGCAATTCGTGCGACACGCGAACAAAGAAAAAACAACCGTAGTCAGTAGCGAATCGTCGTCAGCCTCTCATCTCGTACCTACAAGGTTGACTTTGAGGTACAGGGAAAAACAACCCCGAAAAACACACATCGATGAAAAAAGTCGCCATCAACACTATAAGAATTCTCTCCAGATCTGAACCCAATAGAATTTTTCCTATAACATGCGAACAAGATTTCAATTTAATTATTCCATTGACATTTCGAAAACTGTTATGGAAGCGAAAGAGGATGACTTAGAAAAGCTTCCAAGTTGTCATGACCTCTCAGAACAACGACCATCATCTATTCACTTCTAATCTGCACTAGGAGATCGTAATATGTAACAACACTACAAGTGTGTGTAAGTGCAACTCCTCTATGATGCAGTAGCTCATCTATAAAGGATATCGTACAAAAAAAATGTTTTAATAATCACGGATAGCTCCCAAATTTAACAGGGCACATCAATGAATTCCAGAGCTATGGACCTGTCTCGGGAGACGATCCCTGTGGCATACAGCCTGCAGAAATTCAAGAAGTGGTTGGTGATATAAGATCAACGATGCGTTATAAATTTAATTATTGAAATATAGGGTGTATATATATTGTAATGCAATAGTATAAAATATTATAAATTTCAACTACACATTTCTAGTGTCTCGCCCGTATGTAGATAAGAGGTATCTCCCCTTATGCAATTCCGTGAAATTCCCTCATATTAGTCGACGTATCAACTGTCAATTCGATGCAAAAAGAGATGATCATTACTGCATATTTTTAGAAATGCAGATAGCACGACACATAAAACACGTAATTAATGAATAATCTACCAATCGTAGCAACTTTTTCCCCTCTGAAATCGAGATTATCGTTCAATGTGTGGTAATTTTGGTATACGATAAACGTTCACTATCAGTAAATTCACTTCCTGCATTCATGTTCAACATACTTCAACTATATTTACACAATATTTCGCGTCATTTTGTTAAATCATTTCGTTATTGATATCTTCCATATTGCTTTATGTCGATCAGAGCAAAATCCAGTCGATGACTCACAAACCCAAATGAATAAATGTTGAAAATTGTTTTATCCACGGAAAAAATTCACGAAAACTATAAATAATTGGACAATTATTTACTTTTCGGACCAGACCACGCCAATTAAGACTAAAAATACCAAAATCATAAAATTCACCACAGTGGCGTTGCCAGGAACTTAGTTTGCGGGGAACGAAAATAAAATTTATCTTATCGGAGCTCTTTTCAACTATACGTTTACGAATGGATAACGGTAGTAATTTTGGTGGCTTGGGGAGCTACAGGCCCAAGCCCCCCTCCCCCTCCTGGCTGCGTAACTGGTTTTCACTACGAAATGAAATATCTAAAATATAATTACAAAACTACTAAATCGCAGACTTCCGCTGAATACCGTTAACCAGGAGAAAAAAGATCACCATTCAACAGGATATACAGGACGGTTGATGGATAGTTAAAAGTAACTACTTTCCGGGATATATTACTTCGCCGACCATTGAATTATTTCGTACCGACTCATGAGCTAGGGGCAACTGTTTTAGAACTGAGGGAAGAGTAGGCGTTGGAAATTATAACTGGTTTGGGTTGATTAAAAATGTTCACTAACCAAGAATCGAACCAGAAGCAATGTTAGAAAACCAGCGGCTAATATTTCAACGTTGGTATGTGAGGATATTTTGGATTCAAATCTTTGCTTTACAGAGCTTTCAGGTTTTTTCATGTAAACTTTGAAACGCACACTTTGAACAAGTAGGCTTTGGACGATAAAACAGAATGCAAATGTTTACTGGTAGCTGTCAAATTTTGATTCAAGCAGTGAAGACTTTCTTTAATACGTGGTTTCTGTTTAATTTTCAAATACACTCGCAATGAAGTATGAGAATTATGAAAAATGGGATATGATACTTTGTTTTATACAAACCGGGGAAAATGCAGAAGCAGCAAGCAATTTGAATCACGAGAGGTTTCCAGAAAGAAGACAACTTTTCGCAAGATTGCGACACAATTGTTGGTGGTCAATTTGAAAAGAAAAGTCCAAAATTATATGAATCAAATAGGGTCAAGGAGTTGGAAGAATTAGTCGTTTTAGAAGCTGTTGAAAATAATCCCAAAACGTCAACGCGAAATTTGAAAATATCAACAGGCCTACCAAGAACTAAGGTTGGGCGGATTTTGAGAAAACAAATACAAGCCATACAGGACCAGAAGAGTTCATAAACTCAGACCAGATTTTGAACGCCGCATGGATTTTTGCCAGTGGTTCTTGGAAAATTGTAACCAAAAACGTGACTTTTCGTTGATTTGTTTTTGAGCAGACGAAGCTTATGTGAGCAATGCCGGTATTTTCAACAGCAACAGCTCTTATACTGGGGCACCACAAAATCCTCATTCTATTGTGGAGCGGACAAGTCAAGGAAGATTTGGATTTAGTGTGTGGGCAGGTGTTTTCAGGGGTACAATTATCGGCCCGTTCATTTATAATGGCACTCTACATCTTGGAGGTATGTAGAAATTTTAATGCAAAATATTATTCGCCTCACAACACTACAACTGTCACCAACTTTTTGGCTGCAAATATTGGTAATAATTGGATAGCCAACCAAGGACCCAACCGTTGGTCGGCCAAGTCACCGGACCTAACGACTATGGACTTTTACCTCTGGGGGAAGGTTGAAAGATCTTATTTTTTAATTGCAGGCCAATTCTAGATACTTTAGAAACTATGAGTTTTAATTACTTTTGTGAAAAGCTTTCTCAACATTTGACAGTTACTACTGAACAATTTCTTTGTTTTATCACCGCGTCGTCCAAAGCCTACTTGTTCAAACCTAAAAGTTCTGTATTTCAAAGATGACTCTAGCAAAACATCAATTTGGCACACTCTGTACTTAATTACCTACTCACTTTCTGATTATGACTAGTTTTTCCACACTCTCGCGATCTAAAACAATATTTTGACAACCAATTCATCAATATCCAATGTGATTAGCTTTTTCCAAGGAAACTCTGTGACGTCTCAAGTCTCCATTTTGTATATTAGAGGTTCTCATATATCCATTAACGTTCGTGTAATGGAGACGAATATTTTGACACCCCATTCATCAAAACCGGTGGTGAGGTCGATTATTTCATTAGCGCCATCCCTATATTAATTCATGCGAAAGTAAAGGTCCTTCAAAACACCATCCAAATCGATGAGTAAAAAAACAAAACAACGCGCTGCTAAATTATATTCAGACGTGCCTACTTCAAAATCATCTATAACAAGTAGGCATAGAAACGCTGTCATCGGTTTATTACTGTTTCCAAAGCTAACTATGTGAATGTAATATATGCAGCTACCGCGCCTGTATATCAAATTATTGCAAATAAAATCAGCAATTCCATCTCAATACCGATAAAACTGAAAGACAGAACAAAACAAAAACATGACCAAGTACTTGTGTTAAGAAGGCAACCTAGTATCAATCGACGAAAGAATAAAGACAGCCATGAAAGTTACATATGACGATCGAAAAGCCTATATGAGAGCGATTATTTTAATCGCGGAAACTTTGAGAGGCATTAAATGTGGTGTCGTTGTCGGGATGTTCGAACGTTTTCCACTGGATAGGCGGCGGTGGATACTCCGAAGCAATTCGCTTCGATTGTTTTCAATGGGTTTGAAATTCAGTCAAAGCAAAAAAGCTTTTGCGTTCTATTTTTTATTGTCGGCAACGGGAAATCAAGTGGCGGGGGCTAAACAAGACTGCGAACTGTGGCTTTCGTACGCGAAATCCTCGAGGAAAATTTTGTTAGCATTGTTTGAAAATTTTACGACGAGAACGTGATACTGCAAAGATTATGAGGCTTTCGTCAATTAAATAGGCGTCATACTTTTCAATTCCGAAATTTAGTTTCGCGAATTTTATTTATAGAACACGATATAGACTACAGATTGAAGGCATTGAATGCAAACGTAGTTAGTCATAAGAAATAATTCGGTATTTGTAAACAATTCCGAGGAGACCGAAATAATTCGGTCGAAAACAATTTCATTGCTGGACTCATTTCTAAGTCAAGGTTTAGATTTTATCGTCATTCGAACTCATTCGTTAAGAGTAACGGTAATGTTGGACATTTTATAGGTATTGTAACAATCCACAAATTAAAAAATATGAAAATATGATTGAGAATATACTTATTCAAACAAACATGTTTACTGCGTTTATATAAACAGTTCAAATCAAAACTTAAACTGAGAAAAATGTATTTGAACCCAGTTTGGGGAACTGAAGGGTATCTGGTTCGTTTTATTGATGGTGGAATTTTTGATAGGGTTAAAAATAATATCAAGAGCAGAAATGAACACTATACTTTGAAAAAAGCTATATCAGCAGCAATAGCAAACGATATTATCCTGAAAATATCTGACTTCAGTAAGTGTTGGTGTAAACGTGAACAGAACTGGTCCCAAGCCTGTTCCTTGAGGCACACCAACATATTTATTTAGCCTAGTGTTTCCCTCCGATTTTCACTATCTTTTAGAAAGGTTTCATAGGATCTTGACACATATTCAAATTCCCCTTGAAAATTTATGGCAGTGTTGTTGATGTAATCATTCCATACCAAAAGTGGTCAAGATCAAAACAAATATATGATTGAAAACAAAAAATCAGTTGAAACAAGATATGAGACTTTTATAAACAGAAGATATTAAGTTTCCTACATCAGATATGTTTCTTTCAACTTGTTAAAAATTTTACCAAAGTTGATATGCAAAGAAATGGTAAATATTACGTACTGGGCCATGTACAACACTAACGAGATTTTCCTCAATTATAAAAATCATTTTTAATTCAAACTTCTGGTGATTTCATTGCCATAAAATAAAATCTGTTATCATTTCGAAATTATAGACGGATATTCCACAGATTCAACTGAGAATTTTTTTATCTAGTGATAATTCTACCAAGAAATACATGTGTGTCAGAATTTTGTTTGCTGAAGGACTTTTGAAACAATTTTCTAAGTACCTTAGTGGTTTTCAGTTTATTGAAATAGGGAAGAAATAACTGGCATGTGATTCATTACAGAAAAGTATAAGATTCATACCGAAAAAATTCCCAAAATTCCAAATCGTACCAAGGAAGACGAATATACAGGGGCTTTACACAAAATAATAAATCGATTAAAAAAAATAACTTCGTTAACAACACATTTTACAATGAACGTTGTTATAGTCGAAAATAACTATATAATAAAAACTATGGAAAAATTGCAGTGAAAGAAGAAATTTAGAGCGGAAATGTGAAGGAAAGAAATAACCTCGAGAAGATTTATGAAAGATATACAAACATGAAGATGGAAATATGATATGAAGTCATCAGATGAACAGATTTATGATATGAAATAATAATAGAAAAACTAGAGCAAATATGGCAGTCAATGGAAAATATTAATGAAAAATGTGTAACAAACACAATGATAGAAGATGAATGGTAGAAGTACAGGACAGGGATTGAAGAATTGGGGAATATGAAAATGTTAAATATGAATGAAATTCATTTTTGAGACAGATATCAAACAGTAAACAAAGGCACAATGTTAATTATGTTAAAAAGAGAAGCAATCAGATATGCAGACAAAGTTATTTGATTTTAAATTGTGTGAATAATAAATATATGACCAGATTCCATATTGGATTCTTTCAATTGATATAATAGATGAATCATCAGGAAATAACTCATATTTAGACTACAATGGATATTCTTCAAAATGGAAAAATTACTAAAACAGGACAAATATCAGCAGGTAAAAGTATAGACATACAAAACCCAAACCAGTATAAAAAAAATTGAATAACATAGACAAAAGTAAACTCGCTCAATTTGAAATTCACACCAATAAAAAAGCAATGATTTGAATCATCATCATTAAGCTATGCCAATTAAAAGAATAAACTTGGCCTGTAACCTGAACCTCCATGGATGATTCATCAGTGGCAATGAGTAGACCAATTTGGGTGAATATTATCAATTGATTGTTTACATACCTTCACTCTGAGAATCTGCTCCCGGAGGTCCTGCAGATCATTGAATGTTGATTGTGCTGTTATCGAATACACCAAAACAAATCCTTGGCCATTCTTCATGTATAAATCTCTCATGGCTGTAAATTGCTCCTGAAATATTACTAGTATTAGATCACTTTGTGACTTGATGGCGTGTTCAACTGACCGTTCCTGCTGTGTCTAGAATTTCCAACATACATTGTTGTCCGTCAACTTCAACTTGTTTTCTATAGCTATCTTCTATTGTTGGGTCATACTTCTCTACGAAAATTCCTTGTACGAACTGTACTGTTAAAGCTGACTTTCCTACACCCCCTGATCCTAACACTACAATCTTGTATTCACGCATTTTTGTTAACTACCTGAAAACAAAGGTTATTATAAGAGACACAGTCGATCTGAAAATATCCAGCTAAAACACTAAATAAGTATTGGGACTAGGATCTACCATAGCAATTCCAATGGTTATTCCAACCACATCACAGGAAGCTCTAATAGACAGAGTGTGGTGATGAGGTTATTGTCAAGGTGATACATGCATGCTTCATTACTGGTATTTTCACATCAGACTACACCATACATTGAAAAAAACAATGCTCATTGTTCCTTCTGCCAAGAAAGAACAGGGGTCAGTGAATAATAATGCCCTACATCCCAATTTTCTACACATATATGTAAAATAAGTACATACGTTGACGCGGTAAATAGTTTATCCAGTTCTCCACTTCCAGGACAGATATTGCTTTCAACCACTTCACAAAATGAGTTTACATTTATCGTTCAAATCGTTTTGGAAACACTTGAATTTAAACTGTCATGGCTCAACAACTACAGTCCATTATAATACAAATATTATTCAGCACTGGTTTGAGATGGAAATGATCATGTTTCTCA